>QTSX02004334.1:327147-360035 GCA_014839935.2 Entomophthora muscae | reverse complement strand
TCACTAACTTGATTGACTTCACAAGCCAAAGAATCAGTTTTTTTAACCTTGTTCAATGATCCAGCAATAGGAGCATTGGGTGACTCAGAACTATTTCTGAAATCATTAGAGTTTTCAGAAGCATCCAAGTGGCAGTCCTGAGGTTCTCTAGTGATTCTCAAACCATTGTGGTGACTGGATTTGGCACAACCTTGTGGGTAGTGGAGTTTTTGTTTTATCACTCTTTGGAGGTACTAATAGGAGTAACTGAAGCCAAGGTAGGGCATAATAGTATCAAAGGAATTTTGACACAAGCTGTTGAGCAGATATTTGATCTTCTGCTCTTCAGTATAGTCAACAGTAAAGTTTTCTACTTTATCCAATAAGGCAAGTACATATTCACCAAAGTAGAAGTCAGTAAAAGAGCTATTCCCTCCCAGGGCTGAAACAGGACCACAGTGGGGGTGTCCTGCAAGTTTGGTGTATCCAGTAGGATACATATTAGAGTGAGCACCAATAATGTAAATTGGGCCTTAAGGACGTCTTGGGGATTAATATCTGGAGTGCTAGCTTGTAAGAGTATGGTTGTAGGCCTATACACAAATTAATACAAGTCTTAAAGACTCTGAATTCTTTTTCTTTTGATACTAGGTAACAACTAAGTAGAGTAGAAAGTCAAGATGTAATATATGAAAGAATGTTTTTTATTTAGAAATAAGGAAAGTTGATATACTATACTGGCTGTACAATGGATGCAGGAGTGTTATTAACACCTGCACCATTGTCAGGAATATTAAAGAATCTTCTGGTGTCCACCAGGCTCTTGCATCTATGTTCTTTCTGTTGAGGGACAATCCAGATAATCCGGCGGGGAATAGTGGGCCTGTGTTACCATATAGTGGCTGCAGCTTGCAGCTGCCCATTATGGAAGCTGCTTGAAATTCCCAAACTTGATCCAGTCTGGATGTAACAGGTTAGCCAAATCATTGTAACATATAAGATACAATTAGGATTACAAATCCGTTGGATCCAATGTATTTGAGTGCAAACCAAATTAGCCTTGACTATCAGGATTAATCCCACCAATAGCCTTGATCATTTTACTCATGCAGTATAATTTACAACAACATGCAAAGGTTAGTGTTGCAACCAAGTTCCCTAATTGCCTCTTAACATATATTACAATACACAGGGGGCGCTCAATGAGCTGCCCCAGGACATATCTAAAAGCATGGATCAATCTGATGGTAGTGTTAAATTATGGGCACTATCTCCTAATTAGGAGCGCTGCCAATTTCACTTTGGTGATCTCTTTGCAAGTTATTCCTTGGCTTTAAACCTTACATGAAACCTGCCACTGTGCCACCCCCTGTGGCCTTGTGGCTTTTCCCATATGGTATATTAATCACAATATTCTACAATAAAAAACATATTATTCTAATCATTATTGTCCTTTCTATTGGACTGTTGTCTTCCCCAATCAAATACTGAACTGTCATTGTATCAGTTGCAACAGTGGTAGCAGCAGTAGGTTCACAACCTACCTAAGAGAAAAATCCCCCCAAGAAGGGATATAGTATGGGCCGTATGGCTACTCCCCCACCAAGAAACCTTCCTTCCAATCCCTGAGGGGGACATCCCCAAAAAATACATTATCTACCAGAAACAGCTGGTGCTTACAAGTGTGTACAATTGTCCTCAACTGGGGCAGCACAAATCAAGTGTAAACCTGCCTCAATTGGATATCTCACAATGTATGTTAAATCTCCAGTTTGAGTCTTTTGCGGGTGGCGTGGAAGGGGCTGACATTGTTAGCTGGCTCTATTCTACAGAAACTTGCCTTTGCATTTGCCAAGCGCCTGAACCTATGTGGGTTACCACTGCATCTGGGCGCCTTACGGGGCCTGCTGCACTGTGGTTTACCAACTGGGCAAGCCAAGATCAGGAAGTCATGTGGGCAACATTTAGGGACATTGACAAATCCTGTTACAGTGAAACCTTTTCACCCATTGTAGTGAGAACTCCCCTCCTGGCTATCAAACAAACAGGATCTGTCCCTTAATACCTTGCAGCTTGGCAACAAGTCCCTGTCATTGCCCCAGCGGCTGTCACCAACAGAAACACCATGTTGCTCACTCTTATTGTCAATGGGCTTAAGCCCTACATTTGCAAGTGGGCTCCTGTAGGCCATTACACCTCTATTGACAACTGCTATAAAGCCATCATAGAGGCCAACAAAAAACCTCAATGGAGATCCACAGGTCCAATGGTGCACCAACTCAGTTTTGTCTTGTGCCTGGAAGCATCCACAATCAAGTGGTCCCCAATCCTGTCAGAAAGAGAATGGAGCCAAGCGCCCCTGCAAAGGGGAGCTTCATTTAGCACAGATGGAGGATCCGGGAAAAGCCTGGGGGTTTTAGTAACAAGAGGCCCTGCAACCTCACTTGACCCCTCCTCTCAACCCTTACTTGGGAAGAACCCCTGTGACTACAACGTTCATGAAGTCAAAACCCTGGACGTCTTCCAAGTCCACAGTGACAACCCTGTCCTTCAAGCTAGTCATTCTTCAAATAAAATCCCCCGCTTGGCCTACCCCTTCTGTTTCTGTGGAACACCCACAAACTTTTGGTAGACACTGGGGCTAATCACACCATGGTCAACCAGTAATGTGCAGATTCTCAACAACTAGATTGAGTACCTAGTTGATTCAAAGAATTAAATGTAGCCAACTCCCTTAGAGTGGCAATCATCCATGAGACAGTACCCTTCTCTATGAGAATGGGGAACATCCAGGTGAAGCTCTCTGGGCCAATAATGTCAGGGCTCAGCCACAACACTATTTCTGGCCTCAACTGGCTCCAACTCAACCGCCCATATATTGACTGGGATACATCTGTAATCAATCTAAACAGAAATGGGGTGGGTTTCCAGATTTACCCTGTCAAGATGAGAAAACTATTCCACAACACTGTATTTGTCAGAATCACAGAGACCAATACTTACAACTTAATGGGGAAAAGATGGACTTTAACCAGTGTTTGATTGAAGTCATACTCTCTGAACCCACTGAGGCCCCTCCTTTGATCATCACACCTCCCCCAGCATCTGTAGTACTCCTCAAGGAGTACAAGGACGTCCTCAGTGAAACATTAGGCCAGTTGCCTCCTCCAAGAGAAATACAGCATGCTGTTCAAATGAAAGATTCACATCCCAATGCATGTCCCTCTTATTGCTTGACACCCAAGGAAGACAAGACTCTCTGTCAACACCTTGTGGACGCGCTTAATAAGGGCTTCATTCACCCCTCTCTCTTTCCATATGGGAATGTAGTCTTCTTTGTAGCTAAGAAGGACGAGTACCTTTTATTGGTAACCAACTACTGCGCTCTAAACAAGGTGACAGTCAAGAACAAATACCCCTTACCACTAAACAACAACATGTTTGATACACTCACAAGTGCAAAGGTCTTTAGTAATTATAAGGAGCGCCTTTTTGGGGAAGCTTTGAATGTATAAAGTAGGAGGAGAAGAGTATATTTTATTGGATGATACTTTAGGCTTATATAGATTTAGATGTGGTGGGGATATTAGTTGGACCAAACCCTGGGGCTAGTCATGTGCTAGATGAGTTTGAGCCGTTGGATACCTGGACAGTCATGTGATATTGGTTTGTTGCCATTTCCAGTATGTCAAACGGTATATTGAAAAGCACCAAATTGGGCAATGACTGGATGTTAGGTATGATGGCAATAGCCAGAATACTTGTACATCCAGACCCTCAACACACACACCCTTAAGGGGTTACTTGGGTACATCAGGAGGGAGTTTTGTCTTGACAGCTGCCGCCTGATGTTCCTGGAGTTGTTTATTAGTGGGCACCAACTGAGTAAGTGCTCTCCTTTGCTAGGGCGGAGGCAATATCTGTGGTACTTTTTGGTAATGGGTTCTTTGGCACCCTGGAACTTAACCAGGTAAGTGTTCCTTTCTGGTTGGTATCTGATAATTCTTCCTGGTCCCCTGTGTACTGAGTCTAGCTTTTTCCTGTTCACAGCCAGGAACCAGACAGGGGAGTTGATGGGTAGTGGGTCCTCTGTTGAGGTTACTTTCTGAGCTTTGAGTCTCTTTATTTTGGCCAGTTTGGCTTTGAGGCGTATGTGTTGTAGAGCTGGTTTCTGTTCTACTGTGAGAGGTTTCCTGGGGGGATCTTTACATATGGCTGGTTATTGCGGGTGACTATTTCTGGCTTGTACCAGTATGTTAGTTCAAACAGTGAGTAGCCTGTCCCTTAATTAGTACAAACCTGGGATACTAGTACTGCATGTTTCACATATAGCGGCCATGTATCTTTGGCTTTGCCATCCATTATTTTCTCCAGGGTTCTGATAAGGCTGCTGTTATGGCGTTCAACTCAGCTGTTGGCGTTTGGCCTGTAGGGCAAGGTTGTGGAGTGTTTGATATTTTATGTTTTTAGATTGTTGATTACTTGTGGCCTGTTAGCTCTTTTGCTCCATCGGTTATGATGTAGTCTGTAGTGCCGTAGTCTGCTATGATTGCTTTATTGATTAATTAATTTATTGTTTCCACCTTGTGATTTTTTATTGCCCAGCAGATGGGCCAACGTGTGGCAAAGTGATGGCTACAATTAGGAAACATTGATTTGTTTTGGTTTCTGGAAAGGGTCTCACTACGTCCAGTCCCCAAACCTTAAATGATTCAGGGTTAGGTACTGGGTTAACTGTTGGCTGTGGTGCTGGCGTATTTTTCACATACTGTACACTTTTTTAGAACATCAAATATATCCTACTTCAGGTTGGGCCACCATACTATCTCTTTCAGTGTGAGATATAGGTTGTTAGCCTTTGTGTGTCCTAGCAGGCAATGGTGTCTTAGTATAGTTTCAACTCTTTGTGTGAGTGGGATGTATGGAATGTTTTTATCTTTGATGATTTGGTATACCATGCCATTTGATACGTGGAAATGTTTTCATTTCTTACTAGCGTATCATGGGTTAGTTGATGTGTGGAGGGATCCTTTCCTTTTGTCTTGTACTCAGTGTTGTATAGGTTGGGCCAGTCAGGGTCCAGGTGGTCAGGGTGATCCTCTCTTGGCTGGCATAGCCTAGAGAGAGCATCAGCCGTGACCAGCTCTGCCCCCTTTTTGTACTGGATGTCCAGGTTAAGCTGTTCCAGCAAGGACATCCATTTGGCTTGGCGCCGCGCGAGTGCGTTCTGAGTTTTGAAATAGATTAAGAATTTGTGGTCAGTTAGCACTTGGACGTTTAAGTGTCCTTCAAGGTAACATCTCCATTTCTTGCATGTGTGGTATATCGCTAGCAATTCTTTATCATGTATTGGGTATCTCTGCTCAGTGTTTGTTAGTTTTCTGCTTTTTTAACATACTGGCAGGAAATCTTGCTGCCCTGGCTGGCAGATGCGTAGGACTGCACCAATGGCAGCATCACTGGCATCTGACTTGAGCTTGTAGCACCTGTTGTTATTAGGGCATTGCAAGATTGGTGCTTCAATCAAAGCTTGTTTTAATATTTGTAAATTCTTGTCTCATTCTGGTGTTCAGATGAATTTCTTTTTGGCATTAACTTTGGTTAGGTCATTGATTGGTGTGGTGAGCTTTCCGCAGTCTTTGATGTATTTCCTTAGGTAAGCTACCATACCGAGAAAGCATCTAACTTGTTTCACAGAGGTGGGGCGTTGCATGTTATTCATGGCTTTTATTTTATCTGGGTCTGCTTTGATGCCATTGTCAGAGACAATGTGGCCCAAGAACAAGAGTTCCTTTTCCATAAATTGGCACTTACTAGGCTTAGCGTATAGTTTGTGCTTTGCAAGTCAATTAAGTGTCTTGCAGACATGTGTGAGGTGTTCCTATTTTGTTTTTGAAAATATGATGATATCTTCAAGGCAATATAATGTGTTTGAGAGGCCGTTTAGCGCTTGGTTCATCATGGTGACAAACCTTGCGGGAGAGTTGGTCATCCCAAAGTTCATTACTTTACATTTAAACAACCCAAATTGCGTGCAAAACGCGGTCTTTGGTATGTCTTTCTCTTTGACTTCAACTTGGTTGTAACCAGATGTGAGGTCAATTTTGAGAAATTTTTGCTCCGGAGAGCCTTGCAAATAGGTCTTCAATGGGGGGAATTGGGTATTTATTCTTTACTGTACTTGTGTTTAGTGCTCTTTAGTTAGTAACTAAGCAAAGAGATCCTTCTTTTTTCTTTACAAAGAAAACTGCTGCCCCCACGGGGATTCAGACGGGCAAATGAATCCTTTGGCTAGGTTGTCCTCAATGTGTGCTTTAAGTGTTTGGGTCTCCATGGGGGAGAGTCTGTAGAGGGGTGCAGGTTTGGGCATAGCTTTGCATAAGTCAATGCCATGTTTGACCTCTTGTTTGGGGGTAACTCTGTGAGTTCTTCCTTTAATACATGAGCACATTAATTTAGGAGTGCTGCAAATTCTGGGCATTGGATCTTTTGTGTTTGTATATTATTAAATTCAGAGTAACTCATTATGTGGAGGGTAATGTCTTTAGTTAGATGTTCAGAGTCATCTTGATTTATAACTTGGACAAATACTGTATCTCTTAGATGCAGGTTGTTGGGTTATTTGAGAATGTTGAAATTGACTCCATTGTGTTTTATTGTCATGGTTTTTGTTTTCCAACATACGCTGGGATTCACTTGGGTGAACCAGTCCATGCCTGCTACAATGTTGTAGTTTATGCTGTTCATGACAAGTCCTTTGATGGACGTTTGTATGCCTTGGAGATCAATTCTACAGGGAGTTGTTTTGCCTTTGAGTAGAACTTTTGATTTGTCTGCCATTTTGGCGTATTTGAAGTTGGATTTGATAACTGGTATTTTGTACTTGGTTACAAAAGGTTTGCTAACCATAGTGTGTTGTGCACCAGAGTCAAATAAAATTTTATGTGTATGTGATTTTTAAGTGCATGGATAGACAAGAAGTTATGAGCAATCTTTAATTTTTATGTTCATAAAAATGGAGGATTGCGGGACACAGGGGATGCAAACAGCAAAGTTTGTGCCTTGGTACATCTTCTTGTCATGTTGGGGGGAGACAGGGGCACTTAAGCCTGTTCCCCCTCCTCTTTCCCCTGTTCCTCTGTTTCAAGACCTTCAAGGTCAGAGAATGTGGGGTCATATTTATAGCGGGTTGCTACTTCAGCGTAGTTGACTTTGGTGGTGTCCTCTTTCTTGGGACAGGAGCGGTTTGCGCATTGGCTACAATTACCATTGTTAAGATTGGAGTTGCTGTTGTTATGGTTGGTATTTTGGCGTTTATTGACATTGGCGTTTTCTCTGCCATTACCGTTTGAGGAGCAGTTGCTGTTGTGTGCAGCATATTCCATGTTGGCGCGTTTCTCAGCGCTCTTGGCTTCAGCAATGAGCGTGGGCATGGAGGTATTTGCTTCTGGGCAGATAAGGGCAGCAACAGAGGGTTTATTCTGTTGATGAATGATGCTCTGGTGTGTATGTTGTAAGCTTGTTCTGGGTTTTGGATTTTGCAATGTATTTCCTTGAATTTGTTGGCGTAGGCTGCAATAGTGGTCTTTTGAGGAAGGTCACTGAGCTGTATTGCAATATCTTGAAGACATTTGGTGACGCAGAAATTGTGGGTGATGTCAGCTTTAAACTCTTCCCAGTTGTCAAGCTGGTCGTTGGTTTGTGAGCCAATCCAGGTGGCAAACCAGTTAGATGTGGCCTTGTATAGGCGCTTGCTGGCTTCCTGGACCCATTTCTCATGAGGGATGCAGCTGGCGCAGAGTTTAGCGGCTGTGTGGTCTAGCCAGTTGATGACGTTTTCTTTGTTTTTACCAAAGAACTTGTCAATACCAATGTATTTGGTGTTGGCAACTTCACCTGTGATAGGTGGTTTTGTGTTTGTTTGTGGTTGAAGAGAGCAACTGTATTGAATTATCTTGGTGCATGCTTTGGGCATGACCAGTCCTTCAAATACGGTGCATCCACTAGGAATATCTTTGTCAATGTTGTGAGCGCGGAAGTATGTTTTCCAGGTCTCCTGGGATGTGGCCTGGTTGAGTACATGGGCGAAGGTGGGCGGGTTTTGGTCAGTCATTTTCTCTTTCATTGGCGTGGTCAAAAACTGTAGTGCTACCAGTAATAAGGAGCGCCTTTTTGGGGAAGCTTTGAATGTAAAAAGTAGGAGGAGAAGAGTATTTTTATTGGATGATACTTTTGTAAAGTTACTCCTCCCCCTTAGGCCTCCACTTCAATTCCTGCCAAATGCTTGGGAATTTCTACCAAATTATGTTTGAATATTTATCTAAAAGGTCACCAAAAAAGCCCAAGAAAAGCCATCAATTCAATACATTGGAATTATTCAGAAGATGCCTCCACCTAACCCACCCAAGAGACACCTCTGGTTAAATATCACATGTAAGAGCGGCCGGGAGCAGTGGTAATTGCATCCAAAGCATATTCCTGATGTTAATTGGTTCAGTTTTCCTTTTGACTATGTCCATTCAAAATTTGTCAAGATCTTCCTGCCTCAAGAAATTCATTTGTATCCGCTCATATGATTGGTCAATTGGTTTGTGACATTTGATCTACAACCCCAATCCCATTCCATCCCTTAAATGAATGCAAGAGTTGTAAAAGATCTTGCTTCATCATTCTCTACTCTAATAAAGTTCAAAATTTGTTGGTCTAAACCAGCCATTTGGTTATGGCTGTTGCTTTTGGTGTTCAGTTGATTCCCCCCCCCCCTTTGGCCTCCCATGAATTGTTAGTTACAACTTTTGGTTGTTGCTGAAACCATGATTTATAATGGTTGAGAGTATGGTTTTCTTTCCTAATAACCTGCTCCCCAATTCTCACAACTTTAGGCTTATATAGATTTAGCTGTGGCAGGGATATTAGTTGGACCAAACCCAGGGGCTGGTCATGTGCTGGATTGGTTTGAGTTGTTGGATACCTGGACAGTCATGTGATATTGGTTTGTTTTCATTTCCAGTATTTCAAACGGTATATTGGAAAGGCACCAAATTGGGCAATGACTGGATGTTAGGTGTGATGGCAATAGCCGGAATACTTGTACATCCAGACCCTTAACAGTAAGATTGATCTCACCATGGGGTACAATCAGGTCTGCATTGCACCAGGAGACAAGGCAAAAACTGCCATATGCACACACTACAGGTTGTTTGAGTATTGTGTCATAAACTTTGGAATGACCAATACTCCCTCCTTTTTTCCATGTTGATGAACAAAGCCTTTGAAGATCTAATTAAAAAATGTGTTGTTGTTTACCTTGAAAACATTATTGTTTTCAGTTAATATCAAACCACACATCTCCAACATCTTTGTGCTGCCCTTGACACCATTTGTAAAAACCAGTTAAAGGCAAAGCCTTCCAAATGCAAATTCCTCTGGCCAGAGCTGCTATTCCTTGGGCACACCATCTCTGCTCAAGGGATAAAGCCCAACCCTGCCAAGATCAAGGCAATATCTAGTATGCCACCTCCCACTGATGTTGGTCAGGTGTATACCTTCTTGGGCATGGTTGCCTACGTGTGCAAGTTCATTCTCAATTGCAGGGAACTAATTGCACCTCTCACTGAGCTCCTAAACACTAAACAGCGCTTCCATTGGACTTCTGTCAGAGATCAAGCCTTTGAGACACTAAAACAGAGACTTACCACTGCACCTGTATTACAGTTTCCCAATAAAAACTGCCAATACAAACTTGCAACTAATGCCTCTGACAGTGCTGTAGGGGGCGTATTACAGGTAGAAATCAACAAGGATGTCTTTCTCCTCGTAGCATACAAGTCTAGGAAGCTTACCAACTCGGAACAATGTTACCCCATTCATGATAAAGAATTAGCAGCAATTGTGCACTGCATTGAGAAGCGGTTCTGTTACCTGGAAGGGGCTACCTTTCCACCCCGCGTCCTGACAGACCACATGTTGCTCCAGTACTTCAACACACAGTCCCACTTGGCATGCCACCAAGCAGGCTGGGTCAAGAGTCTATCCCCCTACCAGCTGTGCATCAAGTACAAGCCTGAGAAGGAGCTTGTCACGGCAGACGCCCTCTCAAGGCTCTATGTAGCGTTCATCACTGGGGACAATGGATTGGACCCAGATTAGCCAATGCTTTACCTCTGTCCTGAGGCAATCTGTTACAAAGGCCTTAACTCAGTAACAATCTCCAAGCTGAAGGATAACAAAATTCAGTTCACCACCAATGCTGGCAATGTCTGCCGCCAGGCAGAGATAGGTGAAAAGACATCTTAGATTCCCACCACACAGCAAGGGGATACCATACTACACTACCACCGCACCTTGGGTCACATCAGAGGATGTAACTTCTTCAAAAATATGAAGCATAAGGTTTGATGGCCCCATATGCGCCAAGGCATCTTGGACCTCCTCAAACATATGTGCTGTGCAAGAAGAACATGTCTAAACCTGCACCTCCCAAGTTGGTCTTACCTATCAGGGCCATGAAACCCTTCAAACAGTGGGCCCTTGACATTTTGGGGCCTCTCCCCAAAGACAGGCTAGGCAAGAAATACATCATTACGGTCATCAACTACTTCACCTGTTGGCCAGTAGTTTGGGCAACCACCAACCATACTGTCACCACCATTATCTGCTTCAATAGCAAAGAAATTGTGGACTACTTTGGGCGGCCCAAACGTCTTATCACAGATGGTGGACCAAAGCTTTTAGGGCAAGTCATGAAGGTGTATTGCGCCATGAAGACCCTCCAACAGTTAGTCATATCACCCTATCATCCCCAGTCCAATGAGCGCATGGAGCGCCTAAATGATTCATGGGCCAACTGATTGAAAAGCTCTCACAGGAGCACCCCAATACCGCGTGGACTGAACACCTTCCCACTGCTCTACTCATTTTACAAGAGAGAATTAACAGGGGCACCAGGTTCAGCCCCAGCGCCTTAGCCTTTGAAAGCTGGACAGTCTGACAGGGGTTGAACAGGGGAAACTACAGTCCAAGGTTCCCAACAAGCCCCCCTTAGTGCCAACTCCCTCCCTAGACCAATGGCATGCCAAAGCCTGAGAAATCAAACACAAGCAAATTGAGGGAGGGACAAAACACCTTGAGGCAAGATATGCCATAGGTGACCCTGTCTATGCCCTCACTCCCAACTCAGCCAAATTAGAGCCTAACCACTTGAGACCCTTCAAGATAGCTGCAGTCTATGATGACCATACCTATCAACTTTAAGACGCCCAAGGAAATACCAAAAAGCTCCACCACAATTGCTTGTGTCCCTGCTGCGCCATCCCCACACAAAAGTTGTTTGTGTGGAACTTACCATATCTTCTGCATGCTCTGATCCTGGTGTCTTACAACAAGCAGAGGGCAAGGGGGTGTTGCAACCAAGTTTACCACTTTGCCTGCCAACTTATCTTACAATACACAGGGGATGCTTGATGAGTTGCCCCAATAGGTATCAAATGGTTTGTATCAATCTGATGGTAATGTCAAATTGTGGGCTCTTTCTCCTAATTAGGAGCGCTACCATTTTGATTTTGCTGATCCCCATACAAGTTATTCTTTGGCCTCAAACCTTACATGGAACCTGCCATTGTGCCACCCATGTGGCCTTGTGGATTTCCCCCATATTATATATTAGTCACAATATTCTACAATAAAGTACATTTTATTCTATTAATTCTTGTTCTTTCTATTGAACTGTTGCTTCCCCAATCAAATACTGAACTATCATTGGTTCAGTTGCAACACAGCTTTACTTCCCAGAGACCTATTTATTACCAAGTTCTGCAGCTGCTTCCCAGAGAAGCTACCTTTATAACGTCCCTGGGCATATTCATACCTCTCTGGTGGCTTCAAGACCTCCTCAAAGCCTCCAGGAAGGCACATACAAGGAAAACTTACCAGTCCATTAGGCAAAGTTCCCCACTTACAGACCTCCTGCAAGTGGCTAAGGGATTGTGGAGCTACCTCAGCTCCTCCCTTCCTAGTAGTCCTTTGTTACCTACCAGGTTGCATCACCTATTTTTCCTAGTAGCCCATGTTACCTACTAGGCTGGCACACTTTATACCTCTAGTAGACTTTTGTTACCTACTAGGCATTTACCTTCCCCAATGCCACTATACTTCTCCAACATTAAGCATAGAGTCTTTATTGTGGCCAAATCAGCCCTCACTTGCACAACTTCTTCCATGTGGACCGTCACATTTACTCCCTAATTTTAATTTTTTTCTTTTATCTGAATATGGATATTTAATTAGATTTTCCCCACCCAATATCCTAATTATAGTTTTTTTATTTCTTAATTAGTTGTTTTTGGTTTTACAACGCCTGTTTTAGAATACCCAAAATAATTTCCTCCCTTTTCCCAGATTTTACACCAATTTTAAGCACCCAACACAAATCTTTTTAAAATTTATGTTTCAGATCTTGTATCTTATTTTAGATACCTTGGTATCATTCTTGATTACAATTCATTGCAAACAACAATCAAGTGGTTTTGTTTATATGTTGAGTTGCTGTTGTATTTTGTTTTTGGTTTGAGTTTTGACTCACCGCGCTTTGGTGTATTTTATCATCAATTTACATAATAAACATGTATACACCAAAGATTAAGTCACATCATTTTTTGTGAATCCATGTATTTTGGTTTCTATTTTGAATAGTCTTGTTTGTGATGTGTGAGCACTTTGTTGCTGTGTTGACCCATTTTGTCCATTAATACCAAAAATCACAGTTAACAGAGTGTATATTTTATGCTGATAGTTATGTTTTCTTAAATCTGAAATCATTTTGTTTAATATGAAGTATTTTTTGGTTGTTGCCATAGCTTTCAAAACTACTGTAATTATATCATCAATTACTGGGTTGTGTATCAAATCAGAGTCACTATCCCACTTATCATCTGCATGATTGATTAGAACCAGGATGTCAACAACAAGATCATGCATCCAGATCTGTGCAGTTTGACAGTCAATGAAGATGATGTGAATCCCAATTAGGTATCAGACCTCATTTATTTGAAGGTAGGGGTCCTGCTGGAGGGGGTTGAGCATTATAGAATAGGCATCCTTGATCTGGTATTTGACCTGCTTCTTTGGCTTCTTGGCCAGCTTTGAACCACCTCTCTTGAAGAGGGCTTTGAATTCATGTCTAACTACCACATTAGTGAATTTTAGGTGAGAGGCTATTTCAGCAAATGTCACACAACTCTGTTTGAGGCTTATTATCTCCTTGATAATCTCATTGGTTACTATAAATTGCTTGTGGGGGCCCACTGGGCATAATGGGACCCAGATTAGACAGGTCTTGCTTTGATTGACTTGAATTAGTGTTCAATAGGAGGATCAAGTTATAAGGGGCCACAGTTGCCCAGTCTCCAGAATGTGGCACAGGCCC
The DNA here is from genome assembly GCA_014839935.2 of Entomophthora muscae. Lineage (NCBI taxonomy): Eukaryota > Fungi > Entomophthoromycota > Entomophthoromycetes > Entomophthorales > Entomophthoraceae > Entomophthora > Entomophthora muscae. The sequence goes on along the minus strand of QTSX02004334.1, from coordinate 346,633 downwards.
AGGTTGGGCCTGGTCTTGGGGTCCAGAATATTGACTGTCGGAAAAGCCACCCATGGATGGGCCTGGTGATACATACAACTTGGCTTCCTCACAACTTTAGTTGAACTGGGTATAGATGGAGACAGTGGCAGTTGTGCTCCTTTAATCAGCAGCCTGAGCTTGAAGTAGCTCCTGGTACTGCTTCTCAACAAGTTTAAAGTTCTCATCCCTAGTATAAATCATCTTAAACAAAAAATCAATAAAAATTCTATTAAAATATAAAAGCAAAGAATTTCTAGAGTATTAATTTTATTTAAGTGTGTGCTCCTTTTTGAGACATTATCTCAGACATAAAGGCCAAATTTAGATGCAAATACATTGAAAATAATTATGTAGTTCCCTGAATAGATTTTGGTGGACTCACTCCTGAAATCCACTATTTCCAATTTGAGTCCCAAAAATAATCAAGATTGTCAAAAAGTGAGTCATTTCAGGTTTAAAAATAAAACTTTTGTGACTGAATCCTATTTTTTCTCTGTTAGAATCATTTTTGGTACATAATTGCTGTCAAAAAATTGGAGTTCTATGAGTTGAATTAACCATTGTTCAGCTGCTCATAGGTTGCCATTTCCTAGGCAGCACTCCACCATCAATGTTTGCTAAAGTACTGATGTGATTCTGATGATATATTTGGATAATTGGTAAGAAGCTATTAATCTGAGAGTTTTGCCCTGCCCCAAAGGGCAGGCTTTTCAACAACTATAAGTTTGGATTAAGAATTTATTATTGATTTTTAAATAAAATACTTACCTTGGTTTTTTCTTTTGCTTTTGGGTTTTCTCTTTGATCTTTGCTTTTGTGTGTTTACGCACGGTTTCTATTCACTCTTTTATATAATTCCTAATTTAAAGATAGTTTTTTTACTTTTATTTTCCTCTGCTTACGCAACCACCGTCTTCTCTGCCTGCAGTATGCAGATCTTTGGCTTGCTGTTGTTGCAACCAAGGTTTGAACCTTGCCTGCCAACATATCTTACAATACACAGGGGGCGCTCAATGAGCCACCCCTTGACGTATCTAACATTATGAATGAATCTGATGGCAGTGTCAAATGGCAGGCACTTCATCCTAATTAGGAGTGTTGCCAATTTGACCCACTGATCCCCACACAAGTTATTCCTTGGCTCCAAACCCTACATGGAACTCCCCACTATACCACCCCCTTGTGGCCTTATGGCTTCCTCATTTAGTATATTAACCACAATATCCTACAATAAACAATACCTTATTCTTATTATTATGTCCTTTCCTAATGGGATGTTGTCTTCCCCAATTCCAAGTACTGGACCCTCATTGGTTCAGTTGCAACAGTGGTAGCAGAAGTAGGTTCCAACCTATTTTAAAAACAAAATTCCCCCAAGAAAGGACAGAGTACAGGCCGCATGGCTACTCCACAACAAGAGATGTTCCTTCCAATCCCCAAGGGGGACATTCCCAAAGGTTATGTCATCTATCAATATCAGCTAGTTCTTACCAGTGTATACAATTGGCTCCTCCTCAGGCAGCGTGACGCTAGCATCACCCCGCCACAGTCAGATCTGTCACAACATATGCTCAACCTCCAACTAGAGTCCTTCACTGGCAGTGTCAAGGGAGCTGACATTGTTAGTTGGCTCCAGTCCACCAAAATGCGCCTCTTTATATGTCAGGTTCCTGAGTCCATGTGGGTTGCCACCACGTCTGGCTGCCTTACAGGGCCCTCTGCCGTGTGGTTCACCAACTGGGCCAGCCAGGAGTTTGATGTCACCTGGGCAACCTTTTGGGACGCCGCCAAGTCCTGATATAGTGAAACCTTCTCTCCCATTATCTTGGGGATTCCCCTCTTAGCCATCAAGCAGACTGGTTCCGTCCCTGAGTATCTTGCTGCGTGGCAACAGACCCTTGCTGCTGCCCTTAAAGCAGTGACCAATGGGAACACCATGTTGCTCACTCTCATTATTAATGGGTTAAAACCCCATATTTGCAAGTGGGTTCCTGTTGGCCACTGGACCTCTATTGACAACTGCTATAAAGCCATTGTAGAGGCCAGTAACCAGGCTTCAATGAGCTTCTGCTGCACCAACAATGCTCCATCCTAACCACGTCCTGTACCTAGCAATGGCCAAGGTTTGGTGGGCCGTTGCCAACCTTGCCAGCAGGAAATTACAGCTAAACGCCCCTGCAAGGGGGGAGCTCCAGCTAGCGCTAATCAAGGACCAGGGAAAAGCCTGGGGGTTGTAGCAACAAGAGACCTTACAACCCCAACTGACCTGCCCTCTCAGCCCTTGCCTGCAAAGAATTCCTGCGACTACAATCTTCACAAGGTCAAAACCCTAGACATCTGTGACAGATCCAGGAAATTCATACTTGCTTTTTCATTATCCCAGTCTGACTCTTTTACGGTTTGATGGGGAATCCTCTATGTAAGCTTTGATGAGCTTGGATTCCAGACAAGCAATCTTGGCTTTACTTGTTGCCATCTGGTGATCACTTCCACATTTTTTGCTTCCCATAGTCTTAGCTACAGACCATCTCTTTCATTCCATGGTAGTCTTATTTCAGTTAAAAGCCAAAAACACAAATCATAAAAAGATTGAGGGGAAAGCGGCCATTGTCACAATAAGCATCATTTTTTCTTATTAATTATTATCCTGTTTCCATTATATACCAATTAGGGTACATTTGGCTGAAAACCCCTCCGGTTCCGGAATCACCCTGGATTCCTATCACATGGTTTATGAAATAACAGTGTCATCCAATCCAGATCTTAACCAAAAAGATCTTCACACTCTTACCTATAAGAATGTACCCTAATACATTCCAGAATAGCCTGATTCTTTCCATGGAAATGTATTGCTTTGGCTTGAAGCATTCCAGACTTCTGGCGCCAAACCCCTGTGGAATATACATATTCCTGATCCAAGCTATCCTTGTTCCAACTGGGAACCAGCTGATCAATCCTGAATGTATAGATATCATTGTCTACATTTAGTTATTTTTGCATTTAATTGTTTTTTGCCTTAAAAACCCATTAAACTGCTTTGAAACTTGAACCAGGCGCCACTGTGGCGCCCAGCAATTTCCCCAGGCGGCACCCCAGCGCCTGAAAAAATTTGATAGCGGTGCCTCGCAAATCCATTAGGCGGCGCGGCGGCGCTTTTAACCCAATGAATTTGATGACGCGGCACTTTTAAACCACAATTCAGGGGTTTACTTTTGGCTAACCTTAACCAAACTTCTTGATACAGTCAAGGCAATTAAATAATATAATTAAATCCTCATTAATTATATTCCAAGCATATATTAATTAACCTTCCCAGTTAATTAATCCATTTGAAGACAACAAGTCTTCATTTGACACAGTCAAGTCCATTTTGACTCTATGATTAAATCCTCATCAATCATATTCCAGGGTATATATATTAATTAACTTTTCCAGTTAATCAATCAGTTTAAGACACCTAGTCTTTACTTGACACAGTCAAGTCCATTTTGGCCCTGTGATTAAATCCTCATCAGTCATATTCCAGGGTATATATTAACCTCCATGGTTAATTAGATGGTTTGAGACACCTAGTCTTATAATCTGAATTGTTCAGGTTATTTATTATGACCCTCAATTAGTACAGCCTAATTGATTCCTGGGTATCAATTAACCTTCCTGGTTAATTAGACGGTTTAAAACACCCCGTCTCATAATCTGAATTGTTCAGATCTTTCATTACAGCCCTCAATTAGTACAGCCTAATTGATTCCTGGGTATCAATTACTATGCTGGAAAGTCTCTCCAAGGCCAATCCTATTGTTTTGAATTTCAACCTATTAAATTCATCACAATTTAACCTCTTTGTGAAACCACATCCCAATGTGACTATAGTACAGTCACAACGTCTTTCAAGTCCATAGCGGCGACCCCGTGTTGCAAGCTGCTTATTCTGCAAATAAAGTAACACACTTGTCCTATCCCTTCCGTTTCCATGGGAACACCCACAAGTTACTGGTAGATACCGGGGCCAATCACACCATGATAGATCAGGCGTTCACTGACTCCCAGCAATTAGACCAAGTACCCAGCAGATTCAAAGCAGTACATGTAACTGATTCCTGTAGAATTGCCATCACCCACAAGACGGTGCCCTTCTCTGTAAGGATGGGAAACGTCCAGGTTAGGCTCTCTGGGCTAATCATGGCAGGCCTCAGTCACAACGTAATTGCTGGCCTTGACTGGCTCCGGAATAAATGCCCTTACATTGACTGGGATACCACTGTCATCACCCTCAATAGAAATGGGGTGGGTTTTCAGATTTACCCCATGGAAATGAACAAACTACTACATGACACTGTGTTTGTCAGAATGACGGAAACAGGCTCATACAATTTCAAGGGGGGAGACTAGACTTTAAACAATGTTAAGTCAAAGTTATCTGTGCGGAACCATCTGCAGTCCCTCCCTTGTCAACATCACCACCACCAGCGCTAGCTGCACTCCTTGAGGAGTACAAGGACATATTCAGTGAAACACTCAAACAACTACCTCTACCCCAGGAGATTCAGCACACTGTACAACTTCAAGGATTGTTACCTAAAGCATGACCATTATACTGTCTCACACCAAAGGAAGATGAAACCCTCTACCAGCACCTTGTGGACGCGCTTGATAAGGAATTCATTTGCCCCTTGCTCTCTTCATACGGGGTGGCGGTCTTCTTCATAGCTAAGAAGGATGGGTCTCTTTGCCTGGTCACAGACTACCGCGCCTAAATGAGGTGACAGTTAAAAATAAATACCCCCTGCCGCTGATTGACAACCTGTTTGATACACTCGCAGGCGCAAAGGTCTTTAGCAAGATCAATCTCACTGCAGGGTACAACCAGGTCCGCATTGCACCAGGGGACAAGGCAAAAACCGCCTTCTGCACATGCTACGGGTCGTTTGAGTGTTTTGTCATGAACTTTGGAATGACTAAAGCTCCCTCCACCTTTGCCATGTTGATGAACAAAGTTTTTGAGGAACTGATTGGAAAGTGTGTGGTTGTGTACCTTGACAACATTATTGTCTTCAGTCAAGATCAAACCACACACCTCCAACACCTCTGTGCTGTCCTCAACACCCTTTGGGAAAACCAGCTAAAAGCTAAACCCTCCAAATGTGAGTTTCTCAAGTCAGAGTTACTATTCCTTGGGCACACCATCTCTGCCCAAGGAATAAAGCCCAATCCTGCCAAAATCAAGGCAATCACTAGCATGCTGCCCCCCACTGATGTGGGCCAAGTGCAAAACTTCTTGGGCATGGTTGCCTATGTATGCAAGTTCATCCCCAATTGCAGAGAACTAATTGCACATCTTACTGAGCTCCTCAATACTAAATAGTGCTTCCATTGGACCCCTGCCAGAGATCAAGCCTTTGAGACATTGAAGCAAAGGCTCACAACAGCACCAGGACTGCAGTTTCCCAACTGAAATCAACAGTACAAACTAGAGACTGACGCCTCTGACAGGGCCATAGGGGGGCGTGCTAAGGGTAGAAACTGACAATGGCGTCTTCCTCCCCGTAGCATATGAGTCCAGGAAGCTCACTGACTTGGAATAACGTTATCCCATCCATGATAAAGAGCTGGCAGCCATTGTACACTGCGTTGAGAAGTGGTGCTGTTACTTGAAAGGTGCAACCATCCCACCCCGCGTTCTGACGGACCATAAGTCACTCCAGTACTTCAACATGCAGTCCCATTTGACACACTGCCAAGCAGGATGGGTTGAACGTCTATCCTCCTATCAATTAAGCATTAAATATAAGCCTGGAAAGGAACTCATCACAGCCAACGCTCTTTCACAACTCTATGTAGCGTCCATCACTGGGGACAACAGTCTGGACCCAGACTGGCCCATGATCTACCTGCGCCCTGAGGCAACCCGCTACAAGGGCCTTAACTTGGTCACCATCTCCAAGCTGAAGGACAACAAAAGTCAGTTCACCATTGATGCTGGTAACGTCTACCGCCAGGCAGAGACAGGTGAGAAGACACCATACATTCCCACCACACAACAAGGAGACACCATCTTGCACTACCACTGGACCTTGGGTCACATCAGAGGGTGTAACCTCTTCAAGATCATAAAACGTAAGGTTTGGTGGCTGCGCATGCGCCAAGACATCTTGGACCTCCTTGAGACATGTGTATTGTATGAAAAGAATACGTCCAAACCTGCAGATCCTAAGTCTTTCCTACCCATCAAGGCTATGGAACCCTTCAAACAGTGGGCCCTCAACATTGTGGGACCGCTCCCTGAAGACAGACTTGGTAAGAAGTATATTATCACCGCTATTGACTACTTCACGTGTTGGCCAGTGGCCTGGGCCACAACCAACCACACCGCCACCACTGTTACCTGCTTTATTGGCAAGAAGATTGTGGCTTGTTTTGGGCAACCCAAGCGTCTTATCACAGATGGCAGGCCCAAACTTGTTGGACACACCGTGAAGGCATACTGCGTCAAGAACGCGCTCCAACATATAGTCACAACCCCCTACCACCCGTAAGCCAACGGACACGTGGAACGGTTAAACAGCTCCCTGGTTCAACTAATTGCCAAACTCTCACAAGAGCATCCTAACACTGCATGGACTGAACATCTTCCCACTGCCCTACTGATCCTGCAAGCAAGAATCAACTGGGGCACTGGGTTCAGCCCTAACGCCCTGGCCTTTGGAACACCTGACAGTCTGACAGGGGTTGCACAGGAGAAACTACAGTCCAAGGTTCCTGACAAGCCCCCCTTAGTGCCAACTCCCTCCCTAGACCAATGGCGTGCCAAAGCCTGAGAAATCAAACACAAGCAGATTGCAGGAGGGACAAAACACCTCAAAGCTAGATACTCCATAGGTGACCCCGTCTACACCCTCAATCCCAATTCTGCTAAATTAGAACCCAACCACCTAGGGCCCTTCAAGGTAGCTGCTGTCTATGACAACCACACCTACCAACTTGAGGATGCCCAGGGAAACACCAAGAAGCTTCACCACAATTGCTTGCGCCTCTGCCGTGCCATCCCCACACAAAGGTTGTTTGTGTGGACCTTCCCAGACCTTCCGCGGACTCCAGTCCTGGTGTCTGACAACAAGCAGGGGGCAGGGGGGTGTTGTAACTGAGGTTCAAACCTTGCCTGCCAACGTATCTTAAGATATACAGGGGGCGCTTGATGAGCCGCCCCTTGACGTATCTAACATTATGAATGAATCTGATGGCGGTGTCAAATGGTGGGCACTTAATCCTAATTAGGAGCGTTACCAATTTGACCCACTGATCCCCGCACAAGTTATCCCTTGGATTCAAACCCTACATGGAACTCCCCACTATGCCACCCCCTTGTGGCCTTGTGGCTTCCCCATTTAGTATATTAACCACAATATCCTACAATAAACAATATTTTATTCTTATTATTCTGTCTTTTCCTATTGGACTGTTGTCTTCCCCAATTCCAAGTACTGGACCCTCATTGGTTCAGTTGCAACACTGTTATCAGCAGTGTTTCTCTAACCAGCATGTGTTTCCTCTTTGTTTATCAAACCCACCTACCAATAAACTCATTCATTTGCCTTAAAGATCTTCCACAGGACTTGGTTTTTATGCCTATATAAATAAAGACACTAGAAGAGTAAGCATTTAAGTTGAAATTCTAAATGGTTTTCCCCAATCACTATTACAGGTTTTTAATTCAATCTTTTATTTTTCTTTTCTGGATCTTCAAATCTTAACTTTGAAATTACATTAGGTTTCTTATCTCTCTGAAATTTAGTTTTAGAGTAATAAAAACTTATTTAGGTCTCATTTTTCTTCCAGTTTTACTTGTGTTTAAATATCTAGGATAATTAGGATAGAGATATCTCAACAACAAGCAATTAGCTTCTATCACCATTTTTTTATTTTAGGGATAATTTCTCTACCTTTATGTTAAGATACTCCCATGGGTAATATCCCAATGTAGATATCCCTTTAGTTGCTAATAAAAGCTTATTCAATATGTTATTTTATGTAGTTTGTTTGAGTTTAGTTAACTCTATGACGCCTTTTGTGTCAAATCATAAGTTTTTAGCAGGCCTTTTAAAGGTCCTTTTACAAACTGTACCCACTTTTCTTTACCTTTTATACCTAAACCCAAATGCTTTACACAGTATAGTATATAGCTTTGCACCTTATTGGGCAAGAACTTACACTTAGTTCTAATCTATACACAAATACAGATATCTGATTGGTTGATGACACACTAAACAGATTGAGGATTTGGTAACATGATGGAATATTTTCATGAAACATGCACTGCCAAACCTTCATGCATCTAGGAAACATTCTGGTAAATCACACTTTTATGAAAAGTCAAATATCCACCAATGCAAAATGCAAGTACCAATTTGAATGAGTAAACAATTAGTCAAAGTTAAAGGAACATTAGACAAGATGTTACTAGGACCCTGTTATGTACTGTAAATTCAGAACCTAAAGGTGAAAATGTGGGATTGTCAAATTCTTTTGCATAAACTCACCAACTTAATAGAGTAATTTTCATCCCAGAACAACTTACTTTTTTATATAAAAAGATGAAAAATATTCCAGTAATTAGGTGACTTTACACAAAAGAATTTGGCAATCCCGTATTTTTTCCAACAGGTTCTGAATCTGAAGTATACATGAGGTCCAGCAATTAATTTTAAGTCAATGCCAGCACAGCATGGATGCCTAACTCTAGGGGTTATAATTGGCAGTCTTGGAAACAGTGGACTGGCCAATAAGAATTAGAAGAGCCAGATGCTAATCCTGGCAAGAAGACTTAAACACCCTATACAAGGTGCTCTTCTAATTAGATATCAAGAAGGATAAACATATTGAAATAGGGGCAAATATATACTCTATTGCCATTTATCACTACTATCTATTTAGTCATTAGAGTATTCAGTATTGGGAAAAGCCATTTCAATACTTGCAGCAAAAGGGTTATATCCCTTGAGTTGGGAAAATAGACACCAGCTTCCAGGAAGCCAGGAATGGGTAGAGGCATCAGATGATTTGGGCAGAAAAACTGCCAGGCCAGTTGAGAGAGCCCACCATAATATAGGCGCTACTTGATAACGTAAGATAGTGATTATCTAAGCAAGGACCAGGGACCAGAGCTTGGCATCATTGAGTTCACCAAGCCTATGAGAGTAATATAGAGTACTTCAAAAAGCTGGGTGAATGTTGTTTTGGCAGCTACAGTAGGTTCTAATAGGCAGTTGGGCTGTTGTCAGAACCATCTTTTATGATGTTTCCAACAACAACTCTTTCACAAAAGCTGTGGAGATAGATCCTGACTCTTTACATTTAAATTCTATAAGTTTGGGGAAAAGATTGATTTTGGCATCTAAAGAAAGAATTAATAAGTTAGTATTAAAGAATATTAATGATTTACCTTTATTTTTGAGTTCAAAAGTCAAACCTGTGACCTCCCAGTTGCTCTTGCTTAACGTTAATGATGGATTAGAGTCTTTTATCAATCAAGGAATTGAGCAAAAAAACGGTTCTGTTAACCTTGTTCACCCAATCAAAGGCGGCAATTGCTTTATATGACGTTGCCAACACCCACTCTCTTTTCCAAGACTCTGTAAAGCCTGTTGTTGATTAAAAGCAATGACAACACTGTTAAGTGGTCCCCAATTATTTTGAAGTTGATACTATAGTATTTAAAACGTTTAAAGTTTGATGAAAGTGGTTCTAATTCTTAGTAAGTTGAAACTGTTACAAAAAAGTTGTGATGTTTGAGATTTGTTGAGACTACACTCCTTTTGCAAAGTGATACATTACAGTTAAGACTTCTTTTTAACTCCCCCTTTTTCAAGTCTATATAAGCCTTTTAGCTTTGCTTATGACAAATGCTCAATCAATAAAGAGCTCAAATCCATTTGATATTTTATTGTTTTTAAGAACTTTGGAAATACTCATGAGACTGCCTAATCATCACCCTTTTGGGGTAATTTGGCTTAAATAGGTAATTCTAATCTTGCTTTGTACTGTAGTACATTTGTCCATCCAGATGAAAATTTGCCCTGGGTCTGGGACAGACACCAAGTTTTGTGATAATGGGAAGTGGTCCCTGTGGTTACCAAAAGATGGTACATGGCATCCTTGTTTTCTGGAAATCCATCTACCAAGCAAGAAATTGAATCTGTGACCTCCAACCCTGAGCATATTAGTCTTTTCTTCCCCTTTGCTTCTGTTTTTCTTCTTGTATACCTGGGTGCTTATGCCTTTCTTGACCGGTTCAATCCCTTGCTGAGAAGATATCAAATCCTTGGGGAATTATTACACCTAGGAATGGTTTCAGTAGCAATTGGCTCAATGATAACCAGTTTAAACCCTTATGCACTAATCCATAATGTTGGGAATATTTACCCAGCAGGGTGGGTTCCTGACAGCCATGGAGTCAGGGGTGAGTTCATTGGTACAAGGTAATCAGGCAGATAGTTTTATTTGTCACAGAATAACATGGGCAGACTTACGTACTACTTTCCTTTATAGCCAATGGTTTCAGTGACTCTGGTTCATGCCAAGGGGTTGGCAATAAGTATATTCTCCAGGTTAAACTCAGAGTAGGCGGGATTTAGAGGGTACTTGGTAAGATGTACAGGTCTAAAGGGTGATCCAGGAGGACAGTATGGCACAGGCAGTGGGGCCACAGTTTGGTCACTAGAAAGGGCGGGTGCCTTGGTGTCTGAGGGACTAGAGTAGAAGTGGTACAATACCAGAACTAGATAGGGGAATTTTTTTTTGAACCAAAGGTTCATTAATATTTATTATCAGAATGACAATGCTACCATTCTCATACTGCTGGGGTTTTTATACTATCAATTTTTGCTTCTCCAATTTTTGCAGACTTTAAGTCTGTGAGCATTCTGCCATCAAGACGTTAGAAATGGGGCAGGGCTTCAAAGGCAGCAAATTCTGGGTTGGCTGGCTCTGGTGAACAGAAGTGGCAATGCTTTATTTTGCCGCTCTATTCTTTGTGTTGCTTAAATTGTCCAATTATGCTACAGTAGTTTTAAAAGCTATGACAACAATCAAAAATACCTCAGATTTAAACAAAATGATTTCAGATTTGAACAAAATCCAAGTTGCTCAAGATTCAGGATTCAATTAATTTAAAAAAATCAGTTAATAAATGAACTATCAAACAAAAAACAAAATGTTCACTAGCCCATTATAAAAAATTATAGCAAAAATAAAGCGGTATTGTTTAAACCAAAAACAAAATGAACTGAAACAACAAGTGAGATGAATGGATGTTATTCCAGAGTATATTATAATCCAATCAGGATTTATATGAGGCACTAATAGAAGGACTAAAATGAAACAAAATTAGAGAAATCTAGAAGCAAGATTTTACAAAACAAAATGAGGACACACAAGATGTGTAGTATGAGCAGCCTAAAATAGAAAATAACAGAATAGCAGCCAATCCACAGCTATTCAATTTAGGAACAGAGGCATTTTATTCATTTTCATGGCTCCTGATTTGTGTAAAATAGTTTTGAGAACTTCCCAAATATGGAATGTTGATTACAATAAAAATAAATCACAAATTTTTAAAATTTCTACTTTTAGTGATTTTATCCTAGGTTTTTTACAATAGTTTTTAACAGCAATATCTTTGACAGCGCCAGCAGCCAAGCCAGCTTCAATGGAGGCAAGGCTCAGAACGTAGAGGCACCTGTTTACACCCAAGCCTTTGAGGCGGGTAACAAGGAAGCTGACCTATACCTGACCCCCAACACCTATGGCTTTGACTTGTTCAGTAGTCACTTAGTGTCTAGCTCTGCCCCCACTCCTGTACCCACCCCCGCACAAGCTGCATGTCAACCAACCAATCAGGATGGCAACCTTGACTTGGAACAACTTCATGCCACCAGCCAACCTGCCCCCCTACTTTGAGAAAAGAGGGGCTAAACTAACTAAGTTTGGCTCCCATCCTGGTAAGATATACCACCAGGATGCCGCCCAGTGGAGTACAAGGATGGCCGCCTGGAGAGTGAACCAAAGAGAGGACGCAGGGGACAGCTGGGGGAAGTATGCATTCAACCCCATCAAAACCAACCCAGTGAGCAACCAGGGCATGCAGGTGGGAGCATGAGGCAACTTCACAGGTACCTGAAGAGGTACCAAGCTATTCCCCTCCAAACTGGGAAGGGCAGGGACTGGCACCTCCTCCAATGCAGGAGCAGGCACAGTGTGGTCAATAGCATGGAAGTCCAGGTCATTGCAAGTTAAACTCTTGATAATTGTCTCCCCCAAACGGAGAAGTGCACCAGGAAGATGCAGGAGGCTAGAGAGATTATCCCCTGAAAGGCAAACAGAAGAAGAGATACAGGATTATAAATTGGGAGAAGCTGTCCAGAGGAGTAGCACAAAGGGGGCCAAAGAGAATATCACAAATCTTAGGACTGGGAAGTCATAATAGTAAACCCCATAAAATTTGGAATTGGAGGTGCTAAAATTAGGTCTCAAAGCAATAAGATTTTGGTTAAATGGGGTAGCTGCAAGAGAAAACCAGTAGTGGAGAGGGAGATACACTTGGAGGCCTTGGCAGTGATTTTGGATGGCTTGACTGGGCGTAAAAAGATAAAGCAGGTTTGAAACCAGTAAAATCAATAAAAAAACTTCAAAATTCTTATAGGATTTATATGAATTTTTAAATTGAAATTCAAGTTCAAACAGTGGTTTTGAAAGAGAAAGCAACAGACTCAACAAAAAAGTGTTAACTCTGTAATATAAGTCTCAAAAGCAACAGCCAGGTTCAAAAGAGATAGTTCAATAGTAAGTTTTGAAAAGATAATTACTAACACTTTTGCTTCAAAGGGGAGGACTCCAAACAGAGTCCAAAAATAAAGACTAGGTTCTTCTTTCTTTGTTTTAAAACTGTTTAAGTTTTATTAAGGTGAAAATTGACAAGCAGGGGACTCAAAGCCCCCTGGCATTGTTAAAAGGGATGGTATACTAGGGAAAAGATCACATGATCCCAAGAGGTTCATCTGGTTGGCTAGGAGAGAATTTTTGCTGGTCATGGCCAGGGGTGCTGGAGGATTCCAGTTTAATTTCTGCGGCCCCACCTGATTGGCTGGGAAGCAATCCAGGCATTCCAGATTTATTTGACTTACTAGACATTGATGTGGCGTCTCTTGATTGGGTGTTTTTGATTGTTTTCAAAAGTGGGCAAAACCATGCCAACAAATAATCCAAATTGATCAGTGTTTCTTCCCAGGGCAGAGCAGCCAAAGCCAGGGAATCTACAGGGTAGGCCAGAAAAAATCTCTTATCCACAGTGTGCGCCAAATCCCCCTAGGAATTGAGCAACTTGGCTGTTACTTTTAGGCCTTTCTTGGTGCAATAGGAGAAATGGTTCAATCCAAAGCCAAGGGTGGCAGTGAATTTACACCTACAGCCAAACAGGCTTCAGCTCCCCTGGCCCAGTGCCCCAAATGCAGAATCATTACTGCCCAAATTCTCCAAGAAATTGTGGAACTGAACCTGCAAGGTCTGTCCTGGGATCAGATTGCTGACCAATTGAAATTTACCCGGGCTACCATAATGTGGGAATTCAACAACTCAATGAATAAGGGAAACCTGATTGGTACAGCCAAGAAGCCAAAGAAGGCCCCTGAGTCCCAAATCACAGAGGCCTACCCAATCATGCTTGACCTCCTTCAGCGGGACCCCAAGCTTCCCTTGACCCAGGTCTGCAAACAACTTGTACACCATAACATATGGGGTTCTGAGCGCATAGTGCAGCTCTGGATGCACAGAAAGGTGGCTTCAATACAGATTCTTACCAATTTTGCCAGCAACCAATGAGATGGCTCTGAGGATTCACTGTATGATTATATCATCAAATCCACCCTGTTCTGATGCCTGATTAGTCTAACAGATGACATCATGCTCATCTTGTACTACAAGTCATCAATTGTGTTTGACAATTTTGGTGAGCAAGGAAAAGCTGCTGCCAAGAATAGAAGGAAGAAGGTCAAGAAGGTCAAGAAGGGGTCCTTCATTGGTGCATTTCTGGCTATTTCAGCCAAGGGTTTTGTCTACTATTAGACAAACTCAGATTTTACCAATGGCTACAAGTATAGCCACATCCTTGGTGGATTGCTTGACTCCTGGGATGGCTTAAATTCCAAATACCGGGTTTTCCTGAGCCACCAGATGGAGGGAAGCTCCACTGCCCTTGAGGCCATCCAGGGATGTGGGAACCAGGCCTCAGTCTACCCCGCCAGTCACGCAGACATCCATCTGGCTGATGTTGTCTTCTTCAACATGGGGTCCACACTATGGGAGCGCCGCCCTCAGGCTTTCAACAACCGCTATCTTGGGGTCCTTGATACAATTCTCTCTTTGGTCACCAAATGGTGGCTGACTTGTTTGCACAAATGGTTTTCCATGTGAATATGGGCAACCAATAACAGAAGGACAATAGCCTCCCACCTTGTGCCACTGCCACCTACCAGCCCATTCAGTCAATGACAGACAAGATATAACAAGTGTTATATGGTGGCCATCACATGCAATCCTCCTACCCCTACCCCTGTGTCAGGAAGCCAAGCATAGGTAGAGGCATTGATTGGCTCAGGTCAGAATACGGCTGGGCCAGAGGGTAATGCCCACCATAGGATGAGCACTAACTTGATAATATAGGAAACAGATTGCCCAAGAAAAGACCAGGGCCCTGAATTGGGCACCATAGTGTCTACCATTCCCGTCAAAGTAATGTAGAGTACTCCAAACAGTTGGGTGGACGTAGTCTTGGCCACAGTGGGGGTCTCCATTGGGCAGTCAGGTTGCGGGGTTAAGAGCAGAGTCATGGGAAAAAATTAGGCAGGCAGATAATTGTACTTGTCTTTGAATAATAAGGGCAACACCTTGATCCTCTTTCCTTCACGTCCTATTTATTTAGTTTCTCTAGTCCTTGCCAAGGGATTGGCAATGAGGATGGTCTTCAAGTTGCACTCCGCATAGGCAGGGTTGGGCAGGTATTTGGTAAAACGCACATGTCCAAAGGGGGCTCCTGGGGGACAGTATAGTGCCTGGGGAGGGTTGGCAGGTTGGTCTTCAGAAGGGGAAGTTGCCTGATGGTCTACTTGGCCAGAGTTAAGATGGAAGATCACTAAGACTAGATAAGGTAAGATTTGTTCAAACCAAAGGTTCATAAAACTTTATTATTGAAAATGACAATATGATCATCACCATACTGCTGGGGCTTTTATGCCATGGGTTTTTGCTTCTTTGATTTTTGCAGGGTTCAGGTTTCAGACAAGGCACTGGCAAGGCATGGATCTTGGCTTAGAGTCTTGAGGGCGGCATATCCAGGTTGTGCCTGCTCTGGTGAACAGAAGTGGCAATGCTTTGTTCCACCACCACTGTTCACTATGTCACCTGAGTAATTCAATTGTACTACCCCTTCTGGACAGAAGACTGGCAGCTGCTGCTGGTCATTGGCAGAGTTAACAGTATGTTTTTTAACCTCCTTAAGGCAAGCTACAACCTCTGCATAGGTTCAGATCTTTGGTGGCGCAAGTTTGACAGCAATCTGGTGACCATTCAAGGAATTGTCCTTGGGAGACTGGCAGGTCTCAGAGTAACTTGTCAACTTGGGTAAGCAATTTAATGGGTGGGCGGATTCCTGTCCACTTTGTGTGACTTGAGTAGTCTTTGGAGGGTCAGGGTTTGATTCCAGGGTCTCCAATGTTGATTTGAACCTCCAGTATTGACGCTTGGCAGGTTGGCAGCTTTCTGTTCCCCATGTTTGGGGTCATCTATCTCTGGTGGTCTAGGGTTTTGACCCAACTAGCAGTTGGGGTGGTTCCCTGTCCACTCTGGTCAACATAAGGCTTTCCCTGAGACCCAGGTTTCAATTCCCAGGTTTTCAATACAAGTATTGAAATGTCATTCATGACACCCTGCCACTACTACCCCCCTTCCAGCCCCACCCACCCAATCCCAGACCCCCCATGCCAGCACTGCCTCTACATCTTCCTTCCCTTGCTATACTGCCTACTATGCATCACTCTTCCCCACCCTAATAAACCCCCTGTCACCAAACATTTTCTATTTGTATTATCTTTATTTTGAATTTCAATTGTTCATGTTCTCTTTGTTTATAGTTGGTTTTATTCTTTATGTTCAGCTTATTTCTATAAAATCATATATTTACTATGCCATGTATCTAGATCCAGAACATAGTTATTTTTAGCACTTTGCACAGCCCCTTGTGAAAATATTAACAACAATTTGGTGGTTGTTGAAATTTTAATTAGAAAATGATAGGTTAATTGTATTTAGATAAAGTTTTTACTGATCTAAATTCAAAACCTTAATGATAAACTTTAAGCCAATCAGGAGCCAAATGATAAAGTGATTGTTGTGAAATAAAGGATCATTCAATAATTCTTTGATGCATGTACCCTAATTAATCTAATTGGCTGGATCTTTTTCTATTGTGCACCATTGTTGCTATGGCAAGTTATTGGTGGACTAGTGCCCAATCAGCTGCTGGGTTAGCACTAGTCCACCAACAACTTTCCACAGCAACAATGGTGCACAATAGAAAAAGATCCAGCCAATCATATTAATTAGTGCACAGGTATCAAAGAATTATTGAATGTCCCTTTATGTCATAACAATTGCTTTATCATTTGGCTCCTGATTGGCTTAAAGTTTATCATTAAGGTTTTAAATTGGATCAGTAACAACTTTATCTAAACACAATTAACCTATAATTTTCTAATTCAAATTTCAACAACCACCAAATTGTTGTTAATTTTTTCACAAGGGGCTGTGTAAAGTGCCAAAAATAATATGGCAATTAAGGAAACAATGCTGACACAAAGCAAACAATGCATATTGAGATGAGCGTAAAACATATACATAATGGGTAAAAAGATGGGATAATGTGATAAACGGGAAAAAAAGGAATAAACAAAGAGGCAACAGTATCAAAATAATACAGAATTTATTGAGGCAAAAGCTATAAAAACATATGAAAATGTTAGTAAAAAATAAAATGAGAGAATTGGAGAAGCTGCTAAAAGACCTCAACTCAGTGATTTCCAAAATCAAAGATTTTGACCGCAAGGTCAAGGCAAACATGAAGGCTGCTTTCCTTACAGGGGATGAAATCAAAAAGGTGTTTGCCAAGGCACTCATGGTCAAGATGCCAGACACCTCTGAAACAACAATTGAACGTATATCAAATGTCCAGAAAACCGTGGTGGAAGGCCTTTAATTCAAGTCCTTTGCCCTCTCTGTGCCGTCTGTCTGGGTCAATGACCCTGAGATGTATGCACATTTCAATCCACCCAAGCAAGCCAAAACCAAGGACACAGAATTGCCAGCGCAATTTCTTGCACCAAGAATGGCAAAGCCTGCTGAAGCCGCAGGCAAGGAGAAAACCTGTGAAGGTAACATAAAAAAAATAAAAATTTCTAAATACTTACCTTTTTAGAAAACATAGACAGTGAACTCTGCCAGTTCCTGGTCCCCTTTGTCCCCCCCACATTCTACACTAATTATGCCAATCATGTGGCAAGGCAGCTATTTCTGTCCTCCTCTGTCTTGCGCCAGCTGGAGGACAGCGTCCACAGTACCTTTCTAATGTCCCAGGAGGCGTTAGCTGGGATGACACTTGGCAAGGGGGCATCCAAGTGGGCAGTTACTGCCTACAAGAATGCCCAACTGGTCCACCTGGACCCGGTGGTCCTCAGTGGAATTTACTGTATAAACTCCATTGAGCTTGTTTGGGATGTCCTGGCAACGCTTCCATTCAAGAATATACCAGAGATGGGCCAGGCCCACATGGCTGCTTGCTTCTGATTCTCAGTGGAGCATACCCTCTCTTGCCTCCTAGAGAACTTTGGTCGCACAGTGGGGAGATTAGCTGTTGCAGATGCAATAGCTGTAAAAAAGACCAAGATCCTCCTGGCAGACTTTGGGCTGACCTGGAGTGCAAACAAGAAGGGGGTCCCTTCAGCAATGGAGATCACAATTGCCAAGACAAAGCATCAGAGAAAGATTAGTGCTGGGTATAATTATACTCTGTGAGTTTACAGAAGCCTTTTCTGGACAAAGGCTTCACCTTGTGGTTTACCTTAGGTATCTTTTCTTCTTTGGGATGAGCACCAGTGTAGAGGACCTAGACGGGGTCCTTCTCAGGGTCAACAAGGCCTGGCTCTCACTGGATGGGAAGAAGGTCCCCCCCCGGGTTTGACTTGGTGGATTGCATCATCCAGGACACCCTGGTCCTGGCTGGTATCTACATATTTGCAGCCCTGCCAGAGAAGCTGCCCCTGCATTCTCACCTAACAATACTCCCTTTTACTAGCTGCTGAGAATATTTTAATCAGGGTGTATCACTGTATACGGTGTGGCAGTGAAGGTTGTGCGCCATCTCCATTACTAGGTGGGTACATACTGCCAAACCCACTACAGGCACACTCAATAAAAATCTCCTTCTTCAATATAAGCTACACTTTTAAATTTTACTTTTTAAAATAATTAATTTTTATAATTCTTATTTTAGCAAACAAGTTTTGCAAAATAAATCCTGGAGAAGGTCATCATATAAGCATAAATATATTTACTTTAATAAAATTTACTTATATTGTGTACACTTTACATTTAACTTTTTTTAATTTGATTTTTATATTTATTTGACAGAAGTGATATAAATATATTTGCGTAATCCAGTATCAAGTGTTTGGGATAACCTCAGATGCTATAATAATAAAAATATAAAATAAATGAATTATAAACCTTCATTGATGTTCCCGCTGAATGTGATTGTGGGCTTAGAAGCTTCTAAATATAAAAATGATAATTAATAAATCTTAAATAGTAAATTAGAGAATATAAAAAAGTTGGACAAGCTAAGCCTTTAATTGATTGGCTGTTTGGCAAGGCAAGCAGGGATGAACAAATCAGCATGGCCATAGAATTTGGCCACACTTTTAGTTTATCCATCCTATCGCCAAACAATAATCAATAAAATAGCTTATCCAAATTATGCTAAATTTTATTTAAAGTTCTGAATATCATTTTATATTTAACAAACAAATTCAGCGGGAATATCAATGAAGGTTTGTAATTCATTTATTTTATATATATTTAATATTGCACGAAGTTATCCCAAACGCTGGTATTAGTTGCAAGTATATTTATATCCTTTTGTCAAATAAGTATAAATCAAATTAAAAAAAGTTAAATGTAAAGTGTACACAATAAAGTAAATTTTAGTAAAAAAATATGTGGCTTATATGTACCTCCAGGATTTATTTTGCAAAAACTAAGTAAAAAAATAAAAATTATAAAAAATTAATTAATTTTAAAAAGTAAAATTTAAAAGTGTAGCAAATTGAACAAGGAAGTTTTTTATTGAGTGTGCCTGTAGTGGGTT
>QTSX02004334.1:0-327137 GCA_014839935.2 Entomophthora muscae | reverse complement strand
ATCATCATCTGTTCATGTTGTTGGATTTGGAAATTTGAGTTGACTTCCTTTTCTGGCTTCAAGTGGCTGGTTAATTGGATTGCAGGTCACAAACCTGCTTGTTTGGAACCTTGCTGACAGGTCAAGCCTGCTGTTTTGACAGTATATTATTGAATTCAATGTACCTCATTATGTGAAGGGTACTATTGTTGGTTAGACGTTCTGAGTTGTCTTAGTTTATGACCTGGACAAATACTGTGTCTCTTAGAATGAGGTTGTTGGGTTCTTTGAGGATATTAAAATTGACTCTGTTGTGTTTGATGGTCATGGTTTTTGTTTTCTAACATACGCTGGGGTTCACTCAGGTGAACCAGTCCATGCCTGCTGCAATGTTGTAGTTTATGTTGTTCATTACATGTCCTTTGATGGATGTTTGTATGCCTTGGAGATCAATTCTGAAGGGAGTTGCTTTGCCTTTGAGTAGAACACTTTGATTTATCTGCCATTCTGGCATATTTGAAGTTGGATTTGACAACTGGTATTTTGTAATTGGTTACAAATGGTTTGCTTACCATAGTGTGTTGAGCACTAAAGTCAAATAAAATTTTATGTGTATGTGATTTGTAAGTGCATGGGTAGACAAGAAGTTGTGAGCAATCTTTAATTTTTAAGTTCATAAAAATGGAGGATTGCGGGACATGTGGGATGTGAGTAGCAAAGTTTGTGCCTTGGTACTTTTTCTTGTCAAGTTGGGGGAGACAGGGGCACTTAAGCCTGTTCCCCTCCTCTTTTCCCTGTTCCTCTGTTTTGATACCTTTGAGGTCAGAGAATGTGGGGTCATATTCATAGTGGATTTCTATTTTGGCATTGTTAACTTCAGCGGTGTCCTCTTTCTTGGGATGGGAGCAGTTTGCGCTTTGGCTACAATTACCATTGTTACAATTGGAGTTGCCGTTGTTATGGTTGATATTTTGGCGTTTATTGCCATTGGTGTTTTCTCTGCCATTGCTGTTTGAGGAGTGGTTGCCGTTGCGTGCAGCATATTTCATGTTTGCGCGTTTTTCTGCGCGCTTGGCTTCTGCAATGAGCGCAGGCATGGAGGTGTTGGCCTCTGGGCAGATGAGGGCAGTAACAGAGGGTTTCATTCTGTTGATGAATGAGGCTCTGGTGTGTACATTGTCAGCTTGTGCTGGGTTTTGGATTTTGCAATGTATTTCCTCAAATTCATTGGCGTAAGCTGTGATAGTGGTCTTCTGAGGAAGATTACTGAGCTGTATTGCAATGTCTTGGAGGGATTCAGTGACGTGGAAATTGAGTGTGATGTCTGCTTTTAACTCTTCCCAGTTTTCAAGCTGGTCATCAGTTTGTGAGCCAACCCAGGAAGCAAACCAGTTAGCTCTGGCCTTGTACAGGCGCTTGCTGGCTTCTTGGACCCATTTCTCATGTGGGATGCGGCTGGCGCAGAGTTTAGCAGCTGTGTGGTCTAGCTAGTTGATGATGTTTTCTTTGTTTTTACCAAAGAACTTGTCAATATCAATATATTTGGTGTTGATAACTTCACCTTTGGTAGGTGGTTGTGTGTTTGTTTGTGATTGAAGAGAGCAACTTTATTGAATTATCTTGGTGTATGCTTTGGGGATGACCAGTCCTTCAAATACAGTGCATCCACTAGGTATATCTTTGTCAATGTTGTGTGCGTGGAAGTACATTTTCCAGGTATCTTGGGATGTGGCCTGGTTGAGTACGTGAACAAAGGTGGGCAGGTTTTGATCAGTCATTTTCTCTTTCATGGGTGTGGTCAAAAAACCATAGCTGCTACCAGTGATAAGGAGCGCCCTTTGGGGAAGCTTCAACTATGGAATTAAGAGAGAAGAGAAGTATATTTTATTGGATAATATTTTAGACTTATATAGATTGGGCTGTGGCAGAGATTTAGTCAGATTGAACCTAGAGGTTGGTCATGTGCAGGATGGGTTGGGGCCACTGAATACTTGGATTGTCATGTGATATTGCTTGGTTACCATTCTTGATATGTCAAACAGTATATTGGAAGGGCACCAAATTGAGCAATGACTGGATGTTAAGTAGGTTGACGGTAGCCAGAATTCTTGTACATCCAGACCCTCAACAGATGGTTTATTTTCAGGTTTTTTACCCTCCTTTTGGCAAGCAGCAACCTATGCATAGGTCTGGACTTTTGATGGTACACATTTAGTGGTAATATGATCTTCATTTAGGGAATCTCTCTCACTAAGCTGGAGAGTCGCAGAACAGCTTACCAATTTGAGTCTGCAACTCAGCAGGTTGCCAGGTTTTATCTATCCTGGTTGGCAAAAAGTGTTTCCTGAGGACCAGGGTTTGATTCCTGGGTTTTTAATACTAGAATTAAAATGTTACTCTTGACACCATCCACTTTAAAATAACCCCAATTTTTAGTGTTGGATTGTCTTCATACAATCTTCTTCTCAAACCCCAAATGTATATCAATCATAAAACACAATCTCCCAAGATGAAAAATCTTGACAAACACTATCACATTTGATGTAGATTGCTTTATAATTTGACTGTTTGTGTTTGTTTTGAATATGAGTTCCTTTAATTTTCTGTCTCATTTTTGGGATTTGGTGTTTGACTTAAATTTTATTGTGTGCTTGACTATTTTCTAACCTGGACCTAGATAAATGGAAGTTTTATTGAGTAAATTGATCTTCAAATAGGTTCAGTTGAAATTTGTTGTGTGACTGAACCCATCTGTTCTGTTCTGAACTGAACATTTTTTGTTTATCTCAACAGGTTTAAAAACTACTGTACCATCATTTATGAAAATGAGGCAAACATTGAGCTCAAAAACAAATTCTTCTAGGTCTTCACTGTTAGGGAACCAACCTTGGGCAGCCGGCCTGTTGCTTTCTAGGAACACACAGGCTAAAGATTTGCAGGAAGAGCCCACCACAAGATTGGCACAAAATAAATAAGGTAGGACATTTATTTTTCCACTCAGGACCACAGGCCAGCAGCCGGGATTATAGTGTTGATCACCACAGCAAGGATGGTGTACACTATCCCAAACAGCTTATTTGTGTGATCCAGGGGAAGCTTGGGAGCAGATGCAGGTATTGGTTTTGGGGTGATTGGCAGCTTAATATCCAGATGGTATGTGGATGGGGAGTTATGTTTATCTTGAAATAGAAAGGGCTCAGTTGTGTACCAAGGGCCTTGCCTATTTTATCTGATCAACACTTTTTTGAGCCAAGAAATCTTGCTCTAGTATCTTTTCAAAGGTGAAGTATTTGTATTCAGGCTTTAAAGGGTACTCCATAAAGTGAACGGGACCAAAAGGGGTGCCTAATAGACAATAAACTGCAGGCAGAGGGGCAGGCATGCCAGAAGAATTTGAACTGAGTTGATAAATAGCAAAGATAAAATATGTTAGTAATTTAGGAAACCAATATCTGATAACCTTTTATTTAAAAATGGCAATAAAGTCTCAGTGCAGGGTTCATGGCTCTATATAGTACCCTGCTGCCAAACTTTACATTTGCTATATGATGTTTATCATAGGATCAGGAAATATGAGGTTGGGTGGCCAGGACGTCTGGGCTTTGGAGTGGCAAAATGACATTATCACTGGAAAGTTGTTCATTGGCTAGATCCTTGAGAAAGGTTTCTTGACTCTTCTGTTCTCAAGTCATAGTCATGAGGACGGCCTTAAGGTCTTCATTTTCCTCAAGTGGTGAATCTTGATTGGTCACCAAGCTAGACTTCAAACTTATCAAGCTAATGTTAGGAATTTTTTGCCTCCATTAGGTAATTTGTCCAGTCTTTCATTGGGTGATATGATTTCTAAGTTTTTACTGGTATTTTTATCCTGAAAAGTATTTTCAGCCTCAGCTTGAGGGGACTTGATCCCAAAATAATACAGCCAGCTCCCTGGTCCTTGGGACTGGCGGCCCACAAAAAGCCAGGACCAGGACTTGAAACCTGCTCTTAGACCCAGGTTTTAAGAGGAGAAGATTGTCAATGTGAGAGAGGGGGGCTAAAGTAACTAAGTTTGGCTCCCATCCCGGTGAAACACACCACCAGGATGCCATCCAGTGAAGAACTGGGATGACCGCTTAAAGAGGGGACCACAAGGAGGATGTGGGGGACAGTTGAGGAAAGTAAGCATTCAGGCCCATTAACATCAGTCCAGCGAGCAGCCAAGGAGTGCAGGTGGGAGTGAGAGGAAGGACCTCAGGGGTCACAAGTGGTGCCAAGTTGCCCTGGTCCAAACTGGGGAGGGAAATCATGGGAGGCAATTATTCCACAGAGGCAGGCAAGTGGAATCAATGATATCCAGATCTAGGTTGTCGCATGCCAAACTCTTAATCACAGCCTCTCCAGAAAAGAGGAGACCACTAGAAAGATCCCAGAGACCAGAAGGATTTTCACTTACAAGCCGGGCAGATGAGGAGATTTTTCCCCACAGATCAGGGGAGGTGGACCACAGAAGCAACAGAAATGGATCCAGGGAAAACACCACAAACTTGGCAACTGGGAGTATCATGGTTACAATCTCCACAAAATCTGGGAGAGATTGGTAGGTTTTCCAAGAGAGTTAACACTAAAAAATGTCCTAACAGGGTAATCTGGTCAAAAAGGGCACAAGGAGCAACAGGGTGGCTTGGGGAAGCTTTACAATGGTCTTGGGTGCCTTGAATGAAACCAGAAAGCAAAAGCAGTTTGAAAACAAGAGTTTTTAAATAAAAATTTAAAATAACAATGGTAATTATATTGAAGATTAAATTAAAATTTTCAAGTTCAAAAGCTGGTTTTCAAAAGCAAGTGTAGGACAGACAACAACTATGAAGTTTGACTACTTTCAAAGGCCTCAGAGGAGATGCCAGGTTCAAAGCGGGCCAATATAAGGTAAGCTTTAAAACAATAACTAACACTTTAAATCTAGATGATAGGAACTCCAAAACAGGGGTTCCAGACAATACTATTTTCAAAATTGTGTGAAATAAGTTCCAAGCTTTTAATATTATTGGAAATAGACAAGCAGGGGACTGAAAGTCCCCTTGCTATGTTAAAGGAAGGATTGCAGAGAAAATAATCACATGACAGCTGGGACTGGATCCAATTGGCTGGAAGAGAAATTTTGATGATCAAGGCCAGGAGCCCTGGAGGGTTTCAAGCTAATTTCCGTGGAGCCACCTGATTGGCTGGGAGTGGTACCAGGCATTTGAAATTCAACTGAGTTGTCAAGCATTAATGTGGCGGCCTTTGATTGACTAACCCTGATAATTTTTAGAAATGGGCGACACCAAGCCAGTAAGTAGTCCAAATTAACCAATGTTTCTTCACAGGAAGGAGCAACCAAGGGCAGGGAATCCACAGGATAGGCCAACACAAACCTCTCATCAACAGTGTGCGCTAAATCCTCTAAAGAATGGAGGGATTTGGTTGGCATTTTGGGCCCTTTCTTAGTGCGGCGGGGGAAAATTTTACGATCCAATGCCAGGGGTGGCAGTGAATTTACAGTTAATCCTGACATTCACACATATCATAACTCTCAGGAAAAATCAAAGTAGCTTGAGTTGTGCAATTCACATCAGCTTTAATCTCTGATGTTTTATTGTCTATTTCAGTTGCTATGAGGGTTTATTGTGAGATCAAGTTTTTGATTCAATGACTGAGTTTGTTTCATCCTTAAAAACATGGTAAATATAGCAGCTTCATAGCGTGACTAAAATCATTTTTTTGGATGATCAGGATAGTCATTGTTTTTAAAATAAATTCTTTTTTGGTGTGCATCTTTTGTTGTTTGTCTGAAAAGTTTTGCCATTTAGTGCTTCTTTTCTATGAAGTTGGATCTTATTTCTATCAGAAAAATTGAATTTGGTTTTGAACTGGACTAATTTTGTTTTGATCTGAGATACTTTTTTATCTCAAAAGGTTGTAAAACTACTGTATAAAGGATTTTTTATTATGAAGAAAAGTAGGACTATATAAACCTTGCAGATAGTAAATAGATCACTTTATTTCTATATTATTGCTACTGAGCCTCTCTAATGTAGTAATACTATTGCAAGTACTAGACCCATCTGTTTATACTGGTTGGAACTTTTTGGTGACTGCCAGCTGCTGGCACCATGTCATTTGGATTGAATTATCACTTTTTTATAAATCTCTCTTGAGTAAACACCCTGTTGCCAGATGGCTGTATCCCAACCTAGCTAATAGCAAGATGTGCCTTCATACAGATTCATCCACATCAACAGAATGAAAAATACATACAGTAGTTTTAAAAGCCATGGCAACAAGCAAAATGAACTCAGATTTAAACAAAATTCAACTAGCAGGTTAAAATATACACTCTGTTAACAGGGATTTTTGGCGCTAATAGGCAAAATGGGTCAACACAGCAACAAAGTACTCACGTGTAAAGCAAAACCATTCAAAATGCAATCCAAAATACATGGATTCACAAACAAAATGGTGTGAGTTGGCTTTTGGTGTACATATGTTCACTATGTGAATTGGTGACAAAATACACCCACACATGGTGCATCAAAACTCAATCCAAAAACAAAACACAATAGGAACTCAAACCACAAACAAAATCACTCACGCAGTTTGTGCAATGGATTGTAATCAAGAATGATAACAGGCATCTAAAATAAGAAACAAGATCTGAAACATAAATTTTAAAAATATTGTGTTGAGTGCTTATATTTGGCATAAAATCCGGGAAAAAGGGTGGAAATTATTTTGGGTATTCAAAAATAGGCGTTGTAAACCAGAAACAACTAATTAAGAAATAAAAAATCTATAATTGGGATATTGGGTGGGAAAACCTCTAATTAAATATCCATATTAAGATAAAAGCAAAAATTAAAATTAGGGAGTAACTTAATTAAAATTTATTTAGTATTTTATTAAATTTTAAAATGGAAGGAACACAACACCAGAGTACCAATGCACCCGTTGTGCGCCGCAGTCGCAGTTGCCCCCGCGGGTCAAAGAATAGTCTCAGTACAACACAAGTGCCTACTCAGGAGGTAGGCGGAAGAGGAGAGTTCCATGGTGACGCTGCACTGACACAGCCAGTTCAAGGAGCACAAGCTGCTAGGGTACAGAGCATAAACCCTTGGGTCCCAAAGCTGACCCGGAAGCCAACCAAGGTCACCACTACCAAAATGGTTAGAAACAAGGAGGTAGAACTTACTTTGTATGTGTTTGACGCTGTGTACCAGCAAGAGTTGGTCCCATCAGCCATGCTGGAGAAGGTGAAGCCTGTACTTGATACTAGCTATGAGCCATACATAAGCAATGGCAATCAGGAGGACAACAAGGAGCCCGAGCTCTTTCAAACTGATGAGGGACAACTGGTGCGCAAGAAAGTTGCAGCCTTCTACAACAAGGTGCCTATGCCCTGTGCCTTGCCCAATGCTGATGAGTCAATCCCCACCGCTAAAAAGCCCGCTCAGAAGCGCATCCTCAACATCAAACGCATCATCCTGCTTAATCTAATGCGTGAATCAGGCAATTACAAGGCGGCTGCAGCCATTGTTGGGGTGGATCCCAAGTACGCCTCAAAGACCTTCAACAAGTTCCTCAACACAGGTCAAGTCCTTGCCGCAGAGAAATCCTTGCAAGTGTCGACCATGCTCACAAAGGAGCACAAATGGGCAATCCATCAGTGGATAACCCAAGATTGCCATCTTGAACTGGCAAATATACAGGCCATGGTCAAGTCCACTTTTGGGGTTGAGGCCTCAAGTTCCTTCTATTATCATTTGGTCAAGGGAATGCAATTTTCCTGGAAAAAACTTGGGGTATCCCCATACAATCATAACAGCCCAGCCAATATTGAGACCAGGAGAAAATATGCAGAGGCTTATACTGCCCTAAAAGCCAAGGGGACAGTCAAATTTTACTACATTGACAAATCAGCATTTGCCTTGTCAATGCACAATGAGTATGGGTATGTCCCCAGAGGCTCCAATGACAGGATGGCTTGGCGTGCTGCAGTCCGCGCCACAGCCTATTTGATGCTGGCTCTCCTTGGTCTAAAGGGGGTTGAGCTCTACCAAATGATATTGGGATCTCACAATAGCCGGACCTTCCTATCATTCCTCCGATTGGTCCAGGAGCACCTGAGGCGCACAAGCCCGGGATTCACCAATGTAATTGTGCTGGACAACGTTGGTCTCCACAAGGTGGCGGATATTCTTGAGGAATCCCCAATGATCAACACCAGCGCTGCAGTGGGCCCCCAGCAATTGGCCACGGCAAATTTGCACCTTCTCTTCCTCCCTGCCTATTTGCCCTTCCTAAATCCCATTGAGGAAGTCTTTGGGTGGCTCAAGCGAGTTGTCAAGTGAGGAACCCCAACTGGGACAGAGGACCTTTTTGATTTGCTGCAGGCAGGGATCCATATCCTCCCAGCTGAGACTGTGGCCAAATTCTATGGCCACACTGATTTGTTTATCCCCGCGTGCCTTGCAAATCAGCCAATCAATTAAAGGCTTAGCTTGTCTGACCTTTTTATATTCTCTAATTTACTGTTCAAGATTTATTAAATATCATTTTATATTTAGATGTTTCTAAGCCCATAATCACATTCAGCACAACCATCAATGAAGGTTAGTAATTTATTTATTCATAATCATTTTTATTATTGCATCCAAGGGTATCCCAAACGCTTGATAATGGATTATGCAAACACATCAATATCATTTTTGGCAAATAAATATAAAAAGCAAACTAAAAAAATCTAAATCATACAAATTAGAAGTAGATTTTATTGACATATATTATATGCTTTTATTAAAACCTTCCCTGGAATTTATTTTGTAAGTAATGTTTGCTAAAATATTATTTTATAAAATTATTAATTATAATAAAAATAATCTAGAGGGTAAATATATTTATTGGTATAGAGAATAAATTAGGAGCGCCTATAATGGGTTCGGCGGTATGTACCCACCCCACAATGGAGGTGGTGCACAACCTCCACTGTCACACCGTGGACAGTGAATACACCCTGGTTAAAATATTCTTGCCTGCTGTAAAAGGGAGGATGGTGAGGTGGGAGTGAAGCAGCAGCTTCTCAGGTGGGGCCGCAAACCTGTAGATTCCTGCCAGGACCAGGGCGTCCTGGATAACATGGTCAACTGAGTTGTAACCTGGGAGGATTTTTTTCCCGTTGAGAGCAAGTTGGGCCTCGTTGATCCCCATAAGGACTCTGTCCAGGTCCTCCACGCTGGCGCTCATTCCGAAGTAAAACAGGAACCCCAGGTAAACCACCAAGTGAAGCCTTTGCCCAGCAAAGGCTTCTGTAAACTTGCATAATTTATTGTATACTGCGCTTATTTTTTTCTCATGTTTTGTTTTGCTGAAGGTAAGATCCATAGCTTCTGGGACCCCCGTCTTGTCAGCACTCCAGGCCATCCCAAAGTCCGCCAGGAGGATTTTAGTCTTCTTCACAGCTGTTGCATCCGCAATAGCCAGTTTTTCTACCGTGTGCCTGAAGTTCTTCATCAAGTAGGACAGGGTGTGCTCCACCAGGAAGCAGAAGCAAGCAGCCGCATGGGCCTGGCCCATCTCCGGTATATTCTTGAATGGGAGCGTCGCCAGGATGTCCCAAACAAGCTCAATGGAGTTTACACAGTAAACTCCACTGAGGTTAACCAGGTCCAGGCGGACCAGTTGAGCATCCTTGTAGACAGTAACTGCCCACTTGGATGCCCCCTCTTCATGTGTTAGCCCAGTCAATGCCTCCCTGGACATTGGGAATGCACCGTGAATCCTATCTTTGAGCTCCTGCAAGACAGGGGGGACAGGAAAAGCTGCTTTGCCACGTGAGTGGCAAAATTTGAGTAGAACATGGGGGGAACAAAAGGAACCAGGACCCGGCAGAGTTTGCCATCAACTTCTTCTAAAAAAAGGTAAGTATTTATGAATTTTTATTAAATTTATTTTCTTAGGTTACCTTCTTGGGTTTCTTCTTTGCCGGCGGCTTTGGCAGGCTTTGCCATCCTTGGCGCAAGCAGCTGTGCGGGCGTCTCAGTGTCCTCCTTGCAGGCCCTCTTGGCAGGTTTGAGATGTGCATACATCTCAGGGTTGTCCGTCCAGACAGACGGCACAGAGAGTGCAAAGGACTTGAATTACAAGCCTTCAACTACTGTCTTCTGAATGTTGAGTAGGTGCTCTATTGTCTTCTCAGGTGTGTCCGGTATTTTGATCATGAGTGACTTGGCAGACATCTTTTTGATTTTGTCCCCTTCAAGGACGGCAGACTTCACCTTTTCCTTGACCTTGAGGTCAATTCCTTTGATTTTGGCAATTGCCAAGTCAAGGTCTCTTAGAAGTTTTTCCAATTTGCTCATTGATTTTTTACTAACCTTTTCATATGTTTTTATAGCTCTTGCCTCAATAAATTCTGTATTATTTTGATACAATTGCCTCTTTGTTTATTCCTTTTTGTTTTCCCATTTACTACATTATCCCATCTTTTTACCCATTTTGTATATGTTTTACATACATCTCAATATGTGTCGTTTGCTTTGTGTGGCATTGTTTCCCTGGTTACCATATTATTTTTGGCGCTTGACACAGCCTCTTGTGAAAATATTAACAACAACTTGGTGATCAGCTAAATTTGAATTAGAAAATTATAGTGTTAACTTTATCTAAAAACAGTTAACACTATAATTTTCTAATTCAAATTTAGCTGATCATCAAATTGTTGTTAATGTTTTCACAAGGGGCTGTGGTTTGGTGCTAAAAATAACTGTGTTCAGGATCTAGATACACACCATAGTAAATATATGATTTTATAGAAATAAGCTGAACATAAAGAATAAAACCAACTATTAACAAAAAGAACATGAACAATTGAAATTCAAAATAAAGATAATATAAATATAAAATTTTTGGTGACAGGGGGTTTATTGAGGCAGGGGGGAGTGATGCCTAGGAGGCAGAATAACGCGGGAAGGAAGACGTAGAGGCAGTGCTGGCCTGGGGGGTCTGGGATTGGTTGGGTTGGGCTTGCGGGTTAGGGGTGTTGGTGGTGGGGGTGGAGGCAGGAGGATTTTGTGTGATGGCCACCATATACTGCTTGTTGTAATCCTCATTGGTGATTGGCTGGATGGGCTGGTAAGTGGCAGTTGCCCAAGGTGGAAGGCGCTTATCCTTACATGATTGGCTGCCCATGTTCACATGGAAAACCATTTGCGCAAACAAGTCAGCCACCATTTGGCGACCAAAGAGAAAATTGTGATCAAGGACCCCAAGATAGAGGTCATTGAAAGCCTGAGGGCGGCGCTCCCATAGTGTGGACCCCATGTTAAAGAAGACGACATCTCCCAGATGGACGTCGGCATGGCCGGCAGGGTAGACTGAGGCCTGGTTCCCACATCCCTGGATGGCCTCAAGGGCAGTGGAGCTTCCCTCCATCTGGTGGCTCAAGAAAACCCGGTATTTGGAATTTGAGCCATCCCAGGAGTCGAGCAATCCACTGAGGATGTGGCCGTAAGAGTACCCATTGACAAAATCAGGGTTTGTCTAATAATAGACAAAACACTTGGCCGACACTGCCAGAAATGCACCAATAAACGTCCCCTTCTTGACCTTCTTCCTTCCTTTTTGAGTGGCGGCTCTTTCTTGCTCACCAAAGTCATCAAAAGCTAACAATAGCTTGTAGTAGGAGATGAAAATGACATCATCTGACAGACTAGTCAAGCAATGGACCAGGGTGGATTCAATGGCGGGATCATACAGGGAATCCTCAGTGCCATCCCATTGGTCGCCGGCAAAATTGGTAAGAACCTGTACAGAAGCCACCTTCCCGTACATCTAGAGCTGCACCATGCACTCAGACACCCAAATGCCATGGTGGGCAAGTTGCTTCCGGACCTGGGTCAAGGGAAGCTTGGGGTCCCGCTGGAGGAGGTCAAGCATTATTGGGTATGCCTCAGTTATCTGGGACTCTTGGGCCTTCTTGGCCGCCCCAATCCAATTCCCCCTGTTCATCATGCTGTTGAATTCCCGCATGACAGTAGCTCGGGTAAATTGCAATTGGTCAGCAATCTGATCCCAGGACAGACCCTGCAGGTTGAGTGCCACAATTTCCTGAAGAATTTGGGCAGTGATGATTCATCACTTGGGGCGCTGGGCGGGGGGAGCTGAAGCCTGATTGGCTGAGGGAGGGGCAGGTTGGGCAATGGCGGGAAGTTGTTCCAAATTGAGGTTGCCATCCTGATTGGTTGGTTGATGGGCAGCTTGTGCAGGGGTGGGGGTGGGAGCGGGGGCAGCACTAGACGCAAAGTGACTCTCAAACAAGTCAAAGCCATATGAGTCGGGGGACAGTAACAGGTCAGCTTCCTCGTTACCCGCCTCAAAGGCTTGGGTATAAACAGGTGCCTCCACGTTCTGAGCCTTGCCTCCATTAAAGCTGGCTTGACTGCTGGCGCGGTTGAAGATGTTGTTATTAAAAACCATTGTAAAAAACCTAGGAAAAAATCACTAAAAGTAGAAATTTTAAAATTTAATGATTTATTTTTATTGTAATCTCAAGTCCATATTCAGAAGGTTCTTAAAACCATTCCATACAAATCTAGAGCCATGAAAATGAATAAAATGCCTCTGTTCCTAAATTGGATAGCTGTTGATTGGCTGTTATACTGTTATTTTTATATTTTAGGCTGCTCATACTACACATCTTGTGTGAGTTCATTTTGTTTTGTGTTTGTGTAATCTTGCTTCTAGAGTACTCAGATTTTGTTTCATTTTGGTCCTTCTGTCAGTGTCTCATGTGAATCCTGATTGGATTATAATATACTCCGGAATAGCATCCATCCATTTCCCTTGTTGTGTCAGTTCATTTTGTTTGTGGGTTGAACTACACCGCTTGATGTTTGATATAATTTCTTATAATGGGCAAGTGAAATTTTGTTTTTGTTTTGACATTTCATTTATTAACCAACAATATTTAAATTATTTGAATCCTGAATCTCGCGCAACTTGGATTTCATTTAAATCTGAAATGATTTTGTTTAAATCTGAGTTCATTTCGCTTGTCGCCATAGCTTTTAAAACTACTGTATACAACTAATAAAGAGTTATCCCTCAAGATGCAAAGTTTTATTACCTGTTATTTCACTTTTTAGAAAAGGACAAAAATTCCAAACCATTTATATTTAGTGGTCCAAGTTTAATCTACCAATATTAATAATTTGATTATTTTTTAAAAAACATGGTGGAATTTACATCTTGTTTACGGTTTATTCAAAAGGATTTTTGAGCATCCCATACTGCATAAAAAATAGGATCAAAGTAAAAATTATCCAGACTTATAAGTTTTTATTAATATTTGTTTGGCATGGCTGAAAGTATATTATTTAACTATATTACTTTTTATCAATTGACTCACTGCGTTTTTAGATAAAATTAAACTATGAAATCTAAACTATATTTTAAAAAGCATAAAAGCCTTTATTTTGATCATTTAAATTTAAGGCTCAAAAGCTAATGAAATCAAGCTTGGTGATATAAAGCTAAAAATGTTAAAAAATATTGCATAGCTTTTTAATTTTTATTTGTGGAAATTTTTATAAATCTACCTATGTAAGGCTTATAGTTGTAATAGTTATACCTAAGAGTTACTATTAGTTGGGATTCTAGATATTATGATGTCAATTATAAAGATGCTATTTTCTGCTTAAAATAATTGAGTATGTTTTATCTTAAAGTTATAATTATTATTTAAAGAATACAACTTTATGGCTCTGTCATTTGTTTGACTTATTCTTTCAGCAAAAAATAGTATAAAACTTAATTTTTATAGCTAAATAAATCAAGTAAATAAAATAGACAAAAAGTTAAATGATTTATTTTGAACATTTACAGAAAGATATTACAACTTAAATTTTTGATCTTATCAATTGTCTTATGTACAGATTGAATATTTTTTGGGATTTGTTCTAATTTGATACTGGTTAAACTATTAAAGTTGGGGCCTCTGGCACTGCTTCTTGTCAGTACTATTATATAAAGCATAATAGCTTTTAAAAGAATTCAAATTCTCTTTTAATTTAAACATAACCCTGGCTAATTAAAAGACTGGTTTGAATATGAGAATTATATATCTGATATTTTGGAAAGCAAACTCTAAAAATTTAGGCAATAATCTTCAAAAAAAGTATCCTGGGTATCTCTTTAGTTGTTTGCAATGGATCAAAGTTAAGAATCAATTACAAGTTACAAGGCATATGAAACAATAAGTTGCTTTCTGTATTATAAAGCTTTATTTCCTTATTAAATTTTCAGATTTATTTAATGTGAGAAGAAATAGTACTCTAGATCTAATTTAAATCTTGGATGTCATAATACTTATTTCTGAAATTTAAAAAATCAGCGGATTGTTTCCAAAAAGCCAAAAATACTATTATTGTGATTAAGGTAAATCTGATTAATTCTTAATGTTTTTAATTAACATCTGTAAAGGGGCAATTGTACTTTGTTTAGTGATAAATCAGTGCTCATAAGTTTTGGCTGCATTAGAATAAGCTCTAAGTTAAAATGATTTTTTGAACTCAAAAGTGAAAACCTTCAAATTCTATAAAGAATCTTTGAGCTTACACTATCACATGACTTTTACATTACATTTCATTCTTGTCACTATTCTACTCCTGTTTCTTTGATTTACAATCATTTTCTAAAAGATACAGATATACAGGTAAACATTAAATCGGAGTTATTTAAAATCACAACTTAGGCTTTAACACCAACTTTCTCTATTTAGATGTCTTTAAAAAGAGTTCATTCCGTTGTAGAATATGACGACTATTCACTGCTAGAAGTCAAAAACGTTTATACTTACAAACGTCTGAACATCCCCTGATGAAATTGGATACAGTTATTAGGTAAACATCACAAAAGAATTTGTCTAAATACTTTTAGACAACTGAAAGCTAGGAACATAAGTGAGACTAGACTATGACGAGCTTAAGCTAACTTAAATTTAGGAGCAGAAAAACTGCTGAAATATTATGAGGAAATATTAAATATAAGATATAAAATAAGATACAACGGAAAAAGCGTCGGAAACTTAAATTTTTTTCAAGGTGAAAGAAAAAGTAAACTCAAACTAACCTTTAGTTTTTGATCGCATCATAATGTTCTGCCCGAGCTTTGCTGAGGAGCATTTATATGAGCTTGTCCTTGAAACAGGAAGAATGGCTTACTACAATAGGTAAGTTAGATAAGAATCTCCAACTAATTTTCAAGTCCGACTACTAAATTCAAAAGCATCTCAATTGTAACACGTCATCCCTACTACTATCCTGAAGATAAGGGTTATGTAACCAAAGGTTATTTGTAATCTACATCGATTCTAAAACCCTTTAGAAATGTCAGATTCAGAGTTCTCTTTGCATTCATTTGATTCAAGCTCTTATCAAAAGGTACTTTTAAAATATACAATGTACATCTAACATTTAGAAATTCGATATCGCTCTGAGGCCTCTTGATAGTGAAGCTAATCTAAGTCCTGTCAAGAAGAAAAAAAGAACAATGGATTCGTGATTATTCTTGAAAATAATTTAACACACATATAGGATAACTTCATTTTAATAAAACATAACTATTTATTCTTTAATAACCATACCTTATAGCAAAGGTTAATTTAAATTTTTATAGAATAGAAGCTTGATAAATGATTAAAGACATACCTAATGACGTTTTTTAAAAAAATTGATATATCACTTTTATTAATAATATTATAAGTTTTCTCATGTCAGATGTAAATATAGGCCTAAAACATGATTTGAAGAGTATATAAAGATAATAAATAGCAATTAATATGTTTAAAATTTTGAAGAATCTGTGCTTGAAGTTTGGGTAGGGCTGCTTTGGCCAGGCTCTGGCTAGTTTCTGGCTCTGGGCCACTTATGTCAAAGACATATTTCAAAATATTTAAATATTAAGCATGCTGTTTTGGTTTACAGGCCAAGAGCTAGCAGGAGCTGGGCTGCAGCATCCCTTAAGTTGGGACACTCTGCTTGTAGGTTGAGGAATTGTTTATCTTCAAACTTTGTTAATATAAAGCAAATCCAAATATACTTACTATTGTACTCATTTAGCCAGGAAAGTTAATTTAGTACATCAATAAATATATTATATTAAAAGAATTGTGGCTGTCAATTAGTTAAATATATAAATCCAAAATGAGTTTTTAAACTCTTTTGCTCAATTTATTATAACATTGACTTGTGTAAGACAAGTTCCATTCAATAATATTAGGATCTGTAAGATAAAGCCTTATCCACATCTTATTTAGTGTAGCTCCAAAAGCACATAACTTAAGCTCTTCACACGTGCATCATCCTATTATTTTTAGTACCCTTTTATAAATTTAGTTGAGCTGATCCTGGGAAAAGTGGGTAAGTACATCTGTGATATGGGTTTAAATTATTTTAACAGAACAATTTATATTGCGCTTTATTAAAGTTAAAAGTGTGTTGAGTGGGAGAAATCAACTCCACACGTCTTTGCTTGCCCCTAAAATAGCCACCAATCCAGCTTCATCACTGACACAATAATAAATACATAGGATCTGCTTAAGGCTGCCTGCAGCTAAATGCCACTTGTTGAATCCAGCCGCTTTCTACAAAAAATTGGGGATGTAACTCACATATCCCTCTGTGTTTTTTTACTCCCAGCTGTATGTAAAAGATACAGATTCATATAAGATCTGGATATAAAACCTGAAATTGGTAACCCATCTAAGGATAATATCTAAGTCTAATCCATTTAATTAAGTGATTCTAAATCAAAGAAAAAAAATTAAAAAATAAAAGTGATAATTAAGTTTATAAACTTCAGCATATAAATAAACAATCACAAGGTCTAGAATAAAAAGAAATCTAAATAATAGCTTAAAATCCAGTTGTATTAAAATATATTTGTTTATGAAAAACATTAGAAACCGTCAATGTCAGGAATATTCCTGACACTTATAGTGGTGTAATCAATAAACTGTCACCCGCCATCAATGTGCAGACATCCGCCGTCAACTTGTAGGCACCTGCCGCCACTAAGCAGACGTCTACCGCCACCACGCGAGCCCCTGCTGCCACCACACAGAAGCCTGTCACAATCAAGCTGTCATCTGTCATCAATGTGCAGGCACCTGCCGCCACCGAGCAGATGTCTGCCTCCACCGCGCAGGCCCCCGCTCTGCCAAGTAGATACACACCGCCACCACACAGAAGCCCG
Organism: Entomophthora muscae; assembly: GCA_014839935.2. NCBI lineage: Eukaryota > Fungi > Entomophthoromycota > Entomophthoromycetes > Entomophthorales > Entomophthoraceae > Entomophthora > Entomophthora muscae. The sequence goes on along the minus strand of QTSX02004334.1, from coordinate 309,890 downwards.
CCACCATCAAGCTGTTGCCTGCCACCAACACGCAGACGCTTGCCGCCATTAAGCAGATGCCCACTGCTACTGCACAGGCGCCCACCACTCTTGCCTGCCCCACCTGCAAGTCATCCTCAAACCAGGCACCCATGGGCCAGCCAGCCACCTGCCAGCCTTTGCCCTCCCATGCCAGCAGGCCAGTCCCCATCCACTCCTTTGGGAAATAGCCAAATCAGGAACCCAGTAAAGGCATTTTCACCAAAGCCAAACTTGAGAGGAACTGCTGCCCAATTTGGGAGCTTGCCAAATGGGGAATGAACTGACAGGCTCTCCAACAGTGAAAATCATGCACCAAATTCAGTAAATGAATTTGGATGCATGAAGAAGGCCCAACTTGCATTATGCCAATGCAAACTGGGATCCAGCCAAACCTTCTCAATTGCCAGCCACCCAAGCCAATCCAGAAAAGGGAATGGTAGATGCAAATCAGACTCTTGGTTCCCCAATGCTATATCTTCCAATAATCATGCCTTGCAGGTCCACTAGTATAAATAAAGACAAAGCCCTTAATGATAGGTTATGCTATCATTGAGTGAATATCCTCCTCAATATTATCACATTAATCAATCCTTTACCTAGGCTAAGCAAGTAACCTTACTAAACCCATTACTCCTCCCCAAGTCAGAAGATGAACTATATCATCTTCAAAGCTGTCTTGACAGCTTACCTTGTGATAGGGGGCAACCAGCCAACCAATGCTCAGTTTGGTCCTGAACCACAGGGATCAAAAGGGAGATCATACAATAAGCCAACTCACCTCAACTCAATGGTTTTGAACCTGTGAACACCTCTGGCATCTTTCGCACAATTCCTAACTTGGCTACTTTTGTGATCCCTGCAGCTACACTACTGTACCTTGCTGTCAGCCTTAGACAATGCAACATCCTTGACAAAGCCTTCTATCAGGCAATAAACTTCTATACAATTGTCTACGCCTTGAATGGCCTTGAGCCACCTAACCTGCCATCTTATGTTACTAAAGTTTTATCCTCAATACTTGAGTATTACAGTCAAATAATGATATAAAGAGCTATTTTTATAGAAGTTAATTTTTATCAAACCTTCAGGGTAAACCTGCCACCCATGTTCAGAGTCATAAAAGAATTCCATAACTTGAATTGATCCTCCAAAGACTCAAAGTCAGGATGTGTCAAGCCAAGTTCACCAAGAAAAAGGGTAGGACACACCATCTTGAAAACACCATCTCAATTTACGTCATATCAAATTTACTTTGAGATGGTGTTATTTGAGCTAGGATTTTCAAGTCACAAAAAAAATAAAATAAAATAAATAAAAAATAGTTAAAATCAACTTATAAACTTATATTACAGCATATCAAAAATACAGCATCTTGATTTTTATATTGCAAGTTAAATTAATTATTTTATTTTCCTAACTTTATTTACATACAAAATTTCTTAGTGTGAGGTATGTTTACACCATTTATCACATAATAAAATAAGCTTATACCAGCACTAAATCAAAGTCTTTTGTATAGTGCCATAATATGCTTCTATAGTATTAATCCAATACATTTTTAATAAGAGCAACCTAAAACAACACCATTAAGGTAGTCCTACTATTGATTATTATTGTTGTTTAAAACTAACTTTTGCTATATGTAAATTAAAACCTATCTATACAGTGATACCATAAAGCTGTTCTTCTTAATAAAATATTTCATTAGAAATTTTAATATGTACAGTGTTAGTTACATCATTTAAATTTATGTCACTTCAAATTTTACTAGGTTTCATATCATTCAATTGATTTGATGTGTACAATGGATAGGAGAAAATAAGAGGGAATTACATATGACAAGGTAATACACTAGATCAATTTCCCAATCTCAATTCTTGCCTTCCACTTTTCAAAAGTATATTTTGACATTAAAAACCACTCAAATAAAAATATAAGAAAACTTATGAAACTTTGCATATATGTATTTTTGATCTTCTCTAAACAGCTGGGTATTTTTTAACCCTAGCTGTATAAGCTAGTTCTTGAAATATCCAAGTTTTACTCTTTGGCCCAGTTATGGTAGCTCTACTGTGAATTTCTTATTTTAAAATAAAAATAGATATCTTTCTTATGTTCTTGAGTACAAAATCTCAAATACACCATTTTAACTGCAAGTTTTCTGTCAGGGCCCAGAATACCCTAGAAAATCAGCTGGCCTTCCTAGAGGCCAAACACCTCACAGCTTGGAAACCCTTACCAATTGTCTCCCAGAGCAAGAAAACCCCCTTTTGATTAACAAATGGCCCAGGATTTGAGAGGCACACAAACCTCAACTTCCTGGCTTTGATTCCATTAACAAATTTGGGCCTCTTAATTATTGGGAAATGATACATCAAGAGCGCAAACATTTGATCACGCAATTGGGCACTCAATTAATTGCAGGAACTATAAATAACTGTGGCGCCTTGGTATGCTGCAATTCAAGAAAGTTTCATTTTATAGCAACCAATGAGCTCTCACCCCTTTCCCAAGTACACAAATTCCAGTGAAAATTGTAAGTTTAACTGCAAATGATACCATCAGTTCTCTGGTGGCACAAAAGGCCACATAATCTCCAGTAAGTATAAGTAGTGAGGAGGAGAAGCCCTCCTCACTGTTGACATCTTAATAAAACGAGTTAATGCCCAGAAATTGTTATCTTTTTTCAGGAATTATCTATTTTTGCTCAAATTTAATTATTCTGTTTGCATCTATTTGTGAATCCTCTACTCAAGATAAACTTGCCTATCCGTACCCTCCTGGCTATACTCCTGCTACCTCAGTCAATCCACCCTGAACTCTTGACTTGGAGTATTTCCACCCCCATCATCTGGATCTCCCTCCTGGTTGTGCTAAAGAGACCATCCCGCCTGATATGAAGGAGATTCCTACCACTCCCCCTTACCCAATGTGTCTCCTGTTCAGGACTTTAGTAAGTTGGGGTTTATCTATATCACAGTATTGGGGCTAGCCGACCAGGTCGTGCCCCATACTGGGAGTTGGTATCCCTTAGCTACTGCAGTCAACTAACTGGTCAGAATTGCGCCTATTGTGTACAAGGCTTTCCAGGCCTGGCCTGCCTCTCCTGTGGGAGTCCAGTTGGACTCTGGTATGGGCTGTGACATTTTCATTCAAAACTCAAAGTTTTGCCTACTTGCGCTGCTAATAAAACTTTTTTTACAAAATAAAAAACTTTTAAATTTTGATAGTTTATATTTTCAAGTTTCTTTTACAAGTTTATGTAAAAATATCTTATAATTTTTGTATTAAGGACATTCTTATTTATATCTCTAAAAACTGACCCTAAATCACCCATATTTTGATACTAATTAACCCTTAAATGCCTTTCAAGTCTTTTCTCAAATCTATTCCCAAGGCCTCCAAGGGCAAGACCAAACCTTCTAAGACCAAAAAAACAAAAAATACCCCCAAAAAGCCTTACAAGTCTAAAGCGCTTGTCAAGACACCCACATCCTCACCTGAGCCTGAGGAAACCAGCCCCATCTCCACCCACTCTCTCTTTTTATACTCCCTATCAGACTCCCAGAAGAAGATATCTTATTTTAACTGCCACTCTGACCTCATCTCAAAGCCTGAGGAGGAACATGATGTCAGGAATCCTTTTCCCGACTACATTTTAAATTTGACTGAAGGATCCTTATTTATCAACCAAAATGCACAAAACAACAACATGTTTAACACCTTTGAGCCTTTCAGTCCTTCCCAGACCAAGAATTGAACCCAGGACTCTAATCAGGAAGAAAACGTTAGAACAAAACCAGGGAATCCATTTAAATTACCTATTTATTATCCATTGATTCAATTGGATTTTGAATTTGAAAACCCTTTTGAAAGCAAAAAGATTAGTATTAAAAGTGATAACATCACTTAACATTCTGGTTCTGATTGGCTGCTTGCTGCCTATTGTCCAATTAATGACCCGCTCTATAAGTATATAGACCAAGCTCTGTACAATAAGATATTTGATCTTCTGGCTCCACAGCAGTTAATTAACACTAATCTTGTGGCAAATTTGTGGCTTCTCTTCCTGCACCAAATATGTTTGACAATCATTAAGCAGCAGGTTATCTTCTACTTGAAACAGGTATGATTTAAATGATACACTTATGTAAATCTCCTTCATTTCCCAAACTCCACTCAAATATTTCTGCCTTGAATTTAAGGCTATTTAAGTGTCCAATTTTTATTCATTCCAATTGTTCCAACAATAAAGATTTATCCTATTCCTGCTACTCCTTCCTTTTCTGATAAACACATTTTTGAAGCCATGAAAGGAATTCTATTCCTATCCTGGTTTCTAGCTTAATTTTTGCCAGTGGTTTCAGCCTTGGAAAACCCAACTCCTACAACTGACTGGTATAACTCTTCTCCAGATGACGCCCACCAAAAGGAATCCCTTGCCAATGGATGGTTCAAATACCCTTCTGGACATTGGGGGTGTAAATTCCAATATGGTCATTTGTTTACTACACCACCTACTGAACCTACTCTGGTTGGATCTTAAGCCTCCTTTTACCTCTTGACGTATTTGATAGGGTACTACCTACTTGGTTGTTTTAGTTCTATGTTTGGAAGATTTGCTTACCTAGGGCACCTTGGACACCTTGCAATGGTCACGGTCCCTATTGGCTCGGTAATAGCAGGTTTGAATGTAGGGGCTTTGGCCCATCAGCTAGGGAGCTTATTTCCTGCCAAGTGGGTCCCTGACACATGAGCACCAAAATGAGCCTGGTATGACAGAAATCACAGGAAATAAGAAGCTGTCTTAATTTGGTAGGGAATCACCAACCAAATCCACATAGAGTTAATGATTAATCACCAACATAGCTTCAAATACTGTTTTGTGAAATTTCCAAATGAGATACTAGGGTTAAGCAGAATGATTAACTCTAACCAAAGGAGGCCAAGATAAATAACCTGAGAGAGAATCAATGAGTCTTTGGCGTAAAATTCAGGACATTGAGAGGTTGCAAATGTCTCAGCTTTAGACATGGGGGAAACTCCTAGATTTGCAGGCATTGGGTTAACATTTGGTTGAGGCAACAACAAAGTACCAACAACAGGGCCCCATCTTCCTGTAATAATCCAGCTAAGGATTAAATTGTAGGGAATGTAGCACAGGAGGCCAACTACAGGATGTATTTCAAAAGTAAAGCTAGACCAGGGAATATGTGATTTTTATTGAGTAAAATTTTGGGGAGGACTCAACTCTTAAGAGTTGAAACGGTGAAAATTATTCAATATAGATAAAATTTGACTAAGTAATACCGCCTGGATCCTGGGCTCTTATTCCTTCCACATTGTCAAGTGAGTATCTAGTCCAGGTTGCAAAGAACCCTTTAGTGACCAACTTCTGATAACTGTGCTGATAAATAAGGTCATATCTGGTGACTCTCATATTACAACAATTAATCAATATCAGCTTGCAAGGGGAAATCAAATGCACCTGGCCATCCAGAGTGGCCGTAACCCATTTTTGATCAACTGCTTGATTTAGATCCATCAAATCAGTTAATTTTGTTAACAGTTTTTAGCCTTTTGAGCTTTCTTACTTGGCCATATGATTCCTGACATTATGTAATTTACTGTGACACAAATGTTCAACATGCTAACCAATCACAACTTATTGGTATTCTTTAAGATACAGCAACACCTATCAAGAAGACAAGCTGAATGAATGGACCTTATCCAAAGATATCTCATGATAATTGAATATTGACCAGGCAAGGAGTTACTTATAGCAGATGCCCTGTCAAGGCCATACTGTAAATACCTCATATGCACTAATGTGGACCCAGATTGACCCATGTTAATAATGGGAAATCTCCAAGAAGGGTTCCCACCTGGAACACCAATGGAAATCCTAGAGAAAGTCCTCAAGAACAAACACCTGTCCAGAAATGTATATGGTACCCTTCACCAAATACTTCCGAGTGGTGACACTGTACCCTACGTCCCATCAACACAAAAGATTGACACAATCCTCCGATATCACAGAGACCTGGGACACACCTGTAGCAGAAACTTGCATTAATACCTCAAGACACACTACTGGTGGCCCAATATGCTAGATGATATCAGAGAAGTACTGGAACAATGTAAAGTCATTGAGAAGTACACCCAAACCAAAGAACCACCCAATTCAGTAGTACTTGTATCCATCACACAACCCTTCAAGGTATGGTTGTTGGATATTGTGGGACCTATGCCCGGTGAAAGAAAAGGCAAGAAGTACATCATAAAAGCTATTGACTATGCAATCAGATGGCCTGTAGCGCAAACCACAAAAGAGCACAAAGGCAACAATGTAAGACAATTCATTGGAAAAGAGATTATAGCAAAGTTTTGAAAACCTGACCTCTTGATCACAGATAGAGGCACTGAACTTAAAGCTATTGACACCAATATCTACCTTGCCAAGAACAGAATAAAGCACCTCACAGCCAGCCTAGATCACCCACAAGCAAATGGACGTGTATAACAACTAAACAGTTCTCTAGTAGAAGCCCTCAGTAAGTTATCTGCCAACAATCCAAAAGCCTGGGTTGATATGCTACCAACCGCTCTTATGGTCTGCAGAACACAAGTCAACTGCAATACGGGCAAAAGTCCTTATGAACTTGTCTATGGTCAGAAACACTCACTTGTCAGTACAACCACGGGACCACAACTGCCACTTCCAAAGAAGATACCAGACAGTAATGATCCCAAAGTACTATACGCCAGAAAAGACCAAGAAAGGATGGAACACCAAAGGGTCCGACAGGAAGCAATCCTATTACAACAAGAAAGGTTCCAAGTCAGAGACAATATCTGGGTTGTCAATCACAATCAACACAAACTAGACCCAGGACTACACAGACCAGGCATTGTCATGGAAGTTAAACCCAACAATACTTACATGATCAAAGGAATTAGAGCGCAAACCAAACTAAAACGTATGCACCACAGCCGACTCCGCTTATGTAAGGCAAGAACAGCCCAAAAGAATTCAAAGCTCCCTGTGCCCAACACCAAGCTGGATCAATACCAAGCCTGCATACCAGATACTCTCAAGAAAACTCTCAAGACTCCGCCTTCCAGCACCCCAGGGGGAGATGTTGCAACATATTTGATTACTCCCTCTTGGGGAATTAATGTCCCAAGTAAATCATCAAACAGCTCACTAAATGATTCACTGTCCAGACAATAAGCTGGTGGCATCATTATCAGTCAACCATCTATGACGGGGATCACTCAATCCAGGTCCTAAATGGAACACAACTTGATTAAGCCTCGTGACTCAAGAGGAACATTACTCAGATAAGCCCCATGACCTCCATGACGTACATGGATGGCATGTGGCTTGTCATGATACTATATATTATTCTATATCCATATTCAATAAAGTATCATTCTCTTCTTAAATATTCCCTTTATTTTGTTTATTATACTTCCCAGAAGTATAAACACTACACAGGTAATACCAGGCATTATGGAAACTATTGTGACACACACAAGTTGTGCACTGTAATGAAAACTCAAACACAAAAATCAGAGCAATATAAAATTAAATTCACAACACACAAAAAACACAAATAAAGAAAATTAAAAACTATCTAAGTGCTAAGCTATCTAAATAAATACATGCAATCTAAAAAAACTTGGATAAAATATGCCTAATGCCTGTTTAAATGAAAATATTATGTGAAATTAAAATAATTATATAAAATTGTTGAAATAGAAAGAGTGTGGCCAAATAAATAAAATATAGAAACTTTATATACATAAATATATAATATGGCAGAATGTGTGAAAAATTTAGTATGCAAAATAGTTTAAAAAAGTCTAAAATAAAGTAAAAAACAATAAGAGTTATTTTATTTCTTTAATGGAAAAAATCTCACAATCCAAACAATAGGCAAGTTCACCCAGCAAAGAGTGCCAATGCTGCAGGCACCCAAGAGGATCTACAAGCAGAGCCACTATATGAAGGTATGATGAAGCAGTCAATACCACATCTAGTGAAGACAAGAATCTGGCAACACAAACATAGGGCCAGGAAATTTATACTGGGGAAGCCAGGAGCAGCAATCTCAAGGTCCAAAAATTTCTAGAAAAGTTCAAAAGTTTACCATTTCCAGAACTGTAAATAGCAAAAAAGTAAACATTTTTCTCTTGAATACCCACCTGAATACCACAAAGATGCACCTAGTGCAAGTATACATAATAAGTGTAAGGTTATACTTGATACTTGATATGATCTTTATGCAAGTGAAAGATATTTAGAGGAAGAGAAAGAGATAGAATTCTGTCACACTGTAAAGGGGCAGAATGTGTTGAAGAAGGTCATCAAATACTACACCCAGGTGCCAATACCCATATCACCCAATCAGATGCTACTACCTAGTGCACTTCAAAGACTGGATAGTCTATCCCCAATAAAAAGTGTCTCATATTTATCAAGCTTATGAAATGTATTGCTTAATTAAAGAAGGCTGTGAGTACTGTCAAAAATTTGTCTGAATTCATAAAATTTAATATAACAAATTTATAGAAAGACAGAAAAACTAACCTGATTGTGAGGCCCAAAAAACCATCAACTACTTTCAAAAAAGAATAAAAAAGGCCATTTGTCAGCAGATTAATTGAAATTGCCATCTTGAACTGGCAAATATACAGACAAAGGTGAAGTCAACATTTGTGATTAAAACCTCAATTTCCTATTTATACTAAGCTATTAGAGGGCTTGCTTCTTATAAAAAAAGTCTCAGGTATCTCTCTGTTAGTAAAGTAGCCCAATAAACATTGAGGCAAACACAGATATGCTGGGGCGGTGAAGGTGGTTATGAAAAGTCACCTTTGCAAGGCCCTCTACTGTGAATGTTTGATTGAAATCTTACTAGTACAAATAATAGTGTAAAATATTGTGTGTAGGTCATTTGGAGTATGAACTGGCTGTTGAGTGACTCAGTAGCAGTAGAAGTTAAATGTTGAGTCTCCTAGGAGCAAAGAGAAATAATGATTGTAGGTGTCAATTAAAACAGGGATTGGGCTTCCTGGGGGTAGGTCTCTTTGAGCCACCTTTTGTATTTGGTCTAGACAAGTGTTAATTCCATCTTACTATATTGTCAAAGTTTTTAAAGGCAGTAAAGCTGTTTGAGGCAAGCACAGCTTACATGTGATAGAGTCCTTCTGTCACAGTAGATTCCATAATGCTGGGAATTATCTGCCCTAGTAAGAAAGCTCAAAAGGCTGGAAAACTGCTAACAAAATTAACTGATTTGATGTACCTAAATCAATTAGTTGATTTAAATGGGTTACAGCCGCTGTCAAGATTTTGGGTTCTTGAGGTATTGTTTTTATTAGAGGATATTGGTAATATATGGGTCATTATTTGTTAGATTAAGCCAAGGCGCCAGCTTAAGCATTTCAAAGCCTTTTAACTTCTTTGGTATCATTTAAGTCATAAACTTATGTTTTTTGAACATTAGTATAATGCTTAGTTTACTGAAGAAAAGTTTAATAGTGTAAAATATACCAATAATAGAAATAAATCTTATTTCTATTAGCTGTATTTTTTGCTAAAACCCTTTTTTCTATTTTAATAAGCCAAGAATTAAATATATGAGTTGCATGGGAGAGTAATAGCAGCCCCAAAGCTATAATTGCTATTACCCTATCTTTGGCTCATATAATTAATTTCTTAGTTATTTTTAGAAAAAAAAGTTGTTGTATTTAAAAGACTATTTACCCTATGTGAAATATAAGTTTTTGTTATGCGTCCAACTTCATGAACATGTCCTACTAATCCTTTAGTAGTATCAGCTCTCTTTGTTTCTCTGTCATCTGTGCAGAACTTTGCACAATAATTTATTTTGGAGTACTCCTTAACATCCTCAAATGTCAAAGGTGAAACATACAGCTCACCATCTTTCATTAAATATGAAAGATTAACATAAAATGCTTTGACTTCAAGCCAGCTTTTTTTAGGCCTAGATTTTCTATCATAGATGTGAAAAAAGATTTTTTGGGAAACATCTGAATTATTTACAAGTGTCTCATATAGACCCTTTCTTTCTTCCTCTCTCTCAAAAACCATTTTGAGATCATTTATATTTTTTATATACATCTCATTTTCCTTTTGTTTAAATATTTTAGATAATACACCAAAATGACCATCAACAATACTTTTGCCATGACACTCAACAAATCTATTAAACTTAATTGTTCCTTTTATAATTTTAGGTACCTCTTTAAAAAGATAATATAAGAATTCATAAGATCTGAAATGATTACCATTATCAGTCCAAACTTTAATATTTTTAATATTCTTAAATTTATTATTTTTAAGCAGACTTATCAAACACTGACCTGAAAACAAAGAGTCATGAGATAAAATTTCAGATAAAAAGTCATGATACTCATATTTAATTTTCTCATTTTCTTTAAAAGCAATTGCAAATCCTAATAAAGAAATAGGTATTTTCTCATAAAAACAATTATTTGTCTCTATAGGACCCCCACCTATTTTAAAGTTTTCTTTATAGTCTATTACTATAACACATGAATTATTATCAAGATTATTTATATCACTAATATATTCTTTATTTTGATGCTTATAAAACTTTTCATGTAGCTCAATAGATTTCAAATTTTCTTTAATAGATTTAGGCAATGGCAACCTCTTTATACTCAAATCCTTTTTCTTCATTTCTAATGACTTTTTTAAGTTGCAAATGTTACACATATCAGTTTGCTTTTTGCTTTTAATTATATTATTAGGAATAAGCTTATAAAAAGTGGAAAGTGAAATAGAAATATTGTTTTTTATTTTCATATCTTCGTAAATTTCTTTTTTTGTTTTCAATAATGAGTATTTTATTTTAGTTGAGTATTCACTCAACTCTTTTTGTAATTCTTCATAAATCAATCCAGGGGATTTTTTAGTGAATTGGCTAGTTGGAAATGAATTTTTTAATATATGTTTTAAAATATTTTTTATGTTTTCTTTTTTTACTGAATCATTTTTTCCTTTTTTATTTTTTGAATTTAATGATGCTTTTTTAGCATTTTTTATTTTTTTAGAATATGAATACTCATTTTTTGTCATTTTAAATCCACAATCCCAAAGCTCTTTCAGACTGTAGCTTGATGTAACCAATGCTCTTAGGGAAGGAAGGTGCTTGGCAGGGGACTCTGACATCAATTCCTTTAGGTTGTTAAGGAAATCATCTGTCTTGGAATTTTGTATGACAGGTAAGAAGGTACTTTTTCCAAACTCTGTTTTTAATAAGAAATGCTCAACAAAGCTGTTAAGATCACTGCCAGCAGTAAAAAGGAATGCTTGTTTAAGCATAGAGATTCTTTCTCTCTTAGTAGAAGCCCCCAGTGAGAAGAAGGGTGTCATCTGAGGTGCAAACTTGATAGGTTCCATAGTGATAGTGGTTGGGTTCCTTGGCTTGGTTCAGGCAGTTCTTGCTTGGAAATAGATGTGCAGTTATCAGAGAGGAGCAAAGGTGTGGATTGTAAAGTAAATTTCTGTAAAGTTGAGCTGTTTAAATACCATGTTAGCTGAGCTTTCGCACTACAGGCATAAATCCCCAACTGACCCCCAACTGATCTCCTTAATTTATCAATATCACCCCTGAAGTCTGATATCATTGTTTATTTACCCCTTTTTATATTCTGGTTAACTGTTGATATTTCCGCGAATAGTACTTCAATCTCGCTCAAACTAGTATCATTAGAAAGCCCTTAATCTCAGCTTTCGGAATTGTGCTGCAACTTTATATTTCAATACCGATTTAGTATCTTGAAGTGGCTTTGAATGTAAGCTTATAAAATTATTATTTGAAATAAAATATGCTAATTAACTCTTAAAGTATGATATTTTAATCAATAAACTAAATTTAAAGTATAAATCATTATTTAGCTTACTTTTACTAACCAACTCAAAAACCTTTTTAAATAAACTTAAGTTTATTATAACCTTTAACAGTTCTTAAAAATAAACTTTATATATTTTAAATCTATCAAAAAAATGTTTTTCTAATCACATATAAATATTTGCTTGTATAATTAAATTTGTATCTTATTTTTATAGATACAATGACTAAGATTATTTTCCATTTAGTTCAAATAAATTTTAACCTTTATAAAATTTAATTAAATAAAGCAAGATTTTGATACATTCTTTTTTATGTTTGAATTTTTTATACATATTATCTCTAGCATACAGTATAAAAATATAATTTTATTAAATAGTTGTATAAAGCAATTTTATTAATATTAAATACTTAAAATTTTGAAAAGAAAAACTTTTACTCTCTTATAAGTTCTTATTATATATTTTCTATAAAATCTAACTTAAGAATAAATTACTTATGCTAAATGAGATCACTGAAATTTCAATAAAAGTTCAGTTTTAATTTTAGTTTTAGTTTTTTTTAAATTTTTACTAGATTTTTTTTTAAAAAATCCAAAATTATTTAATATTTATTAAATATGCAAAAAATCTATCTGCCCTCTTTTAAAAAGAGGGATTCAAAAATTATTTCATTTTAAATTAAATATTTTAAAAAAGCTAAGATTTTAGGCAACAATTTGATTTCCAACAAAAAGCATCATATCAGTTTTTATTGTATTTTTAGGTTGCTCTTTTTAGAATGATGTCATTTTGTACTAATCAGCTTTCAAGAAATAATGGTATATGAAATAAGATTGTTACTAGCTTTTAATACAGTTTAATTTAGCTGTAAGTAGAAAATGATTAATTTAATATAGGTTTTTATATTATAAGGATTAAATAAGATTTATTTTGATAAAATTGTTGTAATTATTTAAATTTATTGATAAGAAAACTAAAAAAAATTTTTAAAGTTTTAAGTAGCACAGTTAATAGGAAACAGATTAATCTAACAAATAATGACCCATATAGAGCTCCAAAAGACTGGGTGGAGGTGGCATCAGTGGCAATCACAGAATCTTTCCAAGTTCAGGCCGCAGAAAAAGAGGGAGTTAAAGCACCAAGTATACCAGCAGATAACTTTACTTACCACGTAAGAGTCTGAGCTGTACTGGATACCAAGTTCCTTCACGGTTGAAGGTTTCTGGTTCTTGGTTTCTTGCCAAGGTGTCAGCAATTAGGATATTTTCTAGGGTAAATTCATAGTAGGCTGGATTCAGAAGATAGCCAATGAAACATACAGGTCTGAAAGATGTACTAGCTGTACAAAATAGCCTGGGAAGAGGGGCAACAGAATCAGCAGGACTGGTGGGGACATCAGAGCCTACAGAAGTTTTATGGAGATGATAGAAGACAAGAACTAAATATGGCAGATTTGTATGAACCAAAGGTTTTTAGACTTTGTTGCCAGAATGCTGATAACACCATTTTTAGCTTGGACAGGAAATTTATACTACCTTTCCAGGCTTCATATGTAAATGTGGGAATTTGGACTTCAGGCAGTCTGATATCAGGAAACTGGGGTATCAGATTGTAAACTCATTGCCCCCTTTGGCCTTGGATAGGACAGTCTTTCCCTGTTGTACTAATAAATCCCCTCAAAAACCAGATAAACTGCTCAATTCTCTTGAAGATTTAGCCCACACTGTTGATGAGAGATTTGTGGTTGCATACCCCATGGAGTCTCCACCCTCCACTGCCCCTCCATGGAAGAAACCCTGATTAATTTAGATTGTTTATTAGCCTGGTGTCAACTGTTGTTAAAAAGCATTAGGATTGTCCAATCAAAGTGCTCCACATCAGTTTCACTAAAAGCAAATTATCAACAAGATTCTAAAGGAAATTATAGCCAATCATAGTGTGGTTCAGAAATTAATTCAAAACTCTCCAACTCCCCTGACTTAGGTCAGCAAATATTCTCCCCTGGCCAATCAGACTCCATTCTCCTGGTCATGTGATAGTCCAGTGATACCACATCCCTTTTAACATAGCCAGGGGGCTTCCAGTCCCCTGCTTGTTGATTCTATATACACAATTAAAAAGTATATGTCTTTGTTTACAACTTTTATTACCTTTAATAAGTTCAAGCTTCTTTGAGCTCTCTATTGAATTTTAAAATTGTTAGCCTGTCAGGGACCCACTTAGAAGGGAATAGACTCCCTAGCTGATGGGCCAAGGCCCCCGTATTCAAACCTGCAATTAATGAGCCAATAGGAACTGTGATCATTGCAAGATGTCCAAGGTGCCCTAGGTAAGCAAATCTTCCAAACATAGAACTGAAACAACCAAGTAGCTATTAACCCACCAAATACATCAAGAGGTAAAAGGAGGCGTAAGGTCTAACCAGGGTAGGTTCAGCAGGAGGTGGAGTAAATGAACAACCATATTGGAACTTGCGTCCCCAATTTCCAGAAGGGTATTTGAACCATACATTGGCAAGAGATTCCTTTTAGTGAGCGTCATCTGGAGAAGAGTTGTACCAGTCAGTTGTAGGTGTTGGGCTTTCCAATGCCAAAACCACTGGTAAGAAATAAGCTAGAAACCAGGATAGGAATAGAATTCCTCTCATGGCTTCAAAAATGTGTTTTATCAGGAAAGAAGGAGTAGCAATGATAAGATAAATCTTTATTGTTGGAACAAGTAATAATAATAATTTTGGCTCACTTAAATACCTTCAAAATTGAGGCTGGAGCAAAATAAGAGGATCATTGGGAATGAGAGGATTTTCCAGGGATTTTCAATGACTTCAAGGCTGAAATGAATACCTGTTTCAAAAGTTCATCAATCACTGGAAGGATGCTATATAAAATTATATAGGGAAACAAGTAACCTGCAGGAACAGCCACAAATTGATATACAATTAAGCGGTATACAGTGGATCTGGAAGGGAAGATCAAGTACGACACTTGCCGCTAAAGTGTTAGGAGTAGATTCAAGAGCAAAATCCAAGATAACTGCAGCCAATCATCATTCAAGCGGTAAGTGACGTCTCTAAGTTGGTTATTAACAATTACAGAAGCAAGGCCAAAGTCGGAAATCAATGTTGAATGACTGCAATTGTTATAAATAGATAATATAACCCAAAATATCTTCATTGTACTAACTGTTGCCTTGTCTTTAGGGGTTTGAGTTTGATCCCCGTCTGGGTCAACCCCAGCACTATTATTAGTGTATATTATTTGTGTACAGGCTTTCTTTGTTTTGGTGTTTGTACCCAAGTTAAAAATACAATTAATGTAGTCAGGGGGAAATTCCCTGACATAGTCTTTTCTTTAAAGTATATTACCTTTGCTTGGACCCATTTAAACCCCTTTGTTGTCTTCATGCTCCTAAGAAAAGTGTTAGCCTTTTCTTTTAAGTATATTACCTTTGCTTGGATCCATTTGAACCCTTTTTTGTCTTCATGCTCATAAGGAAAGTTTTAGCACTTAATTGTTGTATACTTTACTTTTGCTTTCAAGAGCGCACTTTGATCTTGAAATTTCAAGTTACAATCTATATAATTTTCTATTCAAATTTTATATTTCTCTTGTTTCTTTTAAATTTCAAACCCAACTTTGCCGTATTCATTGCTCAAGGCTTTCAAGTTTACGCACAAGCTCCCCTTGAGCTCAAAAGTCTGTTCTGGACTGGTTTACTTGTTTGTGGCCCCAACTCACTTGGTTTTAATATTACAAAGACCAAAAATTATACCATTGCATTCCAAATTTTCTGGAGGATTCAATTATGATACTCCCAATTCTTAAATTTGCAGTGTTTTCTTTGGCCCCTTTTCTGCTGCTCCTCTGGTCCACTTCCCCTGATTTATGGAGTTGGCTCTCTTCTTTGGCCCGTCTTGTGGGAGATGATCCTTCTAGAATTTTGCGCTTCTTGCCTGGTCTTCTTGTCTTAAGAGAGGCTCTAGTCAAGAGTCTGACTTGCAATGATTTTGATTTTCACGCTGCTGATATCTTATTGCCCACCCCTGCTGTAGATGGAGCCGCTTTCCCTTCTTCTTCCTCACATGAGAGTGTCAATCTGGTTCCTGTGTGGGTGCCGGAGGGACCTACCCCAGCATCCTCACGCGCACCTTGGTTGCTCACTGGACTTGTTTTGATGGGACTTAATGCCTACTTCCCCCAACTGTCTCCAGTATCCTCACTCTGGTCCCCCCTTAGAGTGGCTGTCCCAGTGCTTCACTGGGCGGCATCCTGGTGGTTCATCTTGCCGGGGTGGGAGCCAAACTTAGTTAGTTTAGCCCCCCTCTCTCACACAGATGTTCTTTAAGTTTTTCTGGCTCTTGATTGATGAAATTTGAAAAATAAATGTGGGAAACTTCCTGTTTCTAAACTTTTTTCCCAAGATCAGGAAGCTGTCACAAGTGACAAACTCTTATCAACTATGCTTATCAAAAAGCCCCAACTACAAAACTTGAACCCCGGCATCTCGCGGGCCGCCAGCCCACAGGGCCAGCCGCCTGGCTGCCTGCAGTTTTTTTGGGCTCAAATCAGAACAGGATTTGACTTTGGAAAATCCTTTTAAGCTTGATGAACCAAATGTACCTACACCAATACTCTTCACATGGGGGCTCCTGGTAAGACAGCCAATCAACAGGCAGGCCCAGCCACTGATTCTGAAATAACTCAGGCCCGCACAGAAGGGAAAACAGAGAATTTTCCCATAGAACGCGGGCCACCCAGAGGCTACCAATCCCACAACCTGACTAGGGAATTTGAGCTTCCTCAGTTTAAACCAGTCAATAAAATAACCCCTGCAATTGATGCCACCAAAGACTGGGAAGACCTGGTAATCAGGAAAACCCGGGCTGAAAGAATTTGTGAAAGTTTTACCATGACAGATGGGCATACTTATACCCTGGGCCACCAGGAAGATGCCCATTGCCATCCTTGCAATAAAGTGACATGAACCTTTGGTTCAATCAGATCATACCATACTTGTTATTGTTTTTACTTCATCTACAGTCTACTCCTCGCGGCTCCGCTCCCCGTGCTCATTTACCCCAAGAAACCGCAGACCAGCCGCCCAAACTTTACCGTCCACCAGGAGCTCCCTTTGGCCCAGTACATTTTACCGAGTACACACCCAACTTGGCGTATTTGGAGTTTACTCTGGAGGGGATCCTAATCCACGACCCTGAAGCTAGAACTAGAGAGACAGAAGTCCTTTACAGAGAAGGCACCAAAATTATCTGGCCCTCTCTATTATCCTGAGACAAGTATAATTTCCTACCCACATATTTGGTTCCAATGACGCCGCCCCACACCCCACAGCCCAACCTCCCGCAAGAATCTGTTGCCACTGATGAATCCACTTCCACCCAAGTATTTGGGGTGATGTATATCACCCTCATTGGATTGATTGATTCCATGATGCATATAAGCGGACCTTGGGCAGTCCTTGGAAAATCTTTATCTTATATTGTAAAGTTAGCCCCAATCCTGTGGTGGGCTCTCCCTGCTGGGCCCGCGGGCTGTCTGTCCGCAAGTTCTCAGGAACCCCCCATGGGTTGGACCCCTGACAGCAGCCCAGCCAAATGTAAACTAGTTTCAATGCTGAGAAATGATACCTGCTGACTGTAATTTTCAGGTAAAATATAGATTCCTCTGAGATCCACATTTAGAAAGCAGCTGCTTATGTGTAGGTCTGGGCTTTAGGTGGTGCAACTTTGACTTTGAACCTCCCTGGCTTTTCCAAAACTCCTTTGCTCTATGGACTACTAATCAAATGAGCCACATATTTGATCACAAAAACGCAGGCAGCTGGGACCTTGGCTCTGGGCTGCAATGTGAGGGATCCTGGGTTCAATTCTTGACTTCTGCCTTGCTTTATCATAAGAAGCAAGACATCATCTGTGAAACTTCTAAAGACACTCTGAAGAGTAGGATTCTTTCAGATAGAGATGTGTTGTAATGTGTAACCTAATAGAGAAAATATCCAAGCTTGGCATTATGGCTGTCACCCAACTAACAAGACGCCTCCTAATCCCTGGTCTGGCATGTGATACTTCTGAAATACAATCAAAAATTGTTACCAGGTTCAATACTATTGATAAGGAGTACTTTTGGGGAAGCTTTGAATATGGAATCAAGAAGAGAAGAAGTATATTTTATTGGATAATACTTTAGACTTATATAGCTTTAGCTGTGGCAGAGATTTTAGTTAGATCAAACCTAGGGGCTAGTCATGTGCAGGATGGGTTTGAGTTGCTGGATACCTGGACAGTCATGTGATATTAGTTTATTGCCGTTTCTGGTATATCAAACTGTATATTGGAAAGGCACCAAATTGGGCAATGATTGGATGTTAAGTGGGCTGGTGGTAGCCAGAATACTTGTACATCCAAATCCTTGACACACCCCTCCCTTAAGGGGTTACTCTTGTACATCAGGAGGGGGCTTTGTCTTGACAGCTGCCACCTGATGTTCCTGGAGTTGTTTGCTAGTTGGTACCAACCAGGTCAAGTGTTCTCCTTTGCTAAGTTGAAGGCAGGATCTGTGGTACTTTTTGATGATAAGGTCTTTGGCGCCTTGGAACTTGACTAGGTAGGTATTTCTGTCTGGTCTGTATCTGACAATCATTTCAGGTCCTCTGAGTACTGAATCCAATTTCTTTCTGTTTCCAGCAAAAATCCAGACAGGGGAGTTGATGGGGAGTGGTTTCTCTTTAGAGGTTACCTTTTGTGTTTTGAGCCTTTTTGTTTCTGCTATTTTAGCTTTGAGGTGTATGCGTTGTAGTGTTGGTGCTTGTTCTACTGTGGGAGGGTTTTCCAGGGGATCTTTACATATGGTTGTTTGTTGCGGGTAACTATCTCTGGTTTGTACCTGTATGTTAGTTTGAACAGTGAGTAGCCTGTCCCTTGATTAGTGTGGACCCAGGATACTAATAATACATGTTTCACTTATATTGGTCATGTGTCTTTGGCTTTGCCATCCATTATTTTCTTGAGGGTTCTGATAAGGCTGCCGTTCAGGCGTTCAACTCTGCTGTGGGCCTGTGGCCTGTAGGGAAAGGTTGTAGAATGTTTGATGTTCTTTGCTTTTAGTTTGTTGTTTACCACATGACCTGATAACTCTTTCTCTCCATCAGTTATGATGTAGTCTGGAGTACCATAGTCAGCCATGATTGCTTTGTTAATTAATTGGTTTATTGTTTCTGCTTTGTGATCCTTTGCTGCCCAGCAGATAGGCCAGTGTGTGGCAAAGTCAATGGCTACAATTAGGAAACATTGCTTTGCCTTAGTTTCTGGGAAGGGTCCCACTACGTCCAGTCCCCAAACCTTGATTGGTTTGGGGTCAGATACTGGGTTAACTGTTGGCTGAGGAGCTTTGGTGCTGGTGTATTTTTCACACACTGTGCAATTGTTCAGAACATCAATTATGTCTTGTTTCAGATTGGGCCACCATACTATCTTTTTTAATGTGAGATATAGATTGTTAGCCTTTGTGTGTCCTAGTAGACAGTGATTTCTTAGGATAGTGTCCACTCTTTGTGTGAATAGAATGTAGGGGACATGTTTGTCTTTAAAAATTTGGTATACAGTGCCATTTGATACATGAAAATATTTTTCATTCCTTACTAATGTATCATGGGTTAGCTGGTGTGTGGAGAGGTTTTTTCCTTTTTTCTTGTAATCAGTGTTGTATAAGTTGGGCCAGTCAGGGTCCAGGTGGTCAGAGTGATCCTCTCTAGGCTGACATAGTCTAGAGAGAGCATCAGCCGTGACCAGCTCTGCCCCCTTTTTTTATTAGATGTCCAGGCTAAGCTGTTCCAGCAAGGACATCCATTTGGCTTGGCGCCGTGCAAGTGTGTTTTGAAATAGATTAAGGATTTATGATCAGTTAGCACTCAGAAGTTTAAATGTCCTTCTAGATAACATCTCCATTTCTTGCATGTGTGGTATATGGCTAGCAATTCTTTGCCGTGTATTAGGTACCTCTGCTCAGTGTTTGTTAGTTTTCTGCTTTGGTAACATACTGGCAGGAAGTCTTGCTGCCCTGGCTGGTGGATGCATAGGACTGCGCTAATGGCAGTGTCACTAGCATCTGACTCAATCTTGTAGCACCTGTTGTTATTAGGGTATTGCAAGATTGGTGCTTTGATCAAAGCATATTTCAATAGTTGGAAATTATTGTTGCATTCTGGTGTCCAGATGAATTTCTTTTTGGCATTATCTTTGGTTAGGTCATTGATTGGTTCAATGAGCTTTCCGCAGTCTTTGATATATTTCCTTAGGTAAGCTATCATTCCAAGAAAGCATCTTATTTGTTTAATGGAGGTGGGGTGTTGCATGTTATTTATGGCTTTTATTTTATCTGGGTCTGCTTTGATGCCACTGTTAAAGAAAATGTGGCCCAAGAAAAAGAGTTCCTTTTCCATAAATTGGCACTTACTAGGCTTGGCGTAAAGTTTGTGCTTTGAGAGTCAATTGAGTGTCTTGCAGACATGCGTGAGGTGTTCCTATTTTGTTTTTGAGAATATAATGATGTTGTCAAGTTAGCATAATGTCTTCAAGAGTTCATTTAGCGCCTGATTCATCATGATGACAAACATTGCAGGAGTATTTGTCATCCCAAAGTTCATTACGTTACATTCAAACAATCCAAATTGTGTACGGAATGCAGTCTTTGGTATGTCTTTCTCTTTTAATTTGACTTGATTATAACCAGATGTGAGGTCAATCTTTGAGAATTTTTTTGCTCCAGAGAGCCTTGCAAATAGGTCTTCTATGAGTGGAAGGGGGTATTTATTTTTTACTGTACTTGCGTTTAGTGCTCTGTAGTCAGTAACTAGGCAAAGAGATCCTTCTTTTTCTTTACAAAGAAAACTGCTGCTCCCACAGGGATTCAGTCAGAAAAATGAATCCTTTGGCTAGATTGTCCTCAATATGGGTCTTGAGTGTTTAGGTCTCCATGGGAGAGAGTCTGTAGAGGGGTGCCAGTTTAGGCATGGGTTTTCATAGGTCAATGCCATGTTTGACCTCTTGCTCAGGGGGTAACTCTGTGAGCTCTTCCTTAAATACATGAGTGTATTTGTTTAGGAGCGCTGCAAGTTCTGGGCATTGTATTTTTTGTGTTTGTATGTTATTGAATTTGGTGTACCTCATTATGTGGAGGGTACTGTCTTTGGTTAGATGTTCTGAGTTGTCTTGATTTATGACTTGGACAAATACTGTGTCTCTTAGGACGAGATTATTAGGTTCTTTGATAATGTTGAAATTGACTCTGTTGTGTTTGATGTTCATGGTCTTTGTTTTCCAACATACGCTGGGGTTCACTTGGGTGAACCAGTCCATGCCTGCTATAATGTTGTAGTTTATGTTGTTCATGACAAGTCCTTTGATGGACGTTTGAATGCCTTGGAGGTCAATTCTGAAGGGAGTTGTTTTGCCCTCAAGTAGAACTTTTGATTTGTCTGCCATTCTGGCGTATTTGAAGTTGGATTTGACAACTGGTATTTTGTATTTGGTTACAAATGGTTTGCTAACCATGGTGTGTTGTGCACCAGAGTCAAATAGAATTTTATTTGTATGAGATTTATAAGTGCATGGGTAGACAAGAAGTTGTGAGCAATCTTTAATTTTTACGTTCATAAAAATGGAGGATTGCGGGACACGTGAGATGCAAGCAGCAAATTTTGTGCCTTGGTACTTCTTCTTGTCAAGTTGGGGGGAGACAGTGGCACTTAAGCCTGTTCCCCCTCCTCTTTTCCCTGTTTGTTAAAAAAGTAACAGCTTTAAGGCCCCAGGCAGGAATTGAACTCACTCCTAGCCACCAGGCGGGGCTAGCAGGTGGAGGAGATTTGCCTGCACCTGGATTTTTGCTTTTCAAAGCAAATCCAGGTGCGGGAATCATTCACACCCTGGTGGCAGCTGAGGGGCCTGTTCTGGGCCTCAAAAGCTACGCCCAAGCCTTGGTGGGCTTGGCTGGGCCTGGGCAGGCTATTTTTAGCTGCCTAGTAAACCCAGATCAAGCCCACCCTCCATTAAGTAATTTGGGGTCCCCAATTGGGGACCTCTTTTTTAATCAAGTTCTTTGGGCTCAGGAAAGCCTGTCAAGCCAGTCTAAAAATGGTGATCAAATTGGGAAAACCCTCATAACCCCAGAAGTCAAACCTGCTAGAAACAATGGCCAGCCAAGCCAAGATGGACCACCAAAAAGCCAAACAACTGTTTCTGAAGACCCCAAAAATACCCATGAAGCAGCCAACCTGTCGTGAATGCAGCTATTCACAGTATTTTGATTTTGCCTTTGGTGGGCCATTTTGAGGACAAATCTCTTGCTTTTGCTTTTGCTACTCAAAATGAGTTGATAACTGATTCAGGAAGTACAATTGTTTGGTTTCCTGATCCCTGCACAACTCACTTACCCCACTAATGCTGGTGGCAAGTGATCCTACTGTCCATGTACTGTTTTGTGATAAAGATACACAGTATATATTCTCAATCTTTATACCCAATAAATATTAAGTTCTATTCACATTTTTGTCTTTGTTTCTTCTGTACTTCTGCGCCTCTCTCTAGCCACAACTAGTAGAGATTATTCTTCCAGGGCCGCAAGGTGAACACATTTGTCTTCCCTATCATCTAACCAAGACTTAGTACAAGTCCAATCCTAAGGTTAGGATTTCCTGTTGTGTGTCTGTGCCGCGCCTCAGAACACAACAAAAATGGTGCTCACTACAGGGGCTGTAAGCCCCTTGGTTATCCCCTTTGCATCCACGTTTTCAGGTTCTTTGCCTCCACCTATACAAGAGTCAACTTCACCTGAAATTACCAGTCCTCCTATTGAAGAGGACATTGCCAACCAACCTATTACCCCCACAATACTGAACCTTGGGAATGGTCCCCACCTAGTTGCTTACCCCTTGGGTACCCCTGACTTAGAACAAGTCATTATGGTAGCCCTTGAGATAGCCCATGAAGGAGCCATCCCTTGCCTTCAGTTGCAGTTCAGTTGGGCTGAATACTACAAATTAATTGTGGCTCCTCAATTTCCACAACATCTCCTCTCAGCAGCTGGCTTTGCTGAGCACTTACTATCATCCTTTGTGCAGCCTGCCTTGGCCCACCATCAAATGGTGTTGGGGCTCCACGTCCAAGAAATCTTGTCTCTGCAAGCTGCAGTTACTCATCACTGGGACCAGTTTGCTGCCTATCAACAGTGGATTCATTCCCTGTTTTCATTGATATCTGAAAATCAACACAACTCTGTCACCTCCCAAGCCCGTTTGGTTAATTCTATTGAACAAATGCACCAGTCTATCCCCAAATACATGAGAGAACATCTACACAAGATTCACCATCTAGAACAACCCTGGCAAGCTCAAGTGGATTCCACATTAAACGCTTATCTCACTGACTTAGAGCAACTTGTGCAACAGCTTAATGCCTTCAGTACATATTCCTTTGAGCAGTTACAGCAGGTAGCGGACTTTGCTGCTAGCGGCCTTAATGAACTCAGTACCACATTTGAGCAAGAAAGAGCGGCCATTGCTGCTGCCATAGCCAAACTCCAGAGTCAAGTAAACGAGCTATCTACGCCCAAGCCAGATGTTCCGCCCTCTCCCCCCTTCTGATGACTTGGTGGATAGGGAGCAGAAAATATGGGACGCCATTCAAGAACTACGTTTGACTACTTGCAGTCAGAGACGTCCTGCTGAGGCGCCTCAACCTGACCCCCAGGTTCTTGAACTGACTACCCAAGTTGTGGAGCTACAGCAAGAACTTGCCGCCCTACGTGAAATGATGGCAACTGCTGCTAGTCCAGTTGGGGTTGTTGATGAAGATGGCTGCTGCCCTGCTTTATCTGGAGCACCTCAAATCCAATGCACTAGGGAATTAATTGCCCTAGCTAACGAGGTGGATCAATTGAAGCGGGACCACACTGAGCTGGATAGAGATGTACAAGAAATGAATGACGTGATTGACTCTGTGAATGATAGGTTTGCCCCTTGCCTCTCAGTGGGGCCATCCCTTACCTCTCAACTGACTGAACTCTCCACAATAGTGACCACCCAGGGTCAACGCTTAGATACTACTACACAACATACCACTCAAGCTGTCAATACTGGGGCCCGTGCTGTTGAGACTCTTAACACCCTTGAAGAAAGTGTTTGCCAGCTATGGGCTAGACAACCCCCCTCAGAATCTGAGACAGAGTTTTACCCCGCGTATCAACGTACTTGATAGCAACAATGGTGGCCCAACTCCCAAAACTCACTTCAAGCCTACCTTTAAGCAAGTCTTTGACCCCAGAACCTCGACTATTACAGCTTTCCTAACTATCTATGAAACTGCCATGTGACGAGCCTCAGATGATGTCAAGAAGGAACACATTCTGACCTGTCTACACCCAACCTGCCAAGAGGTAGTTGTGCCAGAACTACCCTCCATTGAGACGTGGGAAGATATGAAGCAGCTTCTGATTGATGAGTTTGGTGGTGACCTTAGCCTGGAAGTAAAGAAGGACGCCTTTATGTAAATTGCTTTCAAGCCTAAAGAGACGCTAGCCAAGTTTGCAGACAGATTCTACATGGAAGGACAGCAACTGATCAAAAGCAGACAGTTGACAGCCCATGAAGCCTACATGGCTTGCGCTCAATCTCTCAAGGTTAACCAACTTCTGTGCCTTCACTTCAAAGCCCATAAGGCTATGCTTTCCTCCATGAAGAGCATAAAGATGTTGTTGCAGGATATGCACCTTACCCACTCTGGATCAGTTGTTAGGGAAGGTTGAGCTACTTCTAACTCTGGTTCATCTTCCTGTGGTCCTTGTATTCTTATCATGAACTCGCAAAATCCTCCTCAATGCCAAGGGTGCCACAACTGTGGTCAGATAGGTCATCATTCTCTGGTCTGCACCAATCTTCGGGTTAAAGGAGCTGATCCAAAGGAACAGGCAGGAAAAGAGCAGTCAACCTAGAGGCAGAGACACTCTTGGTTGAAAATTCTTCCCAGTCTCTTCCAATCCCTCTCTCTATGGCTGAACCTGAGCCTGCTGATAATGAGGCTCCTCCTATCCTCCTCCTGTTTCATGATATCTCTGATGACTCTGACCTGGATGATTCTGATATTGACAACGCTGATGCATATGGGTACTCTGTTCTAGCCGTTCCCAAAACCATTACAGTTCCCTATAAGTTACGCTCAGGAAAGACTACAACTACCACTAAGCCTTTGCCTGAGGCCAAAGAGATTGTCTTGCACCCTTACCTCAATCAGGCCAAGAGGTCCCCTGTGCTAGTGGAGTCATCAAAAGAAGCTGCTGAGGTTGCTGACACTGTCTTCAAGAATGTATCTGTTTTTCTCCCCCTCCAGACTGTTTATAAGGAGTTCCCAGGGTTAAGATGCATGATTGAGAAGTGGGACAAGGAGCTAGCAGAGGCTCAAGATATCCTGGCTGTCCTTCCCCCTTTTGGTTGCACTACCACTCAAGTAGAGATATCCATTCAAAAAGTGAAGATTAAGGCTGTTATAGACACTGGCTCACCAGTCAACGTTGTATCCTCCAAGATTGTGAAGAAAATCAAACTTGCCCCTGACCTTAATTATCACCAGTTGTATGGCACGGCTGTACTGTCTATGACCCGCGCCATAGGGGCTTACTCCGCTCTGCCCATGCAGTTTGGCAAGCCTCTCCTAGCCGCGCCAGCAGTTGTCTTATAGAATGAGAGTTACAATCTCCTAGTTGGCACCCAGTTCCTTAGGGAATATAATGGGATAATCAACTTGAAAGATGGCTACCTCTCTAGTCTGGGATACAAATTCCCCTTAATTGTTGAAGAACCAGTTAAAGTTTTGGGGAAACACCTCAAGACTTGTGCCTTGGAATATCCCACTGGGGTTTTCAACCTCAAGTATTGCACCCACTCTTCAAACATGAAGTGTCCACCCATGGCTTTTCCTGCGTCTGAAGGGATTCCCCTCCTAGCCACGTCTGCTGTCATCATCTCACCTGGCTCCCAGGCCATCCTGGACTCCCAGATATCTTATGAACTACCTGAACACACTTTCTTGGAGTTGTACTCTCCCTCCTCCTTAGGACGCAACAAACCTTACCTCTGTCCTGGAATCCTAGATGTCTCTCATAAAGACCCTGTTAAGTTGTTGGTAGCCAACCTGACTACAATCCCCATGACCGTATCTAGGGGGCAGGTTGTTGGATATGGCAAGTTGTTGGGCGCTCCTGACGTCCTGTCTCTTCATCCCTTTGGTATGTTTCAAGATTTTAACCTACCAGAGGATGAGCCCCAAATCCTATCCTTGTTCACTGCACAAGACTTCCCACAACTGTCCCGGTTCAAAAAGAAAGAGGTGCTAGATTTACTAGACCAATTTCCCAATATCTTTGCTAAGGACAGTACCAATTATGGGTTAGCCAAAGGCTTTATCCATCAAATTGACACTGGCAACACCCCCCTTTTGTGCTAAAACATATTGCTGCAGTTGTGTGTAAGACGCCCAAGTATCTAAAGAGCTCAAACAACTATTAGATGCTGGGCTGCTGGCGCCTTCCCAAAGTCCTTGGGCATCCCCACTACTCATCTTAAAGAAGAAGGATTGGGTCATTGTATTGTGATGGACTATTGCCAATTGAACTCTTTGACCAAGAAGGACTTGTACCCCTTGCTGCGTATTGATGATGCTCTCTGACAACTTGGAGGCTCTAAGTTCTTCTCCGCAATGGATCTGGCGTCTGGATACTGGCAAGTTGACCTATTCCCTGAGGATTGTCAGAAAGCCACACTCATTACTTCTGAAGGGCTTTTTGAGTCTACTTGCATGCCACAGGGAATTTGCAACGCCCCAGCCACCTTCCAAAGGGCCATGGACTCCATCCTTTGTGACTTGAAGTTGTTGTGCGTCCTAGTATACTTGGATGATATAACAGTTTTCAGCGCTACCTTCACCAATCTCCTGGCTCATCTCAAAGAGGTGTTCATAAAGATTCAAGAAGCTGGCCTCAACCTGAAGCCTTCCAAGTGCACCTTCTTCAAGGAACGTCTTGAGTTCTTAGGCCACAAAGTAATCCAGACAGGGATTTGCCCAATGACTAAGAAGGTTGAAGCCATCAATAAAATGCTTCTGCCCACCAACTTGCAAGAAGTACAAGTCTTCCTGGGGATGATGGGCTACTATAGACAGTTTATCTGTGACTTTGCCAATACTAGTGAACCCCTAGTCTAACTGTTATGTAATGTCCCTTTTGAATGAACTGCCAGTCAGCAGCAAGCCTTTGAAACTTGTAAGCAAAACCTCAAAGAGGCACCAATCCTAGTGTATCCTGACTTTGACAAGGAGTTCATCCTATACACTGACGCTAGCAATCTTGCTATTGGGGCTATTCTGGCCCAACTAGATGACAAGGGTGTAGACCATCCTGTGGCTTACAAT
The DNA here is from genome assembly GCA_014839935.2 of Entomophthora muscae. Lineage (NCBI taxonomy): Eukaryota > Fungi > Entomophthoromycota > Entomophthoromycetes > Entomophthorales > Entomophthoraceae > Entomophthora > Entomophthora muscae. The sequence goes on along the minus strand of QTSX02004334.1, from coordinate 282,489 downwards.
TCCTGCATGCTAAACAAGCATGAGAAGAACTATAGTGTCACAGAGAAGGAGTGCCTTGCCGTGTTGCATGCAGTCAAGCAGTTTTGTCATTACATATACAGCACCCACTTCACAGTTGTCACTGACCACACTTATCTTAAACGGTTACCACAGCTTAAGGAACCTGAGGGGCGCCTAGCTAGATGGGCTCTACGTCTGCAGGGATACAACTTCACGGCGCTCCATTGTCCTGGGATTTAACATCAGAACGCTGATGGGCTCTCCAGAATGCCCATTCTTGCTTTGCATCCTGCAGAGGCCAACCAGTTATACAAACTAATTGGGTACCCTTCTTCTTGGGAAAGTGAGACAGAAGAGGTACAACTGGCCTTGTCCAAGCTATCCAAAGATACCCTCATACACAACAATCAGCTCTTTAAAAAGGTACAAGACCAGTATCTGCCTTATGTATGACCCAGTCTTTGCCTCTCGTTGATGTCACAAGCTCATAAAGAGACTGGGCATGGAGGTATTGCCAAGACCTTTGACTGGCTTCAAAAGAATTACTTCTGGGAGAACCTTTGCCTGCTGATCCCAGACGTCATAGCTAGCTGTCACAACTGCCAGCTGCAGAGGCCTCAAGCTGCTGCCCACAAGTTCAAATTAGTTCCCCCTCAACATGGTTTTCATACTGTCAACATTGACGCGGTAGGTCCTCTCCCCCCGCTCACGTTCTGGATGTTGCTTTATTCTGATTGCTGTTGATCACTTCAGCAAGCGGGTAGAGGCTTGCCCTACAAAGGACATCACAGCTAAGACAACTGCTGCCTTCCTGCTACAAGATGTTTTCTCTTGCCATGGCTGTCCTCAAGTGTTGCTCTCAGATAATGGGACTAACTTTAATGCCAAGCTAGTAACCTCTGTTGTTGAAGCTTTGGGATTGCACTAATCCTTCTCTGCCCCCTACAATCCTTCCACTAATGGGGCAGTTGAACGTGCTAACTCAACACTGGTCTCCATCATGAGGAAGCTCACCTACTTGGACGCTGCCAACTGGGACTTGTACTTACCTGCCGCCCTCTTTGCATACTGCCTTAGCAAGCATTGTGTCACTGGGTGCTCCCCCTTTGCTATGCTGTATGGGCAAGAGGCTACTACCCCATCTCTTTTGGGGGCCCCTGCTTACCTCGGATAAGGCCAAAAATCCTGACGACCACATTAAAGATTATGTCAACCAAATAATTGATATTCAAGCCACTGCCTACACTTCCGCATATAAGACTAAGATGCTTGAGCTCTCTCCCAATAATGCTGGACGCTCCCCCTTGCCTGAGTTCAATGTTGGCAACCATGTCCTTTACTACTAACACAGAGTAGGTGGTTGCGCACAAGTTGGACTCTCTGTGGATTGGCCCTCTAGAAGTAACCTTTAAGCAAGGGTCCAAATACACTGTAAAGCTCCTGTCTAGTGGCTTTCCTTTTTCTCAAGTACACGCAAAGTTCCTTCGTAGATACCACCCCCTAAGGCCAATCTAGAGGAGGACAATGTCGTGAATGCAGCTATTCACAGTGTTTTGATTTTGCCTTTGGTGGGCCATTTTGAGGACAAATCTCTCGCTTTTGCTTTTGCTACTTGAAATGAGTTGATAACCAATTCAGGAAGTACAGTTGTTTGGTTTCCTGATCCCTGCAGCAACTCACTTGCCCCACTAATGCTGATGGCAAGTGATCCTACCGTACATGTACTGTTTTGTGGTAAAGCTACACAGTATATATTCTCAATCTTTATACCCAATAAATCTTAAGTTCTATTCACATTTTTGTCTTTGTTTCTTCTGTACTTCTGCGCCTCTCTCTAGCCATAACTAGTAGAGATTATTCTTCCAGGGCCGCAAGGTGAACACATTTGCCTTCCCTGTCATCTAACCAAGACTTAGTACAAATCCAATCCTAAGGTTAGGATTTCCCATTGTGTGTCTGTGCCGCGCCTCAGAACACGACACAATCAAACAGCAGAACCTGAGATGCCAAGCCATGCCACACAGATAGCACCAGAAGAATGCCCAGAGGCACCTGCATGTGAGTAAGTATATAAATCAGAAGCACCTGAAAAAGTTCTGTACTGTCATCCTTACCAAATAAAGTTGTTATGAACCTTTGGTTCACCAATCTACTTCCATACATATTTTTGATACTCTTTCATCTGCATACACCCAAGCGTCAGTACCCATCCACTGGGATAGATAGCCAGACTCCAGTTGACAAAACTGAAGCCTTTGACTACTACCGTCCAACCAACACACCATTTGGCCCTGTGCATTTCACTGAGTATCCCCCAAATCCCGACCACAAACCCTGGACCTTGGAAGACTTGCAGTGGTACACCCGCCCAAACGCCCCCAAGGAACCCTACCAAATTGTCTGTGACAGCAGAGAAATCACTATATATCCTTTGATCTTCAACGGGAAATACAACAATCCTGCTGCCTATCTGGTCCCCATGGAACCACCCCCAACACCCAAACCAACCATCTCAACCCCACCCACCTCTGATGCCACTGGCCAGAGTAGTCAATTCCTGGGAGTGCTTTACCTGGCGCTCACAGGATTGATTGACTCTGCCTTGCCAGCGGCTGGGCCTTGGGCTGAGGCTGGGAAGGCCCCTTCCTACCCGGTAAAGTTAGGTCCCATCATCTGGTGGGCCATGCCAGTACCTGCTTTGACTCCTTCCTCACCTGCTGGAGCTCCACGGTACTCTTGGTATCCTGACACTGTTCCTCTGGTTGAGTCCCTTGAGGTCAGAGAATGTGGGGTCAGATTCATAGCAGGTTGCTACTTCAGCATTGTTAACCTCATTGGTGTCCTCTTTCTTGGGACAGGAGTGGTTTGCGCTTTAGCTACAATTACCATCATTACGATTGGAGTTGCTGATGTTATGATTGGTGTTTTGACGCTTGTTGCCATTAGACTTGTCTCTGCCATTGCCGTTTGAGGCGTGGTTACCGTTGCGTGCAGCATATTCCATGTTTGCGTGTTTTTCTGCACTCTTGGGTTCTGCAATGAGCATGGGCATGGAGGTGTTAGCCTCTGGGGAGATGAGGGCAGCAACAGAGGGTTTCATTCTGTTGATGAATGATGCTCTGGTATGTACGTTGTCAGCTTGTGCTGGGGTTTGGTTTTTGCAACGTATTTCCTCAAATTTGTTGGTGTAAGCTGCAATAGTGGTCTTCTGCGGAAGATCACTGAGCTGTATTGCAATGTCTTGGAGGGATTTGGTGACGCAGAAATTGTGGGTGATGTCAGCTTTGAACTCTTCCCAGTTGTCAAGCTGGTCGTCAGTTTGTGAGCCAACCCAGGTGGCAAACCAGTTAGCTGTGGCCTTGTACAGGCGCTTGCTGGCTTCCTGGACCCATTTTTCTTGGGGGATGCAGCTGGCATGGAGTTCGGCAGCTGTGTGGTCTAGCCAGTTGATGATTTTTTCTTTTTTTACCAAAGAACTTGTCAATACCAATGTACTTGGTGTTGGTAACTTCACCTGTGATAGGTGGTTGTGTGTTTGTTTGTGGTTGGAGGGAGAAACTGTATTGAATTATCTTGGTGCATGCTTTAGGCATGACCAGACCTTTGAATACAGTGCATCCACTAGGAATATCTTCATCAATGTTGTGGGCGCGTAAGTATGTTTTCCAGGTATCTTGGGATGTGGCCTGGTTTAGTATGTGAGTAAAGGTGGGCAGGTTCTGTTTAGTCATTTTCTCTTTCATTGGTGTGGTAAAAAAATTGTAGCTGCTACCAGTGATAAGGAGCGCTTTTGGGGAAGCTTCAAATATGGAATTAAGAAGAGAAGAAGTATATTTTATTGGATAATACTTTAGACTTATATAGCTTTAGCTGTGGCAGAGATTTTAGTTAGATCAAACCTAGGGGTTGGTCATGTGCAGGATGGGTTCAAGTTGCTGGATACCTGGACAGTCATGTGATATTGGTTTGTTGCCATTTCCAGTATGTCAAACTGTATATTGGAAAGGCACCAAATTGGGCAATGACTGGATGCTAAGTGGGCTGGCGGTAGCCAGAATACTTGTACATCCAGATCCTTGACACTATACTAGTGCATACCTCTCTACTATATAGCCTAAATAATGTTTTGATACAACACATCTTTCTCCTATAGATCTTGCTCCCTCTTAGCCTGCTCTTGACGGTTGAAAATTTACAGGGGAGAAGTTTATTGTTGGATCAAAGTTGGCTGAAACCTAGCTGCAGGGAAATCAATCAGCAGAGCATCTTCCTGCCCCGTTATCCCAACCGATCAGAATTGATTTTGAAATCCCAAGCCCTAAAGATGAAGGGGATATTGCTGCAGTGAACATCAGCTAGTAAATGGTTGGGGTTAAGAAGGCAACTTTATCTTTGTGAAGGGGATAGTTTAAAGGGGGTTGAAGGGATCGATAAAGTCAATGATTAGAAATTCACTATAATGTTCAGGGCAAATTTATATCCGAAATCATTCTGATTTCTGATCCAGGCATCCAAACTTTTGTTGTAGAAGATATAAACTGCAGTTAACCCCACGTTTTTAAACCAATATGGTGGAGGGAAAGAGCATAAGGCTTGGTTTAAAACTTCATACTTGAACCGTTAATTTAAATGGTTTCAGATGGGAATAGGGCTGCATCAGATCCCAAACGGTGGCTGCTTTATAAAAAGGAGCCATCCATTTAAGATCTGGCTATGATTCCGGAAAATTGGCTTGGCTACAATTTTTCCGGAAGTGTAGCTGTACATATTCACAGCAGGATGCTTTTTTTGGATTTTTTTAAAAAATATTTATTTATTTTCTTTCAAACTTAAAATTATAAAATATGTTAGTTTTTTTTTCAATTCCGATTCAGAAATAAATTTTTTTATGAAAATATATGTTAGTAATTTGGCGATTCCGGAAAAAAGAAAGCCATCTATAACTGTTTTCTTTTTTTAAATTTCAAATTCCCCTGACATAAGGGAATCCAAAAAATGAAAAGGAGACAGCTTGAATGCGACGATTTGGCATTTGCCATAATCATCGCGTTTTTAATCTGCTGCAGCCCTAGATGGTGTAATGCCAAATTACAGATATATGATATTCAGATAATAATTTAGAAGTAATCAAGTGAAGTTTATTGCAATTGATTAGGGTTTATATAGCGGTTTCGGAAATGCATTCAATATTTGATATTCGATGACGAATCGAATTCGGCATCACAATGGGAATCAAGAACCCAAGGGCTGGATCATTGAGGCGGGAGTTGGAGATAAATCTATCACGAAATTCTCCAGAAAATTTTCCTAGCTGCATTCTCAGATGTTAACAAGTTGTCAAAGTCAAAAGTAACCGCATTTCCATGTAAGTTATCTATTTTACTTGCATTAACTATTATCCTGATTCGTTAGATGTGAATTGATTGGTTTTTAATTATCAATCACATTGTATTAAAAGCTCCTTCTGTTTGTTTTAAATTTCAGAAAATTGTCCCTTGGTTTTTTATATTCCTACAGCCTTATTATTTTCAGGCTGCCGATTTTAATTTCGAATTTTCTCTAAAGCTTAATTTTCAAATCCTCGGAAACTTTTTGGATCCCATGTACAGACGCAAACAATTTAAATCGCTTACGGTTATTGGCATTGACGTACCAGCTGTAATTCGGCAATTGATTTCCCTAGTAGATTTCGCATAGGAAAGGTTAAAAGATGCAGTTAAACAAAGATAACTCCACATTTATTTTACTCTCCGATGATGAGTTGATCGACCCAGACCAAGATGATTTTAAGGTGCTTCCAACTAAAAGTGCTTCTCCTATCAAACGAAAGAATAGTAAATCGGAGTCAGTAAAGAAAGAATCCAAATTATTGATTCCCAATAAAAAGCGAAACTCCTCTGATAAACCCACACCTTCCAAGAAGAAAGAAAAAATCAAAAGTGAGCCCATAAACTCTTTTTGGATCCCTCGCGTGAACCCTTCTAAACCAACTGCACCGACACCTCAAGAGCAGAGCATCAAAGCTGAAGGCACTATAGAATTGTGTCCAGTATGTGGGCTCAAATTGAGTAAATTAGTGGTAATAGACTTAAAGGAGGCTCATATCAACCGATGTCTGGATAAATCTCTTAGTCAAGACATAAAATATCCTACCGAGGAAATGAATGATCAACTTGATCAGTGCTCAGATAAGCCAACAAGCAAGGTTTTCGAAGAAGCATCCTCTTCCCTTGATATCAAAACTGAAAAGCTGAAACCTAAGCACATAAATATCAAGGACGAATCAAAGCCGCAGTCCTGTTTAATCAAAGAAAACGATATCAAGCACACTGAAGAAAACCTGACTCAGTCTCAAGTAGTGATAAAAAAATATATGGAATCTACGTTAATGCCAGATAAAGAAGAGTTACTCAGAAGGGGTTCGTTAATCAAGAACCCTGATCAGCCTATCGTGATTACGTGTCCTGACCTTTCTCATCAGGCACGGTCCAAACTCCAAAAAGAACTTCCTATGGGAAAGAAGGTCCCGGGCACTACCTTCACTGTAGATGCCTTTAACATTGGCCCAGTCCCAGGGTGCCGCGCCTACTTTCTATCGCATTATCATTCTGATCACTACGGAGGCATGGGCAAGACGTTTTCCCATGGAACCGTTGTTGCGTCAACTATCACCGCACGCCTAGTCCAATCTCAGATTGGCGTGGGCTCTGAATATGTGTTGGCCCTCGAAACAAACGTGCTTTACGAGATTAATGGTGTGCGGGTCACTTTAATTGATGCCAATCAGTAAGTATTCCGGCTGGTTTAAATTAAATGCTTTTTTAGCTGCCCAGGCGCAGTGCTATTTCTTTTTGAAGTCCCCATTGAAGGTTCATCACAATACACCCGAATCTTACACACCGGCGATTTTAGAGTTGATGACATCATTCACTTGGACAAATCTTCTTTGATCATGTCCAAGCCACTGGACTATCTGTACCTCGACACCACTTACTGCAATCCCAGTTATGCATTTCCTAAGCAACCTGATGTGCTTGAAGCCTCCACCAAAGCTGCTGTTGAATTCATTGAAGCTACACCCCTCACTACGAATTTCAGTTCTACTCTCCACAGATGGGGCTTTGGGTGGCTTGCTAAAAAGCCATCAAGCCAAAGGTATGACAAGCTTATTGTTTGTGGAACATACTCCATTGGCAAAGAGCGGATTTTCATAAGCATAGCACGTGCACTTAAATCCAAAATCTATGTCACACCAAGAAAGCGAAAACTACTGCTTAGCTTCCAAGATCCCGAGTTAAACGCACTTCTCACCGATGATCCCCTCCATGCTGCTGTACATGTCCAGCCTATGGGCACCATCAATGCAAAAGCCTTGAAGGAGTACTACGAGACCATGAAAAAGAAAAACAACAACCTTCAACAAGTCATGGGGGTACGTCCCACAGGATGGACTTTTAGCAATAGATATGCCATTGCCACAGAAGTGATCGCTGAAGCTGAAGGACCCGTAAATATCATTCCCAGCTACACTTCCCCTACTATCAAGATATTTGGTGTGCCATACTCAGAGCATTCCTCTTATGCCGAGCTCCGTCGATTTGTTGCTGCTGTCGCTGAATGCCGCTGGAAGCATTGTAAATCTGACTTGGTTGTCATCCCCACTGTACGCCCAGCAAATCTCACTTATGGTCAGATCTCCGATTGGATAAAGGGATGGGTCGCCTCGGTTAAATGAACCATCCCACCCATCTCTTAACCTACCTTTGTTGGATCTTGATATCTTTAAATATAACTCTCCTAGGAATGCAATACTTGTATCAATCCATCACTTCTTATTACATGTGATAAGTAGCAAATACATTCCGTCTGATGATAACTTGGTACATGGTGGAGTTAAAGCAAAGGGAATTGTGCCTTGAAAATTGAACCTGCACTTCTCATATAATATTTCTTGGTTTAACATTAAACAGTCAAAAATAGGTACTGCAAATTCATAACCTAATGGTAGAAATGCAGGATTGTCAAATCCTTGGTCCAAAATCTGAATCACATTTGTGGTTTGGCCTTTTTTTAATCAAATTGAATTCTTTGTATTTTTATTTGAATATTTCAAATTACGGGAACTCACAGACACTTTGCAAATTTCAAGTCAAACTGCATGTTTCAAGCGGACAAAATGAATTAACTGGAATCAGATTTGAAGTGTTCAAATCCATCAATCATTTTCATTAAGTTTACTATATTTTTTGAGATTGCGGGATTATCAAATCCAAGAACCAAATTTAAAATCACAAATGAAAGCCACTAGCAAACTCAAATTGTCGAAACCGCAGGCTTGACCCGCCAGCAAGGTTCCAACCAAGCGGGTTCGTGACCCGCAATCCGATTATCCGGTCACCCGAAGCCAGACTAGGAAGTCAACTTGAATTACCAAATCCAACAACATGAACAGATGATGATCCTTCACAGTGGATACCTCAATTTGACGCTTGACTCATTATCAGGATCAAGCCACCCCCTTCTTCCATCCAGCCGTGTGATCACCAATCTTGTTCCAACTATCCTTGATTCACATGAACTATATAATCACTATCTCCCAATAAAGATTATTATCTAGTTTCTAAATATTTTCCCCCGTGTAACTCTGCTAAAACAGCACAGTTACAACATTGGTAGCACTGGTAGGTTCTCCATCCTACCTTATCTTGAAAAATTCTGCCTGTTGCCCGCACACGCCGCGGCCAACAAATCCTCAACAGAATCATGTCTGGCCTCCCGCCCGACTGGACTCTGTATACTCCTGGTACCGAGATACCTGATGGATTTGTCCTCTACCAAAATACGGTGATCCCGCTACCCGCCTTCAACGCCATGTCTGCACAAGGGTTCTTTCAGGCACCTTCCTCAATGCTGCAACCAGCTGACAAAATCACCATGCCCACCTATGTAGCACAAAGTCTTCACAGCACTGCCTTGGAGCCCTTTGCTGGGGCCAACAACAACAATGCTGCCGCATGGATCCAGTACACCCAGAGCAAGCTGGCTCAAATGGAATGCCCACAGCGATTCTGGATTGCAGAGATTTTCATTTGCCTGACCCATGACGCTGGCACCTGGTGTGACAAGTGGCACAAGGAGCACACTAATAAGAACTGGGATAACTTTAAGCAGGACTTCTTGGCAAGGTTTGTGCTTAAGGATACAGCGCTCATAATCATACGCCAAGTAAAGAACCCGACCCAGACAGGCACCGTTAAAGAACTCACCCACGCCTACAAGGAACTCCATCTCTGTGCCCCATCTGACATGGCCTTTGACACCCCAGCAACACACCTCATGTACTACAACGCCCTCAAGTCGCACGTGATGAGGCATGTGAACCTGGACCAGGTAACCAACCTGCTAACCTGTACTGTGAAGCAGAAAAAACGGAACAAACATCCAATGCTCTACACAAGGCACAGACTGGGAAATGAGAAAGGCCCAAGGACTCCCATCCAAGCGGGCGCTCTACTCAACCACCTCCTGGAGGAAACGGAAACAACACCAACCACAAACCCACGGGTTTGAATGGGCATGGAAATGGAAATAATGGCCAGTCAAATCACACTCATTTCTGTGTCACTGCCACCCAAGGCAACCAAGATGAGGGAAAAGCCCGGGGAGAGCACTAAGCAAGCCAAGCTCTCCCCACGCAACTCCTGACTTGCCCAACAATGAATACCAACCCAAGGACGTGGACCAATGCCCAATGATCCAAGTGCCCTTGGAAGACCTGGTACTATACACCATTGACAGACATCCCAATAAATTGATGTCCTATCCTTTCTGCTTTTGCAGTTACATAGGCTCAGCACTCCTGGACTCAGGCAAAGATCAAACCTTAGTCAACAGTAGCTTTGTGGATAAATTAAGCTGGCCACTAATCCTTTGCGGATTAAAAACGTGGTCCTGGCTGATGAACATCACATTTCTGTGACAAAAGAAACTGCTCCCTTCTCTGTCATGCTTGAGAACCTCTACTCCACCATCCAGGGTCCCGCCATTGACTTCCCTAAGTTTGAAATTGTACTGGGACTAGATTGGCTACAGAAAAATAACCACCACATGGACTGGGCAATCTCTGTGTTGACCATCAAGCGTGAAGGTGTCAATCACCAGATCTACCCTGACTCAGTGGACCAACTCCTATGTGACCACGTCTTTGTACGCATCACTGAGACTCTGGATGAGAAGGAAAACCTGAAGGCAATTGACTGGGATTCCTGCCAGTACAAAATCATACACTTCAAGGACCACCAAGATACCTCCACTCCTCAAGACCGCGACATTGTGGCCCACCATCCAGAAATCTTTAAGGAAGCGTTACCTGGGCTACCCCCTGAGAAACACATTCAACACTCTATCCAACTCAAGGGGACCGTACCCAAGGCACACCCCATCTACAGGTTGACCCCAAACGAGGACAACGCCCTGCGCGCCTATCTCAAGGAGGCACTAGAAAAAGGACTTATCCGCCCCTCATAGTCTCCCTTTGGAGCCGCTGTATTCTTTGTGGCTAAAAAGGAAGGTACCTTACGCCTGGTCACAGACTACTGCCCTTAAACAAAGTCACCATTAAGAATTGTTACCCACTGCCACTGATTGACAACCTTTTTGACGCCTTGGGAGGAGCTACCGTCTTCTTCAAGATTGATCTAACTGCAGGCTACAATCATATTTGTATCAAGGAGGAAGACATCCCTAAGACAGCCTTCCACACGAAGTATGGTTCTTACAAATGTGTGGTACTCAACTTTGGCATGACCAATGCCCTGTCCACCTTTGTAACCTTCATGAACAAAGTGTTTGCGCCACACATAGACAAATATGCCCTAGTGTACCTGGACAATATTATTGTCTACAGCCCCTTGGTGGAACAGCACCACAAAGACCTGGAAGAGGTCTTTGCGACCTTGGCACAACACAAACTGTTGGCCAAACCCTTCAAATGCCAGTTCTTCCGGGAGCAACTACCCTTCTTGGGACACATAGTCTCAAAAGACGGCATCAAACCCAACAGTCAAAAGATACAAGCCATCTGCAAGATGCCTCCTCCCAAGGACAAGTCAGAACTACGCACCTTCTTGGGAATGGTGGCCTATGTATGACGCTTCATACCCGACTGTGGCGTCTTGACCGCCCCCTTGTCTGCCATAACAGGCGCCAAGTCTAAGTTCCTATGGACCCCCCAACGTGACCTCTGTTTTAGACAACTCAAAGAAAAGCTCACAACAGCTCCCATCCTACAATACCCCAAAAGAGACGGGGAATACCAGATGGAAACCGACACCTCAGATGCATCCATTGGGGGAGTACTACAAATTAAGAATAGTGATGGTGACTTCTTGCCTGTAGCCTACAAATCACCCAAACTGACAGACGGCAAGTGTTGATACCCTATCCACAACAAGGAACTGCTGGCCATTGTACATTGCCTAATCAAATGGTGCTGTTACCTAGAACGGCAGGAAGAATTCACAGCACTAACCAATCACAAATTTCTCATCTATTTCAAGATGCAAGCAAACCTGTCACACCGCCAAGCGCAGTGGATGGAAATATTAGAAAGGTTTAACATGCTCATCCAATATAAGCCCGGGGCCGAGCTTGCCATAGCAGACGCCCTGTCCCGCCTGTATGTCCGTGCTTCAAGAGGAGAGAATGGGCTCAACCCAGACTGGCCTCTCTTAGTGCTACGTACAAAAGACAAAGGATTCCCTGCAGGCACAACCAACATCACCAAAGAAATGGTCATTAAGAATGAACATCTCTTTGCTGACGTATATGGGACTCTCCACAGAAAAATGACGGATGTCACAACCATTCCCTACATTCCCACACATCAACAAGTCAATACCATTCTTTGCTACCACAGAGATCTTGGACATACTAAGAGCCAAAATCTATACGAGTTCCTAAAGCATAAAGCCTGGTGGCCAACCTTATACCGCAATGTCCAGGAAGCTCTAGACCAGTGCAAGGTATGAGAAAAGTTTGCTAAAAGTGAAACCCCTCCAAAGTCTGTACTCCCCATTTGTACCCAACTACCGTTCAAAGTATGGGCTCTTGACATTGTGGGCCCCATGCCAGGAAAGCACAACAACAAAAATACATCATCACAGCCATTGACTTTGTAACAAGGTGGCCAGTAACCCAAGCAGTGAAGGCACACACCAGCAACAATGTACGACAATTTATTGGCAAGGAAATAATCAGTAGGTTTGGAAAGCCAGAACTCCTGATAACTGATGGAGGCAAAGAATTGACCTCCAAAGACACCAATGTGTACCTCACCAAGAATGGGGTCAAACACACTGTCACAACACCATACCACCTACAGGCCAATGGACGTGTAGAGCAGCTTAATGGTAGCCTCATGCAAGCCCTAGCCAAACTCACTGCCGGGAGACCTGAAGACTGGTATAAGCAACTACCGACTGCATTACTTGTGTGCTGAACCCAAGTGAACAGATCCACCAGAAAAAGCCCGTTTGAGCTGGTATATGGCACACAGCCAAATATCATTCAAGCATTGACAGGACCTAAGTTGTAAATTCCAAGTCAAGTCCCCCTTGCTCAGATCCTCAAGTAGTAGAGGCCAACAGCAAGCAAGCAGCCAAAGAAAAGGAACACCTACAAAAGACATTTGTTCCTATCCACAATAGACATGAATTTGGGGACAAAGTTTGGGTCATGAATGTTGACAAGAGCAAACTATAACCCAAGAGAGTAGGGCCAGCAATCATTCTGAAGGTAAACAACAATAACACTTACCTTGTGCAAGGGCTTGGGAAACGCAAGCAAGACAATACCTTACACCATGATTGCCTACAACCCTGAAAAGCAAGACAGAAACAACGAGAAACTGCCCTGCCTGCCACCAAACAACAACTGATTCAATACAGTGCCTGGGCTCCTGACAACCTGCCCCCAGAGGAGGCCAACCTTCAGCTGGGGGGGTGTCAAAACTGCAGGCTCAACCTGCCAGCAAGGTTCCAACCAAGCAGGTTTGCGACCCGCAATCCGATTATCCGGTCACCCGAAGCCAGACTAGGAAGTCAACTTGAATTACCAAATCCAACAACATGAACAGATGATGATCCTTCACAATGGATACATCAATTTGGTGCTTGACTCATTATCAGGATTGAGCCACCCCCTTCTTCCATCCAGCCATGTGATCACCAATCTTGTTCCAACTATCCTTGATTCACATGAACTATATAATCACTATCTCCCAATAAAGATTATTATCTAGTTTCTAAATATTTTTCCCTGTGTAACTCTGATAAAACAGCACAGTTATGACAAAATAATAATTGCAGGAACTGAAATCAACTTTGAATATATGTTAAGTGAACTAGGAAACACTAACTCAAATTAAGAAGCTTCACATATGACTAAAATCAAATGAAAAATTCAATCTTGATAGCCATGTTTAGACATGAAAATCAATTGAAATGTAAAATTTTCTAAAACAGCTCTAGTAAAATATTATATGCTTCAAATCACAGATATATAAATTCTGTTACAGTAGTTTTAAACCCTATACAACAGGCAAAAATAGTTCAGATCTAAAAAAATGTTTCAGATTTAAACAAAAATAGCTAATCTGTAAATGAAATTGAAATTAGCCCAAATATATTGTAAATTAAAATAAATTCATTGAGTTTTTATTTTGTTTAAAGATAAATTATTTTTGTTTAAATCTGAGTTCATTTCATTTAGATCTGAACTATTTTTGCTTGTCATCATAGGTTTTAAAACTACTGTACTATTAAAGGCTAAATCAAGATAAAATAGTAGTCCAAAACTAATGCCAGGACTGAGAATTTAAGTCCCAACTGATATTTCTTATTTTGTTGATATTTATGCCAAGACTTCTGTTTTTTTGTTTGTTTGTTTCTCCTTTACCATCTTTGATTGCCTATATTTCCGCAAATACTGAACCATTTCAGCCCAAACTGGTGTCAGCCAAAAGCCCTCAATTCCAGCTTTCAGAGTCTTACTCTTGTCAATATATTTCTGGTTCGAAATTATGAGTTAATCTTGCTTAAACATAATTCCCCTATCATCTCCTTTTTGTAGAATTGGATATAAAAACCCTCACAGTTCTATTATCCCAAGCAACTCAATCTTCTCCTGTTTAGGCTCATCAATAAAGCTATTGTCTCAATTTGAGCTGTATCCTTTGTATCCTTGGGAAATAGTAATTTGTTGGTGATGGTTGAGCACAGGCTTTGATACAACTGTAGCTGTTGTTGAAAAATTCTGAAGTCTTACAGAGTCTTTTGATTCTCTAAAGCTAAACATCAGATGTTCATCTGATGAGGGACTTCTTCCTGTTTCATTGTGTTTGATTTTAATATGCAGTGAAGGAGGATCCCCAAGTACACCACAATGTGTAGTTGTTGTGAGATATATAGTTCTGAAAATAAGCGTTTTTTTATATGTTGATATTAATCTGTTGATATATGATGTATTGCCAAACTTGAAAACTGTCCTCTCTGGTGTCCTGCTTGAGTCCGCCCCCAGGCTTCAGTGAACAAAATTAATAAAGGGTTTAACTTGTTCACAAGGTTTGTGTCCCTGACTTAGTTTGATAATGATTTGATCAATTCATTTAATGTTTCTGATTTTAAATATTTATTTTCTATTTGAAATTCAATATTCTTCAAATTTGCTTCATGTCAGGATTCTCCTTTTCTTGTTACTTCTGCTAGTATTTCTTTCAAGGAATATTCATTTTACTTTATCTTTATCCTTGGTTTTAAACCAACAATTCATTTACAAACAGTCTTTCCTTTCATTTCCTGGTTTCTACTGTTCAATTTAATCTATATTAATGACTAGTTTTTACTTTCAAAGTTACCTTTATCCTCAGGACAATTTTTGAACCCATGACCTTTACGCTAAGGTTAATATCAACCAGTCCAAACTTGTTGCCTTTTGCTTTTTGCCTTGGCTTACTCCAGCAGTTCAGATCTGATTTTTCTGTCCTCCCTCTCTTGTTTTTGCTCAATCTCTACTCCCAAAGCAAAGCCGCCATTCCCTGTCTTTCCCTTTACCATTATGCTTAACTTTAAAAAGTTAAGGCACCAAAGACATATGCTTGTTTGTCTCTTTTTACCTTCCAAACCACCTAACTACCTTTGGCTAGCTGTTTTTACCCCAAACATCACCTCAACAACCAGGCTTCAATAAAAATACTGATTTCTATCCAATCTCAACCTAAGTTGGGATTGTTTGACTTGCACCCCAAAAAGGTACTTGTTAGGTTTTGTGGCTTGTGTTTTCCTTTGATATTTATTATTGTATCTTTTCATCCTAGTTTCATGATTCCATTTGACTATATCTTTCATCAGTTAGGCAATTTTGATAGTGGTACCCACACTTTAATTTTTGATAGTTTCAATCCACCAGCTAGTGCTGATCACTTTCCAGACTTAAAAATTGACTTTTTAACCAAATTTTCAGTCATTAAGACTGGTCTTTATTTTGTTTTCTTAGGTTTAATAAATTTCCTTAGTCCTTACTTCACTTCATGTAAGCTCTTAAGAGCCTTAGTGCAGTTATTATTGCAAACTTTGCCTACCTTTTTATACTTGATAAATATAAACATTCTTGGTTTAAAGGCCTTAGTTTATAATAATTTACCCCAAGCCTTCAGACCTTACACTTCATATACATTAATATTGGAAAAAGGAAATCTTTCAATGCTTTCATATATATATTAATCAAAATTCATTTGAAAGTTTGATGGGATTTCATTCATTTGGTCAAATTTGATGGTTGCTCTCACTTCATATGACTCCATAATCCAAGTTGAACTTCCTTCATGTGCTTCATATTCCCTATTCATTTCTTTCTTCTTTGAAAATTGATTCATATTCCTTTGAATAATTTGATTTATTTCACTTTAAATTCTTTGGATGACTGGGGCTATCATTTTTTGATATCTCCATATGCACCACTGGGTGCATATGCTGTCCCCTTGACAACTTCTTCCCCATCTCTTGAAGTGACTAAAGTAAAGGTAAGTAAAAGATAAAGATACTTACTAATTCTTTCCCTTGTGGCCCTGTTGCAACTGAAACAATGAGGATTCAGTATTTGGAATTGGGGAAGACAACAGTCCAATAGAAAGGACAGAATAATAAGAATAATATGTTGTTTATTGTAGAATATTTTGATTAATATACCATATGGGGAAAGCCACAAGGCCATAAGGGGGTGGCATAATGGGAAGTTCCATGTAAGGTTCAAAGCCAAGGAATAACTTGTGCGGGGATCAGCAAGTCAAATTGGTAGCGCTCCTAATTAGGATGAAGTACCCACCATTTGATATTACCATCAGATTGGTTCATGTTGTTAGATACATCAAGGGGCAACTCATCAAGCGCCCCCTGATTATTGTAAGATACATTAGCAGGAAAGTATGGAAACTTGGTTGCAACACCCCCCCTTGCCCCCCTGCTTGTTGTCAGACACCAAGACCAGAGTCTGCAGAAGGTCTGGGAAGGTCCGCACAAACAGCCTTTGTGTGGGGATGGCGCAGCAGGGGCGCAAGCAATTGTGGTGAAGCTTCTTGGTATTCCCTTGGGCATCTTTGAGTTGATAAGTATGAGTGTCATAGACAGCGGCTATCTTGAAGGGCCCTAGGTGGTTGGGCTCCAACTTGGCAGAATTGGGGTTGAGGGTGTAGATGGGGTCACCTACGGCATACCTGGCTTTGATGTGCTTTGTCCCTCCTTCAATTTGCTTGTGTTCAATTTCATGGGCTTTGGCACACCATTGGTCCAGGGATGAGGTTGTTAATAGGGGAGGCTTTTTGGGAACTCTGAACCGTAGCTTTCCCTGTTCAACTCCTGTCAGACTGTCAGGCGTCCCAAAGGCCAGGGTGCTGGGGATGAACCCTGTGCCCCTGTTGATTCTTGCTTGTAGGATAAGTAGAGCAGTAGGCAGGTGTTCAGTCCACACAGTGTTGGGGTGCTCTTGTGAGAGTTTGGCAATCAGTTAAACCAGTGAGCCATTTAACCCTTCTACGTGCCCATTAGCTTGCAGATGGTAGGGGGCTGTAACTATATGTTGGAGTGCGTTCTTGGCGCAGTATGCCTTCATGACATGCCCAACAAGTTCAGGGCTGCCATCTGTGATGAGGCGTTTGGGTTGCCCAAAGCAGGCCGCAATTTCCTTACCAATGAAGCTGGTGATGATGGTGGTGTGGTTAGTTGTTGCCCAGGCCACTGGCCAGCAAGTGAAGTAGTTGATGCCAGTGATAATGTACTTCTTCCCCAGTCTGTCTTTGGGGAGTGGTCCCACAATGTCAAGAGCCCACTGCTCAAAGGGTTCCATGGCCTTTATGGGCAGGACAGACTTGGGGGTGAAGGTTTGGATGTATTTTTTTGCATAGCACACATGTTTTGAGGAGGTCCAAGATGTCTTGATGCATGCGCGGCTACCAAACCTTCCTTTTCATGATCTTAAAGAGGTTACGCCCTATGATATGACCCAGGGTCAGTGGTAGTGCAATATTGTGTCACCTTGTTGCGTGGTGGGAATGTAAGGCGTCTTCTCACCTGTCTCTGCCCAAAGGCAGACGTTATCAGCATTGGTGGTGAACTGAATTTTGTTGTCCTTCAACTTGGAGATGGCTACTGAGTTAAGGCCTTTGTAGCAAATTGCCTCAGGGCGGAGGTAGAGCATGGGCCAATATGGGTCTAAACCATTGTCACCAGTGATGAACACTACATAGAGTTGTGAGAGGGCATCAGCTGTGACAAGCTACTTCCCAGGCTTGTACTTGGTGCGCAACTGGTAAGGGGATAGGCGCTCAA
This sequence comes from Entomophthora muscae, assembly GCA_014839935.2. Classification (NCBI taxonomy): domain Eukaryota; kingdom Fungi; phylum Entomophthoromycota; class Entomophthoromycetes; order Entomophthorales; family Entomophthoraceae; genus Entomophthora; species Entomophthora muscae. Next base: position 264,610 of record QTSX02004334.1, on the reverse strand, counting down.
CCCAACCTGCTTGGCAGCATGTTAAGTGGGACTGTGTGTTAAAGTACTGGAGCAACTTGTGGTCTTTCAGGACGCAGGGTAGAAAGGTGGCCCCTTGTGAGGGACTCCATCCCTAACACAAATCACAAATTAGACTTAAATTGTGTTAATAAGATGTAGAAACCAGAAATTGCATTTATAAATGCTAAAATAGAAGCCAAGATTAAAGCCAAATCTGTTAATGAGATCAATTCAAAAATACATTTGAAATTGATTAATGAATGTTTATTAATCAATTTTGAACGCAAAATTGAAAGCAAGCGTAAAATCCAAGATCAAAATATAAATTCCATTTTAATTTCGGATTTCAAGGCTTCAGACAACCATAACAACAACAGAAGTATTGATTCAGCATATAAAAATTAAATCCAGTCAATATAAAATAACCAATCAACTGGAAAATAACTGCAGAAATCATCCAAATCAATTAGTCAGAGACCTAGGAAGCCAATCAAAGTCAACAAACCAACCAAGCCAGAGAAGTATCTCATATTCAACTCCAGATTCCATTCCCAACCAAAACAAGGTACAATTCTGCAATGTAATATCCCACCTTCCTCTTCTTGATTTGCAGGCTGCAGCCTACTGCAGTCCTGCAAGGCAATACTTCTCAAATCACTCTTGCAGATCCACCTGGTAACCACAATGTTCCCTTCCTCACTTGAAGTCAGTATTTAAACTGACAAATTCCTCCCATCCAAATTTCTCCAACAATTTCTTTATTTCCTATCAACCCAATAAATCTATATTCTCAATTATAAACACTTAATTAGTAGATTCTAAAGGTTCCCCCCAACAACATGAATTTTATCTTCCTTGTATGGACTTTGTGTGTGTTAAGCAATTATGGGCAAGCAAATGTTAACTTCAAAAACCCTGAACCAACTCCTACTTAAAAATCTGAAGACTCAATTTGGTATTGTTTTGTTCCGCGTCAAAGACATGCCCCTTATGTTGAAACAGCTTGATTCCCACCAATCATCCATCCCAAGGCCCCCTGGTTGGTCTTGGGGTACACCAGTGTCTATTACCTTCTCAATCACTTCACTCCCTTTTTGGGAAGATTCCGTCTATTTGGTCACCTTCTTCACATGCTAATGATAGGAATTCCAGTAGGTTCTACTCTGATCAAATTCAACTTGGGAGCTCTTCTCCATTTATCAAAACCGCAGGCTTGAACCGCCAGCAAGGTTCCAACCAAGCAGCTTTGTGACCCACAATCCAATTACCCAGCCACCCAAAGCCAGACTAGGAAGTTGACTCAAATTACCAAAACCAACAACATGAACAGATGATGATCCTTTATGGTGGATACCTTGTTTTGGCACTTGACTCATTACCAGGATCAAGCCACCCCCCTCTTCCATCCAACTGTGTGATCACCTATCATGTTCCTGTTAGCCTTGATTCACATGAACTATATAATCACTATCTCAAAATAAAGATTATTATCTAGTTTCTAAATATTTTCCCCTTGTAACTCTGCTAAAACAGCACAGTTACAACATTGGTAGCACAGGTAGGCTCTCCATCCTACTTTATCTTGAAAAATTCTGCCTGTTGCCCACACACACTGCGGCCAACAAATCCTTGGCAGAATCATGTCTGGCCTCCTGCCTGACTGGACTCTGTACACTCCTGGCATCAAGATACCCAATGGGTTTGTCCTATACCAAAACACGGTAATCCTGCTACCTGCCTTCAACGCCATGTCTGAACAAGGTTTCTTCCAGGCTCCCTCATTGATGCTGCAACCAGCGAACAAAACCACCATGCCCACCTATGTAGTGCAAAGACTACAAAGCGCCGCCTTGGAACCTTTTGCCGGGGCCAACAACACCAACACCGCCGCATGGATCAAGTCCGCCCAGAGCAAGCTAGCTCAGATGGAATGCCCACAGCAATTTTGGATCACAGAATTTTCCATTTGCCTGACCCATGACGCTGGCACCTGATGCAACAAATGGCATGAAGAACACACCAACAAGAACTAGGATACCTTTAAGCAAGACTTCCTGGCAATATTGTGCTTAAAGATACAGCGCTCATGATCATATGCCAAGTAAAGAACCTGACCCAGACAGGCACCGTAAAAGAACTCACCCACGCCTACAAGGAGCTCCACTTTTTTTGCACCATCCAACATGGCCTTTGACACCCCAGCCACACACCTTATGTACTATGACACTCTCAAATTGCACATGATGAGACATGTAAACCTGGATCAAGTGACCAACCTGCAAAGCCTGTACCGTGAAGCAGAAAAAGCGGAACAGACATCCAATGCTCTGCACAAGGCACAAACTGGGAAACAAGAAAGACCCAAGGATTCCCATCCAAGCGGGCGCTCTGCTTGACCACCTCCTGGAGGCAATGGGAACAACACCAACCACAAACCCGCGAGTTCAAATGGGCAAGGAAACGGAAACAATGGCCAGTCAAACCGTACCCATTTCCGTGTCACTGCCACACAAGGCAACCAAGATGAGGAAAAAGCCCGGGGAGAGCACTAAGCAAGCCAAGCTCTCCCCACGCAACTCCTGACTTGCCCAACAATGAATACTGACCCAAGGAAGTAGACCAATGCCCAATAATCCAAGTGCCCTTGGAGGTCCCGGTACTGTACACCATTGCCAGACATCCCAATAAATTAATGTCCTGCCCTTTCCTTTTTTGTAGTTACACAGGCTCAGCACTCCTGGACTTGGGGCAGATCAAACCCTAGTCAACAGTAGTTTTGTGGATAAGTTCAAGCTGGCCACTAATCCTTTACAGATTAAAAATGTGGTCCTGGCTGATGAACACCACATTGCCGTGACAAAGGAAACTGCCCCTTCTCTGTCATGCTTGAGAACCTCCACTCCACTATCCAAGGTACCATCATTGACTTTCCTAAGTTTGACATTGTACTGGGAATAGACTGGTTACGGAAGAACAACCCTCATGTAGACTGGGCAACCTCAGTGTTGACCACCAAGCGTGAAGGCGTCAACCACCAGATCTACCCTGACTCCGTGGACCAACTGCTACGCGACCACATCTTTGTACATATCACAGAGACCCAGGACAAAAGAAAGACCTGAAGTCAATTGATTGGGACTCCTGCCAGTACAAGATCATACACTTCAAAGACCACCAGAATACCTCCACGCCTCAGGACCGCAACATTGTGGCCCGTCATCCAGAAATCTTTAAGGAAGCGTTACCTGGGCTGCCCCCTGAGAAGCATATCCAGCACTCTATCCAACTCAAGGGGGCTGTACCCAAGGCACGCCCCATCTACAGGCTGACTCCAAATGAGGACAATGCCTTATCTGCCCCTCACAGTCTGTCAGGGCCCAGAGGGTCTTGACTGGTTTCCATCTGACTGAACTTAATATTTAAATCAAACTAAATTAAAACTTTATTTCAAGGCTAACTTAGAATGATCACAAGGGGATCATTGTGAGCAACACCTTTATATAACATTTCATTAGATTCTTTATAATCTTCTTAAATCTTCTAGACAGTCTTAGGGACTCTGCTGGTGGCATCAGGCTGGGGTTTTGGGGCATCTTCTGAACAGCATGACTCATGTTTCTTTGCAAAATCCCGCACATAGAGCTTTGCATCCGTGTTTTGTCAAAAAATAGCACATTGACTATTTACTGGTATTTGGCTTCAAAATGCGTGTTTGGACGTCCAAATCCGTCCAGTGGTTGCTGAGTTATGCTCAAATTAAGATTCACATCAATTCTTGTGCCTTGGTCGCATATTTTTGTCACTTTGCACTGGTTAGGAAGTTTAGCTGGCGGCCAAACTTTAAAAAGCCATAACTCATTGTCAAGAGCAGCTAGGAGAGTCATCAAACTAGCATTGGGATTGTGGAAAATAGCAGAATTTTTCAAAGCATTTCTGTAACACAAGATGTGTCAGGGTGTATCCTGACATTATCCCCTTCTATTTAACTTACTCCAAGTTGACTCTACTAAATCTTCTACTTGATATCTAGAACTGAGGATGGATTTTTCTTTATAAGAGGCAGGAGCAGGCTCAACAGGGTTGAATTTGGCATCATCAAGAAAGATGGAAAAACATGTTTTGGGCTGGCTTATAGTAAGAACAGAAGCTCTTATAAGGCAAGAGTTATGGTGTTTTTGAGAGTTACTTCCAGTATAAGGTGTCCCAGATGTTATGTTTGAGGACTTGGGTACTTCTGACTCTAACACATAGCATTTTTTACTTTTGGCAGGCTCGGGCTTCTGAAACATGGGACTCTTCTGGTAGGTTCCGCTGGGCTTTGTACAATTGTGTGTGCGCTATTTTCAAGAAATTCTCTTTTTAGGCATTCTTGGTTGACTTGGAAATCAAAATTTGGCAGAATTGGTAAATGTTTGAGATACTTTGCAGTATGCACACTATCTCCATCCCCTTCAAAGATCTTCTAACTCAACAACACAGAGCAAGTATGGAGAAAACTTTTTGAGAGTGGCTTAGAATCACTAAGTTGGAAATCCTTAGATTGACTTTCTTTGGAGACATCCTCTAGTGGCTCAGGCTGAAGGTTAATGGTTCTAGGTCTGGATTTGGCTGTCTTCTGGTATCTATCAGGGGCTTTAGGATCAACTGCACTGTAAAACTCTTGATATGCATCAGTTTTGTTTCCACTTTCTACTAGTCTCTCAAGGCTGGCTTTCTGGGGTTTGTATTCTTGGGATTGGTATATTCCAGTTTGTCTAGCTCCACTACTGGAAGCTCTAGGTCTGGATTTGATTGCACCAGAGAGCTCTTGATGTTTTTCTTTACTCTTTCTACACCCAACTGGTCTTTTAAGGCTTGCTTCCTTGGACTTGTGCTCTTGAGGTTGGTGTTTTTCTGATGTTCTGGATCTACTACCAGAATCACTAGGTCTGTTCTTGGTCTTGGTTTCTACTGAGATTTTTTCAGGCTGGTGTGGACTTGTATGCTCATCATCAACATCATCAAAGTTAATATTGTTTTTGTGCTCTTTAAATGCTGGCTAGATTATTGTATAGCCTTTGTGGTGGCTAATTCCTGGAGTATTAGGATGAGGCTGAATGGTACTAACTGATGTGGTTATGAATGAGTATGAGTCATTTTTCTTCTTGTTATCTGGTGTGCTATCAGGTTTCATATTTGCACTAGGATCAACTGATTTGATAGGGGAAAATTTGCTATTCTGCTTTGCTCTTTCTTGGGATTCTATTTCTGAAAACAAATAGTTTATGGAGCAACTATCATCTAGTGGCAACCCTTGGCTCATTCTGAGTTCAGCTGCCTTCATAGCTTTTTTTTATAGCATCACTTTTCAACTTGTATATGGACTTGGGCTAGGTAACAAGATGGCTAGGCAGGCTTGGAGGGTGCTTTTGCTTAGTTGGAGTCATCTCAGAGTTTTTTACTGTTGACATTGCACCTAGGTATATATGTTGGTTGGGAATACATGTGGAATAGTATTGATTGACAAGAGTACTAGAAACATCTTACTCTTTAGTCTTCAGATGTGGAACTTGGGAAGCAACTTGGAGTTCACTTAGCAGGAAAGGCTCAAAGGGAGAAGGTCTGGTAGTCACGTTGGAAGAACAACTGGACAATGGTTTCAGCAGGCTTCTGGAGTAACAGGCAGATGGGGATGTCTTAATTATAAACATACTTGAGGGTTCCAGTCCAGGTTCAATATGGGCTTGGTCTTCACATTCTGGTCTAGTCTGGCATATATCTGGTATTGTATGAACATTATACTGATAAACATAGTAAGCTGATATCATTAAGATAAACATACAAGATGCCCTCATTATAAGATAATAATAGGGGCCCAGGGTTACTTGAGTTTTGGATAACATCTGGTTCACATCAGGAAAGCTGGCCTTTCCATACAGGTCTGACCATTCTTTAAGGTCATGGTTTTGGTAATAATGATAGGTAATAATACACACAATATAGTGCAGGTTTCCTAGTACAGTGTGGAAGGAATTGTTGGTTGGTTGAGGGTTGGCAGTACTGGCGGTGTACCACTGGGTCAACTGAACAGCAAGGAAGAGAAACAGCACCAGAAGGACTCCAAGGAGTAGGTAGGTGAGGACTTCATCATTGCTGAGGGGTATGGTGATCATAATGTCAGGGCCCAGAGGGTCTTGACTGGTTTCCATCTGACTGAACTTAATATTTAAATATAACTAAATTAAAACTTTATTTCAAGGCTAACTTAGAATGATCACAAGGGGGTCATTGGAACCAATACCTTTATATACCATTCCATTAGATTCTTTAGAATCTTCCTAAATCTTCTAGACAGTCTTAGGGACTCTGTTGGTGGCATCAGGCTGGGGTTTTGGGGCATCTTCTGAACAGTATGACTCATGTTTCTTTGAAAAATCCTGCACATTGGGCTTTGCATCCGTATTTTGTCTAAAAATAGCACATTGACTCTCCTGGTGTTTGGCTTCAAAATGCGTATTTGGACGTCCAAATCCATCCAGTGGTTGCTGAGTTATGCTCAAATTAAGATTTATATCAATTCTTGTGCCTTGGTCGCATATTTTTGTCATTTTGCACTGGTTAAGAAGTTCGGCTGGCGGCCAAACTTTAAGAAGCCATAAATCATTGTCTAGAGCAGCTAAGAGAGTCATCAAACTAGCATTAGGATTGTGGAGAGCAGTAGAGTTTTCCTAAGGCATTTCTGTAACACAAGATGTGTCAGGGCGTTTCCTGACACAATTAATCCTAATCAAAGTAGCCCAAGATAAATGGCCTGAGACAACATCAACAAATCTTCAGAATAAAATTCTGGACATTGGGAGGCAACACAATTTTCAGTTTCAAGAATGGAGGGAGGAGCTGCAAAATCAGTTGGTGCAAAATTAACATTGGGAGGCACCAACAACAAAGTTCCAACTGCAGGGCCCCATCTTCCAGAAATGATTCTGTTGAGAATCAGATTGTATGGAATATATTGCAACAACCCAACAACAGGATGCATTTTTAAAAAGTAAATTAGAACTTGGGATAAATGATTTTTATTGAGCAAATTTTGGGAGGACTCAACTCTTAGAGTTGAAACAGTGAAAATTATTCAATATATATTAGAAAAATTGACTAAGCAATACCACCTGAGTCTTGACCTCCTATTCCTTCCACATTGTCAAGTAAGTATCTGGTCCAGGTTGCAAAGAACCCTTGTGTGACTAGTTTCTGACAACCATGCTGATTAACAAGCTCATATTGGGTGACCCTCAAATTACGCCAATTTATCAATGTCAATTTGAAAGGGGGGACCAGTTTCAGCTGACAGACTGGAGCTGCCATAACCCATTTTCAATTGACTGTTTGATTTAAATCTGTTAACTTGGGCAATTTTGATAAAGGTTTTCCAGCTTTTCAAGCCTTCTTGCTTGGGCGGATAATATCTGGCATGATGGAACCTACTGTGACAGGTTGAGCCAGTTGTTTGGCATAGGATAAGAATACTTTTCTCCAAGCTATTTGAGGGATAACCACTTAAGGGCGCAGTGTAGTCTAATGATTTTGAGTGTTAACAGTGAGAACTCAATGTAGGAGGTCCTCTTGAACTTTTCAGATTCAGCATCCTTGTGTATTTGTTGGGAATCAAAGTCAATCAGAGAGGATTCATTCTTAGGGTTGGCCTCAGAGGATGGTAAAGTTGCAGGCTTCTGAGCAGGTCTTTTGGGGGGAAGTGGTGTGGGGGAGATGAGGGTTCCAAAATTACAAAGGCAGCCAAGGATTTCTCCTTGTCCTGGCTGCTTAGTAGTTTTTTGACTGGTTCTCACTGTCTTCCTCAATATCAGTGTCCTTGGTGTAGTCCTCCTCAGCTTCCTCCATGCCTACATGATGGACCTTTTGGTTGGGGTTCTTACATTCCTGAGAGAAGTGGCCAGCCATACTGCATTTGAAGCAAGTACAGAGAGCGTTGTTGTCTGGAGCAGGCCCAACCTTGTCAGAAGGCTTGGTCATCTCCACAGCCACGCAAGGTCTATACTCAGCTTTCTGGCGGGGCAGCCTTCAGGGAGAGGGACTTCAAACTCCTTCTTGTAGATACGTAGGGGCAAATCAGGTCTGGCACAGTGCAAGCATTTTAAATACCCAACTTAAGAGCCAGAGATAGTTCCTGGTTGACCCGTACAGCATTGAGGAGTGCTGACTGCATGTCAATAAACTGCACAGTGCTCATAGATGACAGGGTTTGAGCTTCAATTTAGAATCTAGAAGTGAAGTCTTCTAGAGTATCCCCCACCTTTAGCTTGGTGTCAGTGAAGTCCATCTTGCAACCAAGAAAGGCTTCTTGGCTACCAAATTCTTCTGTTGGGGCCCTGGAAACCTTGGAAAAAGTCCAGCCATTCTCAGGAAGACGTGACAAGATAATGGTTTGAGTCTTGGCATCCAGAAAGTTGATTATTGTGGAGTCTCTCATGGTATTGTCAGCGCCATAAATGGAGTTCTGGTATAGGCATAAGAACATGACCACATTACTCTTGCAGTAAAACTTGGGTAAGTTGACATATTTGAAGTTGTTGGAGCCATGTTATAGAGGAGCAGGTGTGATCCTCACTGGAGAGCAGGTGAGACAGGAATGGCTGAGGGTGGAGGCAGAAAACCTAGCCTCAGAGGCACATCAACAATTTTCCTCTTGTTGCACTTCATGTTTTCCTTCTCTGTCCTGAGCAGCCCCAGAAGCTTCAGGAGTGGCCAACTTGTCATCCTCAGACTCTAATGCTGGCTCTAATACTTGTACAGAGTTGGGGGCCAACCAAGTGTGGTAATTATTGCTTTCATAGCTATGATAAAACTAGGGGATGGAGGACCTTTTTGGACTGTGGAGACTCTTGGAGTTGAGGGACATATCCTGTAAGTTGAAAGCCATAATTTTACTGTCCATCCTATTCAATTGGTTCTGGAAAGCGTCCAGGAGCAGTTGCTGCTTTTCCAGTTCATCTTGATAGACTTTGTTCTTCTGGCAGGTGATATCCAAGTAGTCTTTTAGAGAGGTAATGCGCCTTTCATGGATGGCAAGCTCAGCTTGAAGCAAGGCTATCACTTCCTTATCCTTCCTGGCTTGGGTCTGGCTATCAGCTCTGTTATGTTATTGTCAAAGTTTGAGATGATCCTGAAGCTCTGACACAGTGTGGTAGCCATAAAACAGAAAGGCAAGATCAGCGCTTTATAGGACCAGTTCTGCCTGCATCTTCTTGTAGTGATCAAAGATTTCAAGGACGTCATGGCCAAGAAGGTGGCTGAAGGGGGAGCTGTCCATAGAAGCAGGTATGGGGTTAAAGGAGGAAATTATGGCAAGACAGCTGCTCAAAACTTCCACCTAATGAGTCAGTCTTTGAACCATGGGGCCAGTCTCAAGCACGTGGTGTGTAATCACACTAATCCAATTGGCATCTACACCCTTATGGGTGAGGGTCTGTACCACATGCGCTGGAACTAGCTTGGCTATTCCCCTTTTGATGGCGTCAATCCAGTGCAGTATGGTATTCTGGGCATTGGTAACTTCAGCAAGGTACTGGTTAACGGTGATAAAAGTGTTTCTAAGCTCAAAGTAAAGGACCTGGAGTAACGTCTGTTGGTTGGATACCAGTATCCCCTGGTCATGCACTAGGCTTTGGGTGCAACCCAGGTGCATTTGGTTGTGGCATAAAGCAGGATGGGTGAACTGTTGTAAATAGTCCTTGATATGTTTGGTGATGTGGAGGTCACAACAGAGTTGATCAGGGTTGACCTGGGAGAGGTTCTGAAAACAAACCAAGAAGTTTTTGGCATAGGGTTGCTGAAGAGCAATATGCTTAGAGCAGGCACCATTGCCAGAAGCACCAGAGTCCATGACATGGATGGCACTACAGATAGCGTCCTCAGAGGGGAAGAGTTGGTGTCCATTTCCAAGGGGGAAAGGGCTTTCAAGGGCAGTGGTTGACCGAAAACAATTGCTTGGGGATGTTGGTGTTCTGGCATGAAATGACTGAGGGTGGGCAGGCCATAAGAAGCGCCTGCTCTTTCCCCAGCATGGGCATTGGCAGCAGTGAAGGCCAGTACCTGGTAATAGGAGGAAGCAGTGGCAGAAGGCTCATCCAGGGGCATTACTCCCTCCTCATTGAAAGAACCGTGGGTGTAAATTCACTGCCACCCTTGACCTTGGATTGAACCATTTCCCCCTGCCGCACCAAGAAAGGCCCAAAAATAACAGCCAAGCCACTCAACTCTTTGGAAGATTTGACACATACTGTTAATGAAAGATTTGTTATTGCATACCCTGTGGAGTCTCCATCCTCCACTTCCCCTTCCATGGAAGAAACCCTGATTAATTTAGATTGTTTATTAGCCTGGTGTTGACTGTTGTTAAAGAGCATCAGGATCACCCAATCAAGCAGCCCCACATGAGTTTCACTAAAATCAATTGCTCAACAAGGTTCTGAAGGCAATTCTAGCCAATAAGAGAGTGGTTTCTAAATTAATCCAAAACTCTCCAACTCTCCTGACTCAGGCCAGCAAACATTCTCTTCCAACCAATTGGATACAATCCAAGTGGTCATGTGATTTAATTTCAAGTAACTCACTCCTTTTAAAAAAGCAAGGGGGCTTTGAGTCCCCTGCTTGTAAATTTTTCAATCTATTAAAATTTGGAAACAGTTACTCTATACTTTGTCATTTTAAATTTGTTGGCTCTGTTTCAGAGTCTTCTTTAATCCTAAGCAAAGTGTTAGATGTTCCTACTTTAAATCTTATCTTTGCCTGCCCCCTTTTAAATCTGGTTGTCTTCTTAAAAACCCTAAGTCTAGGTTTAACACTTAGTTGTTTTGTTTATTATTTTTGCTTTCAACTTCTCTGCTTGAACTCTAAATTCAATTCAAAACACCTTATAAATCTTATTTTTATTTTAAGATTTTGCTTGCCTTTCATTGTTTTTGAACCTTCTTTTGTCTTTATGCTCGTGCAAGCTACCCAAGATTGTTGTCAAGGCTACCAGGTGTCCACTGCTGTAGTTCCTGGTTTTCTTGTGGCTGCCCATTTCACAATAATTTTTATAACTTTGAGGTCCAAAATTTGCACCTTTAGATTCCAATTTTTTTGGAGTTTGCAATTATGATCCTCCCTTTTTTAAATATATGGTATTTTCTTTAGCTCCTTTTTTCTCCTTCTCTGGACAACTTCCCCTGATTTATGGTATTGCATCTCCACTTCTGCTTGCCTTGTGGGAGACAATCCCTCTAACCTCTTGCACCTCCCAAGTGAATTACTCTTCTCTGGGGAAGCTCTAGTCAAGAACTTGACCTGCAATGACTTGGATTTACATGCTGTTTATTTCACTATGCCTTCTCCCACATTGGAGAAGGCGCCAGCAGCTACCCTTCCCAGTTTAGAGGAGATTGACTTGGTACCTCTTCAAGCACCTGTGAAGTTGCCTCCTGTCCCCACTTGTACGCCCTGGTTGCTCACCGGGTTAGTGCTGATGGGGTTGAATGTGTGCTTCCCTCAGTTTTCCCCTGTGTCCTCCCTCCTGTCCCCCCTTTAAGCGGCTATCCCAGTACTCCACTGGGCGGCATCCTGGTGGTTCATCTTGCCAGGATGGGAGCCAACCTTAGTTAGTTTAGCTCCTCTCTCTTACAGCGGGGGTGGGGGCTGTTGGTGTGGAAAGAGATGAGCGTCAATGTTTTATTTGTAGCAGTAAAGGGTGCTATTTTCTACAAACAGGTAGTCAAAAATCCTAACTCTTAATACTATACCCGTAGATGGTATAGTAATAGCCTTTTTAGGACAGAAGAATATAAGGATATAATGGCAAAACTGGTATTTATTTAGATAGTGCTGCAGTTATATAGTAAGAGGCAGGGGAATTTCCACCAGGGGAATGATGGCACAGACAGAAGGACTTTCCCAAAGGAGGAGAGTGGAGAGATACAGTAGAAAGAGCTGCGCAAAAGAACAACCAGTTTCACATGCCTTGCCTAATGGAGGCAAGTGGCAATATCTATGTTGTCCTATTTATAACCTCAGAAGTAAAGCCTGCATCTGATGCACATTCAAAAGGCACTTTAAATACCTGTTTTAAGGCGTTTTTAACGTAATTAACACTGTTAAAACCAGGTTGAGATAAAGCAATTGTACAACTGGTTTGTTTCTTGATCCCTAAGTGGACAACTTAATGTCTAATCCATTCAGGATCTGCAACAGTTGCCATCATCTGCACCTATAAAAGAGACACCGTCAGAGGTAGTGGGGAGGGATTGTATGGTGGCTTGGGAGTCAGGGTTGGAAGGCGGGTGGCTTGGTCTTGATGGGGGGTTGGGGAGGAAGGGTTTGTTGACTGGGAAGAGACAGCAAGAGCTGACTGCTTCAATTGCTCAAATTCTTCTTCTGTCACATATGCAGGCTTGTAAAACCAAATAATGAGTGTGAGGGGGGCAGGAGTTCTTTAAGGACTTATAACTATCACTTGCATAGAAGATGACAAGATCTAATAAGTCCTGGACAAATATGGAAGGGAAAATCTCATACACCTTCTCAATTTGGGTGAAAAGCTTTTTTGTAGGTGTCAGGCTTTAAGCACCTGAGAGCCAAACCAAAATTATAAAGATATACATCAGCAAGATGCCTGATAGCATTTTGGTGGGGTAGGACATACAGGTATGCCCTGCAGCCATAATTTCCTTGGTTGCCCATTCCCGCAGCTCCATCTCAGCACTCATTACAACTGTTTACATGGCTTGTTGGGTAGCCCACTCCTTCAGCATGTCTGTCACAAGTGACAAGTTCCTGTTGACAATGCATGTGGTAGAATCTTGATTACATAATTTGAACCACAAAACCCTGCAGGCCGCCAGCCCAGCTGCCTGGCCGCCTGTGTTTTTTGGGCTCAAACCAGAGCCAAATTTGATTTTGGTGAAACTCCTGAGACCTACCAACCTAGAGCTACCTGCGCCAATGCCTCACTTGAAAAAGGATCCTGTTAGTCCCACCAATGATAATGTGGTCCTGGTCAACAATACCAAGATAACTGGGGCCACTTCTGTTAGGGAATTGAAGAAACTTCCCTTGGAATGTGGGCCGCCTAAGGATGACAAATCCTGCAGCTCAAAAGGGGAATTTGAGCTTTACTATTCCAATCTAGCCAATGAGAGATCCCTTGTGCAGGACGCCACCAAGGGCTTCTAAACCCTGGTATATGGTACCACCCAGACCAAGAGGGATCACAAAAGGTTTTCTATGGCAGATGGGTATACTTATACCCTGGGCCGCCAGGAAGTTCTCATTGCCATTCTTGCAATAAAGTGATATGAACCTTTTTGTTCAACCAGGTCATACCATATTTGATTTTAGTTCTCTTTCATTTGCAGTCTAATCTCTGCAGCACTGCCCCTTACGCCAACCAACCCCAAGAAACTACAGGCAGACCACTGTTGTAACTGTGCTGTTTTAGCAGAGTTACAAGGGGAAAAATATTTAGAGGATTGATAATAGTCTTTATTGTGAGATAGTGATTATATAGCTATATTAAATCAATGGATAGAAGGAACATGATTGGTGATCACATGGCTGGATGGAAGAGGGGGTGGCTTGATCCTGTTAATGAGTCAAGTGCCAAATCAAGGTATCCACTGTGAGGGATCATCATTTGTTCATGTTGATTGATTTGGTAATCTGAGTTGACTTCCGGGTCTGGCTTCAAGTGCCCAGGTAATGGGGTTGTGGGTCACAAACCCGCTTGGTTGGAACCTTGCTGGCAGGTTGAGCCTGCGGTTTTGACGCCCCCCAGCTGAAAGTTGGCCTCCTCAGGGGCAGGTTGTCAGGAGCCCGGGCGCCATATTGGACCAGTTGTTGTTTGGTGGCAGGCAGGGAAGTTTCTTGTTGTTTCTGTCTTGCTTTGCAAGGTTGTAGGCGGTTGTGGTGTAACGTCTTGTCTTGCTTGCATTTCCTGAGTCCTTGCACAGGGTGAGTGTTATTGTTGTTTACCTTTAGGATTATTGCTGGCCCTACTTTTTGGGTTGTAGTTTGCTTTTGTTGACATTCATGACCCAGACTTTGTCCCCAACTTCATGTCTTTGACAGATGGGAATGAAGGTCTTTTGTAAGCATTACTTTTCTTTGGCTGCTTGTTTGCTGTTGGCCTCTAATACTTGAGGATCTGAGCAAGGGGGGACTTGACTTGGAATTTCCAGTTTGGGTCCTGTCAATGCTTGAATGATATTAGGCTGTGTGCCATATACCAGTTCAAACGGCTTTTCCCTGTGGATCTGTTCACTTGGGTTTGGCACTCAAGTAATGCAGTTGGTAGCTGCTTATACCAGTCTTCAGGTCTCCTGGCAGTGAGTTTGGCTAAGGCTTGCACGAGGCTACCATTGAGCCGCTCTACGCGTCCATTGGCCTGTGGATGGTATGGTGTTGTGACGGTGTGTTTGACTCCGTTTTTGGCAAGGTACATATTGGTGTTTTTGGAGGTCAATTCTTTGCCCCCATTGGTTATCAGGAGTTCTGGATTTCCAAACTTACTGATTATTTCTTTGCCAATGAATTGTTGGACGTTGTTACTGGTGTGCAATTTCACCGCTTGGGCTACTGGCCAGCTTGTTGCAAAATTGATGGCTGTGATGATGTATTTTTTGTTGTTGTGCTTTCCTGGCATGGGGCCCACATTGTCCAGAGCCCATACCTTGAACAGTAGTTGGGTTTGAATGGGGAGTACAGACTTAGGCAGGGTTTTGCTTCTGGTAAACTTTTTGCAGACCTTGCACTGTTCTATCACTTCCTGGACATTGCAATATAGGGTTGGCCACCAGGCTTTATGTTTTAGGAATTCATATAGATTTTGGCTCTTAGTGTGTCCAAGATATCTGTGGTAGCAAAGAATGGTATTGACTTGTTGATGTGTGGGAATGTAGGGAATGGTTGTGCCATACGACATCTTTCTGTGAAGAGTCCTGTATAGGTCAGCAAAGAGGCGCTCATTCTTGATGACTGTTTCTTTGGTGATATTGGTTGTGCCTGCAGGGAACCTTTTGTCTTTTGTACGGAGCACTAGGAGAGGCCAGTCTGGGTTGAGCCCATTCTCTCCCCTAGAAGCGCAGATATACAGGCAGGACAGGGTGTCTGCCATGGCAAGATTGGCCCTGGGCTTATATTGGATGAGCATGTTAAACCATTCTAAGATTTACATCCACCGCGCTTGGCAGCGTGACAGGTTTGCTTGTGTCTTGAAATAGATGAGAAATTTGTGATTGGTTAGTGCTGTGAATTCTTCCTGCTGTTCCAGGTAACAGCGCCATTTGACTAGGCAGTGTACGATGGCCAACAGTTCTTTGTTGTGGATTGGGTATCAACACTTGCCATCTGTCAGCTTGCGCAACTCGTAGGCTACAGGCAGGAAATTACCATCACTATTCTTGATTTGTAGTACTCCCCCAATGGATGCATCTGGAGCATTGGTTTCCATCTGGTATTCTCCGTCTTGTTTGGGGTATTGTAAGATGGGAGCTGTTGTGAGCTTTTCCTTGAGGCGTCTGAAACAGAGGTTGTGTTGGGGGGTCAATACAAACTTGGACTTGGCGCCTGTTATGGCAGACAAGGGGGCAGTCAAGACGCTGCAGTCAGGTATGAAACGTTGTACATAGGCCACCATTCCCAGGAAGGTGCGTAGTTCTGACTTGTCCTTGGGGGGTGGCATTTTGCAAATGACTTGTATCTTCTGACTGTCGGGCTTGATGCCGTCCTTTGAGACTATGTGTCCCAAGAATGGTAGTTGCTTCCAGAAGAACTGGCATTTAGAGGGCTTGGCCAACAGTTTGTGTTGTGCCAGGGTCGCAAAGACTTCCTCCAGGTCCTTGTGATGCTGCTCTACCAAGGGGCTGTAGACAATGATATTGTCTAGGTACACGAGGGCGTGTCTGCCTATGTGTGGCGCAAACACTTTGTTCATGAAGGTTATAAAGGTAGATGGGGCATTGGTCATGCCAAAGTTGAGTACCACGCATTTATAGGAGCCGTACTTAGTGCAGAAGGCTGTCTTGGGGATGTCTTCCTCCTTGATACAAATCTGATTGTAGCCTGCTGTTAGATTAATCTTGGAGAAGACAGAGGCTCCTCCCAAGGCGTCAAAGAGATTGTCAATTAGTGGCAATGGGTAACAATTCTTAATGATGACTTTGTTTAAGGCGTAATAGTCTATGACCAGGCGTAAGGTACCATTCTTTTTAGCCACAAAGAATACGGCGGCCCCAAAGAGGGACTGTGAGGGACGGATAAGTCCTTTTTCCAGTGCTTCCTTGAGATAGGCGTGCAGGGCGTCGTCCTTGTTTGGGGTCAACCTGTAGATGGGGCGTGCCTTGGGTATGGCCCCCTTGAGTTGGATAGAGTGCTGGATGTGTTTCTCAGGGGGTAGCCCAGGTAACGCTTCTTTAAAGATTTCTGGGTGACAGGCCACAATGTTGCAATCTTGCGGCGTGGAGAAGTGTATGATTTCATACTGGCAGGAGTTCCAGTCAATTGCTTTCCGGTTTTCCTTTTCATCTGAGGTCTCCATGATGCGTACAAAGATGTGGTCTTGTAGGAGTTGGTCTACAGAGTCTGGGTAGATTTGGTGATTGACACCTTCACGCTTGATGGTCAACACTGAGGTTGCCCAGTCCACATGGGGGTTGTTTTTCTGTAACCAGTCTAGTCCCAGTACAATGTCAAACTTAGGGAAGTCAATGGCGGGACCCTGGATGGTGGAGTGGAGATTCTCAAGCATGACGGAGAAGGGAGCAGTTTCTTTTGTCACAGAAATGTGATGTTTATCAGTCAGGACCACGTTTTTAATCCGCAAAGGATTAGTGGCCAGCTTGAATTTGTCCACAAAGCTGCTGTTGACTAATGTTTGCTCTGCGCCTGAGTCCAAGAGAGCTGAGCCTGTGTAACTGCAAAAGCAGAAAGGGTAAGACATCAATTTATTGGGATGTCTGACAATGGTGTATAGCACCGGGTCTTCCGAGGGCACTTGGATCATAGGGCATTGGTCCACGTCCTTGGGTCGGTATTCATTGTTGGGCAAGTTAGGAGTTGCTTGGGGAGAGCTTGGCTTGCTTAGTGCTCTCCCTGGGCTTTCCCCTCATCTTGGTTGCCTTGGTGTGGCAGTGACACAGAAATGGGTACAATTTGATTGGCCATTGTTTCCATTCCCATTCCCACTCAATCCTGTGGGTTTGTGGTTGTTATTGTTACCTCCAGGAGGTGGTTGCAAGAGGCGCCCACTTGAATGTGAGTCCTTGGGTCTCTCCTGTTTTCCTGTCTGTGCCTTGTGCAGAGCATTGGATGTTTGTTCCGCTTTCTCTGCTTCACAGTATAGGCTTTGTAGGTTAGTAACTTGTTCCAGGTTCACATGTCTCATTACGGTCAACTTGAGAGCGTCGTAGTACATGAGGTGTGTTACTGGTGTGTCAAAGGCCATATTGAATGGGGCGCAGAGACGGAGTTCCTTGTAGGCGCGGGTGAGTTCTTTAACAGTGCCTGTCTGTGTTAGGTTCTTTACTTGGTGTATGATCATGAGTGCCGTATCCTTAAGCACAAATCTCGCCAAGAAGTCCTGTTTGAAGGTGTCCCAGTTCTTGTTGGGGTGCTCTTTGTGCCACTTGTTGCACCAAGTGCCAGCCTCATGGGTCAGAAAAATGGAAATCTCTGCAATCCAAAAACGCTGTGGGCACTCCATCTGAGCCAACTTGCTTTGGGAGGACTAAATCCATGTGGCAGCATTGTTGCTGTTGGCTCCTGCAAAGGGTTTCAAGGCAGTGCTGCAAAGTCTTTGTGCTACATAGGCGGGCATGGTGGTTTCATCAGCTGGTTGCGGCATCAAGGAAGGTGCCTGGAAGAAACCTTGTGCAGACATGGCATTGAAGGCGGGTAGCGGGATCACCGTGTTTTGATAGAGGACAAAACCATCAGGTATTGCGGTACCAGGAGTATATGGAGTCCAGTTGGGCAGGAGGCCAGACATGATTCTGTCGAGGATTTGTTGGCTGCGGCGTGTGCGGGCAACAGGCAGAATTTTTCAAGATAAGGTAGGATGGAGAACCTACCTGTGCTACCAATGTTATAACTGTGCTGTTTTAGCAGAGTTACACGGGGAAAGATATTTAGAAACTAGATAATAATCTTTATTGGGAGATAGTGATTATATAGTTCATGTGAATCAATGGATAGAAGGAACATGATTGGTGATCACACGGCTGGATGGAAGAAGGCGGTGGCTTGATCCTGGTAATGAGTCAAGTGCCAAATCAAGGTATCCACCGTAAAGGATCATCATCTGTTCATGTTGTTGGATTTGGTAATCTGAGTTGACTTCTGGGTCTGGCTTCAAGTGCCCAGGTAATCAGGTTGTGGGTCACAAACCTGCTTGGTTGGAACCTTGCTGGCGGGTTGAGCCTGTGGTTTTGACACCACCCAAACTATACTGTCCACCAGGAGCACCCTTTGGCAAAGTACATTTTACTGAATACCCACCCAACCTGGTATATTCATAATTCACCTTAGAGAAAATCCTAATCTACAGCCCTGAGGCCAGAACTAGAGAGATCAAAACTATCTACAGGGAAGGTAACAAGATCACTAGACCTCTCCTGTTATTCCGCAACAAGTATAACTACCTGCCTGTGTATTTGGTCCCAATGACTCCGCCTCTCACCCCGCAGCCCAACCGCCCACAAGAATCTGTTGCTACTAGTGATTCCACCTCCACCACAATATTTGGAGTCATGTGCATCACCCTCACTGGCTTAATCAATCCTATGGTGCCCACCAGCAGACCCTGAGCCATCTTGGGCAAATCATTATCTTATATTGTAAAGTTAGATCCAATTTTGTGATAGGATCTTCCCTCAGGACTTGCAAGCTGTCTGCCTGCAAGTTCTCAGGAACCCCCTGCAGGCTGGATCTCTGACAATGTCCTTGAGCTCTTTCTGGTAGGCATACTCATCTGTGGTGTTTGATATTGCTAATTAATAGTTGACATCCAATGGGGAAACTGCCAACAAAACACTAAAAAATTGATACAAAATTGGGCCATGATTTTAAACATCAGATTGGATACACTTTTCTCCATAGTCTTGGATACTTGAATAAATCTTGGAATATGGAAAAAAGATAACAGCATTGTGCATCCTCATTGCCCTCCCTTTGATAAAGTTTATGATGGTAGAATTGTATGGGTCAGTGTTCATTAAACTGGGCCCATTGAGAACTTGATTGGTCAATATGCTTACAGCAATCACAACTCCATGCATCCAAAAATTAACCACTCTCTTATTGGTGAGAATGCTGTGGAGTCACAGTTGGAGGTGCACCTAGACTAGGGGCATCCAGGGGTCATACTCCAGTATGGCCAACATGAGAGGGAGAGATTTGTCACTGTTGGTTGACGTACAAGCACCAGTTGGAGTTTTCTTGGAAGGGGGCCACAGTGGCAACAGCACAATGTCAACACTAATAATGTCAACAGTGGCCATATTGACACTAATAATGTTGACACTATAGTAAAGTGACAACCTGGTTTTACTTAATGTTGTCTTCTGGATGTTGACACTTTTTTAATTAACAGCAAACTTTACACTGAACATTTTTACAATAATTTTTTTAAAAAATACATTATTATACTAAAAATGAGCCCATAGAGTTCAAAAATGCAATAAAAAATACTATAATTATAATAATAAGATGATATAAGCAATTATTTTTTCAATTTACTATTTAAATTACACTCTTTATTATAAAAAACTTTATTCCCATAAAAATTAAAGTTCCAATGAGACAAAAATAAAGATATTTAATATATTATACCAACTACAAAATATAAGAAATTTATCATTTTTAATTTATTATATTTTAATAAGAATAACTGAAAATATCTCATACATTAAAGATAAATTGACAAAATATAATATATTTCTTACAAAACCACATTGAAACTGTATCTGAAACTTTACATTTATACCTAAAAAGATTATTACAATCCAAATAAATAAATAAACAAATAAATAAATAAATAAATATAAAAATTCAAAAGTAAAACATATAAATGCAAAGCAAAGCAAAGTTTTTTGAGCTAATTAAAGCCAACAGAAAGGGCAGTTGCAACATCTTCAAGGTATTTTTTATCTCTGCCACCTTGTATTTTTTCTTCACCACCTTTTGGAAGTCCTCCTGATAGTAATGCTCTTTAGACTTTCTCTTCTTGGGGGCCATCTGGTTGGCCAGATCATGAAACTTGGAAACAGTCCGGGCCGCTCCTCCTGCAGCTTGGAGAAGAACTTATAGTACTTGGGGTTTAACCCAAACTTCATCTTCAGTTGCTTGTGCCAAACTTCTAGGCTAGATGTGGTCTTCATCTCCCCCTTGAGGCAGGCGCCTTGATAGTTCCAAGGGGCAGTGGCCCCACTCTTACCTCTCCAGACAGTCACCTTCTTGCCCACCCATTGGCGCTCAAAGTAATCCAGGTAGCCTTTGAAGATGGTGGAGTGCTTCTTGATGTAAGTGTCCTCCAGGAGGGCCTCAAAGCCAAGCCCAGTATGCTCCGGGCGCACAAAAGCCAAGGCAGCAAACTGAGTCAGGGCAAAGCGGCACTTCCCCTTACCATTGTTAAGATAATTCTCAAAAAGGTCCTTATCACTCTTGAGATTCTTGACAAGGGCCTGCCTAAAATGGAAGAAGCAGCCCTGAACTTCTCCATTGAAGATGGCTTCAAAGGCTCTGAACTGAGCCTGCTCAAAGTCCATTATGATAATATTTGGCCCAAGTGAGCGCACATGAGATAGCTGCTCAGCGGCTAGGGTTGACTCATCCTTCTCAGCAGAGGAGGGATTGGCTCTTGTGGTGTGGGTGGGTGGGGGGAGATGGTTGATGGGAAGGGAGCTCAAATCATCCTAGACAATTTGAAAGCTCTGGTGTAGACTTCAGTCTTAGCACCAGGAAGGAGAAAGAACACAAGAGGGATAACTTGGGTATCAAATTGCCCATAAAAGACCCAAAGCTGCTTGAAGAAGGAGGGCAGGTTGTAAAAGTGCCATCACACAGCCAGGTGATAGCAGTGTTGAGCTGCTCTAGGTTCTGTGTTGTGGTGTAGGCTATAATCCTATCCTCTGCTCCCTGCCCATCATCATGGAGCAGGAACATCTCACTATCCTCAGTTTTTTTAGGACATCTGTGAGGACCAGGTCTTTGATGGTAGTGGTGCTCTTGGACAGGATATTAGAGGCTTGATGCCTATCACTCACCAACTTCATCAACTGGCTGTGAGTTGACACCATCTTTAAGTTGGTAGGGGAAAGGTACTTACAGGAAAGCACAGCCATCTGGGTTAGGGAAAGGTCTTTTGAGGAGGCATGACCTGCACCAGATATCATTTGAGAAGGCAGTAGATAGTGGTGTTAGGAATCACACAAGTGTGCTTGCCCTTGATGATTTGGAACAAGTCCCAGCGCTCAGTGTTGAGCTGCATTGGGCAGGAGTGGTCCTTACAGGTGTAATGCTGGTTCTTGAAGCCCTGGTTGGTGTTGTTGCATGAAAAAATATACCCATTTGCTACCATGGCTGGCCCACCCTTCACTCTCATTATGTGGAAGTATTTGGGAAGAGAGTAAGGAACCTTAAACTTCCCATCAACTTTGCAAATTTTGTGGGCCATAAGAGGGTCCCAAGGCCAACAAAAGCATGGCAAAAGCCAGGAAAGTAGTCAGGCCAGGGCTTATAGTCATCACCTGATGATCTGGAAGAAGGGGAGTTTGGTGGGGGAAGCAGAAGGGGGCTTGTCATGGTGCTCCTCACATGTGGGAGACTTATCCTTAGGAGGGGGCTTTTTGGCCTGGTGACGCTTCTTTTTGGGTTCCTTATATGAAGCTGAGTTGTAATAACTGTGGTCTGTAAGGGAGCCATCAGATTTCTATCCCCCAGTGGAGTGAGCTGGGCTCTGCTTGGGGGAGGGCTAAGCAGAGGGCTTAGGGGTAGCCTTCTTTGAGGATGAAGACTTCTGCTTGGGGTTCTTGGGAGCCTTTGTGGGACGCTTGGTGCCTTTGGGCTGCTTGGAGGTATTCTTGTCCTAAAATAATAAGTAACAAGTTATGAGCTAAAGCTTTGTATTCAAAAACAAAACAAAATAACTATAGAAAGCATCATATTTAAACTTAATACTTGTAATATTTTTAGTGAAATTTAAATATTAAAAAATATTGTAAACTCTTTTATTTATTAGAATTTTAAATAACAGGTTAAAAGTTAAAAGAACTATTTAAAAGTATTAACTTTATATAAATTTAATTTAAAAATATATCAATATGAAAGAAAAAAGTTGAAAAAACAACATATCAAAAAATCAGATGTTTTTATTATGTAAACATAAAGGTTTATATGTGAGAAATGAAAAGTGTTGACATTATGAGTGACAATTAGAGAAAAAAGCTGAATTCCCACTGACAATCAAAAATTGTAGACATTATTAAAGATGACATTGACACTGTTGACATTTTTTTGAAAACTTACTATGAAAAAACTCAGTACGCTTAATTAAATTTGAGCAGACTAGCAAATGTTAACATTTTTCTGTGTTTTTTTGTTCATATAATAAAATTTAAAAAAACATACAAAAACAAGTAAAAATTACCAAAAGTCTAAATTCTTTATTAAAAATAATAGTTTGGGTGTGGAAATATGATATTTTACCATGTTGTATATTGAAATTTGTTAATAAGTTGTTGTTAGATATCAAAAAGGTAAAGTGTCAACTTTGCCACTTACAACATCCTCAATAGGAGGTGACATAGTAGTTTAGGCTTAATTGTACCACTCCAATTTGCTTAAATCCACCCTATTAGATGATCACAAGCAAATAGACAGCATTTATGATTGTTGACATTATTTTTAATAATAAATTCTATAGTAAGTCACATAGTAACTCACACTTAAATTATTAGAGCACTGTTAGCCACCAATCCATTTAATATATTAAAGACAGAATAAGTATCACAGTTAAATTTATAGCATAAACATTTTGAAAATCAGCTATATGTACAATGTCTTTTTAATATATTAATTTAATAAAAAAATTTAATGTGCACTTGATTTTTTTATTGTAGATGTTTCAGTTTTAGTCTTAAAAATAAGTTTGGCTTAAAAAGTGTCAACATTGACACTTTTACATAATTAAAACAAATAAAAAATATAATGATTTTTATTAGTAAAAGTAAAGAAAAAAACTGGGTTAAATTGAGATTTTTATTAAGCTTAACATTAAATTATGTCAAAATGGCCACAATTTTGTTGTGTTTTTTGGGTTCACACCCCTGAACACTTTAAAAATGGGAATTAAGCTAGCACAACTAGCAAAAAACATGGGAGATTTTTCTTTTTGAGTCAACAGTGACCATGTCAACAAAGTGTCAACATGGCCATTGCTGCCACCACGGTTGGCAAGGACTTGCAGGGTTGCAGCTACAGTGAACTTTGCAAAACCCATTGTGTGTGGTATTTCCCCAAGGGACATAAGCATCTCTTGCTTTTCAACCATTTCCAGATCAATTTCTGGGGTGATGAGCTTTCTTCTGCGTTTTGCAGGCTGATTGGCTGGGGGTGGGATGTGTCTGTCTTGAGAACCTAACAATGCCATCTGATTGGCTGTTTTGGGATTATGTCTTCCTTGGGTGAACCCTTGGCTCAATTGGCTGATTCTGGATGCCAGTGTTGATACATGATTAGGATTAGCAGCTGCCTGTGCTTGATGGGCAAATAAGGCCATGCTTGAGGAAGTGGGAGAAAGAACACACTCCTGAGTGGGGTTTGTGGAGGGGCCTGCAGGTTGGGAATAACCATAGACAGAGGCTTTACTATTGGAAGAACCAGCATAACCCTGCATGATTTTGTCAAGTCCAGGGAACAGCTTGTTTACTTGGTTGTTATTGAAAGAAGACATAACACATTTTTATTAAAAAACTAAACTCAAAAAGAGGAGTGTATATTTTAGTCAATTTTATTGTTAAGTATCTTAAGCTGGTGAATAGTAAGATCTAAATTTTAGCCATCCTAAAATAGAATTGGGTGATTTTTGAGAATGCCTGTGATTCCCAAAAGAGTTGTTGTGAATCCACCTCAGATCCTTTAACTCCCTGTTTGAGATGCCCATGAATTATATTTATTTTAAATTCATCTCATTTTTATTTGAAATTTGGCTCTTGGGTTTGATAATCCCACAATTTCATACTTGTTGATACTTTCATGTTGTTTATTATTTGAAAGACTTACATGAAACCCAAATTGTACATTAGAATCCCACATTTCTGATTCATGTATCCCTCATTTGTTTGCTGTGTTTTGTCTTTAGTTAGTTGAGTTATCTACACAAGGGATTTGAAATTTGAAAACTTAAATAAATCAAAAAAGTTGATTTAATGGTTGATTTTATTAAATATTTTATTTCTCACTCAGCTGAGCTGCCTGAAATTGTGATTTGAAATTTATACCAAGGATTTTATAATCCCGCATTTCTACCATTAGGTTCTGAATTTACAGTACTGAGCCCAAATTTCCAACATAATTGTCAAAACAGCAGGCTTGACCTGCCAGCAAGGTTCCAAGCAAGCGGGTTTGTGACCCGCAATCCAATTACCCGGCCACTTGAAGCCAGACTAAGAAGTCAACTTGAATTGCCAAATCCAACAACATGAAAAAATGATGATCCCTTATGGTGGATACCTTGATTTGGCGCTTGACTCATTAACAGGATCAAGCCACCCCCTCTTCCATCCAGCCGTGTGATCACCAATCATGTTCCTTCTATCCATTGATTCACATGAACTATATAATCACTATCTCCCAATAAAAATTATTATCTTGTTTCTAAATATTTTTCCCCTTGTTTCTCTGCTAAAACAGCACAGTTACAACATTGGTAGCACAGGTAGGTTTTCTATCCTACCTCATCTTGTAAAATTCTGCCTGTTGTCCGTACTTGCTGTAGCCAACAAATCCTTGACAGAATTATGTCTGGCCTTCTGCTGGACTGGATCCCATACACCCCTGGTGCCAAGATACCTGATGGTTTTGTCCTGTACCAGAACACAGTGATTCCACTACCTGCCTCCAACGCCATGTCTGCACAAGGGTTCTTCCAGACAACTGCCACCATTCCGCAACCAACCAACAAAAACACCATGCCCACCTACGTAGCCCAAAGACTATGAAGTGCTACCTTGGAACCTTTTGCCGGGGCCAACAACAACACTGCCACATGGATCCAGTCTGCCCAGAGCAAGCTGGACCAGATGGAATGTCCACAGCAATTTTTATTGCGGAAATTTCCATCCAACTAACCCACAATGCTGACACCTGGTGTGACAAATGGCACAAAGAACACGCCAAGAAGAACTGGGATACCTTCAAGCAAGACTTCTTGGCAAGGTTTGTGCTTAAGGACACTGCGCTCATGATCACACGCCAAGTAAAGAACCTAACCCAGACAGGCACCATGAAGGAACTCACCCATGCCTATGAGGAGCTCCAACTCTGTGCACCCTCTGACATGGCCTTTGACACCCCAGCCACACACCTCATGTACTATGACGCCCTTAAGTTGCATGTAATGAGGCACTTGAACCTGGACCAGGTAACCAACCTACAAAGCCTGTACTGTGAGGCAGAGAAAGCGGAACAATCATCCAACGCCCTCCATAAGGCATGTCATGTTTGGCTCCTGGGGACAACATCCAGGAGGACACAGCAGGAAATCTTTATAACAAAAGATTTGAGGTTCAAAGCTAGCCTTGGGTTAGCCTTCAGGGCAAAATTAAGGGCACATACCTTAATTTCCTGGAAAACAAGATGTAAAAATCCTTTTAACAGAAAGGACAGGAAAAAGCTTGAAGATTATTAAAGCCAATGCAAATGTGGATAAACTTGTCTTTATTAGGAGTAATGATTATACTTTAAATAGTAGACAAGGGACAGTGATCACTCATTAAGAAGACAGAGTGGCTGAGGGGATCACGTTGGGATGAGTTCATACCAGGATCAATCACAGACAGGTATGATAATCTGGAATGGGTGGATATTGAACCAGACCCATTTGCGGAAGGCAAGGAATTTCCAAACTTGAAGGCAAACCCAGCCAAATCTTTGCAACTATCAATATTCAAAGGCCATATCAAAATAGCATTAATTGCACAATTTACAACATCTCACCTCAAGATTGGACACAGGGAGTTGATATTTGCAGAGAAATTTTGAGTGAATGCAAGCAAAAGGACGTCCAGAAGACAGTAGTTTCACAGTATACTCAACACCCTTCTTAAAGGTGATGTAAATTCACTGCCACCCCTGGCATTGGATCTTAAAATCTTCCCCTGCCGCACCAATAAAGGTCCAAAAACCCCAGCCAAACCCCTTAATTCTTTAGAGGATTTGGCGCATACAGTTGACAAGAAGTTTGTGTTGGCCTACCCTGCAGATTTTTTGCCTTTGGCAGCCCCCTCCCTGGGAAGAAACTCTGGTCAATTTGGACTTCCTGTTGGCTTGGTGTTGCCCACATTTAAAAACTATTAGAACCAACCAATTGAATGTGGCCACATCAACAACCAATAACTCAAGTGAACTTCAAATACATGGGACCTCTTCTAGCCAATCAAATGGGCCCACAGAAATTGGGTTGAAACATTCCAGTCCCCCTGGTTCTTTCCCACAAAAATTCTCCTTCATTCAATTAGATTCAGTAAAAAAATCATGTGATCTATCCCCTCCTTTTAACACAGCAAGGAGATTTTCAGTCCCCTGCTTGTATATTTTCCAAAAATATTAAAGGTCTTGGAGCTATTGCACTTTAATTTTTAGTTTATTACAGTAGGAAACCCTGTTTGGAGTTTCTACACCCTAAATATTGAAGTGTTAGTTGTTGTCTTAAAGCTTACCTTGTGTCAACTGGTTTTGTACCTGGCTTCTTCTCTGGGATCTTATACTAGAGCTTTTACGCTTAGATGTTGTGTTCTTTGTTTTTGCTCTCAAAAACAGAGTTCAAACTTGAAATTTTTAATTAATTTTCATCATAAACTATATTGTTATTTTGAATTTTTATTTAAAACTATTATTTTTGATCCCGCTTTTGCCTGCCATAAACACCAAGGTGTTTGAGATCACTGTAAAGCTGCCCAGATCTGCTCTGTTGCTCCTTTTGCCTTCTGTTTCAAGGTTACCCTGCCCAGGCATTTTTTTAGTGCTATTTTTCTTAAAAAAACCTACCCACCTACCCCAAATTTTGTGGAGAACAACCCTATGATACTCCCAGCTGTCAAATTTGTTGTGTTTTCCCTGGCTCCTTTTCTGCTGCTTCTGTGGTCTACCTCCCCAGATTTGTGAAGGAAAATTTCCTTGTCTGCCCGGCTTGTGGGTAAAGACCCTTCTAGTCTCTGGGACCTCCCCAGCGGTCTTCTCTTTTCTGGTGAGGCTTTAGTCAAGAGCCTGACGTGTGATGACTTGGATTTGGACAACGTGGATCACTCCTTGCTTGCCTCCAAAAGGGATGTGTCTTTCACGCCTCCCCTCCCCAGCACAGCTAAGAGCAATCCAGTACCACTTGTGCTCCCTAAGGTGTCCTCTCCTGCTCCCTCCCACACCCCTTGGTTGCTCACTGGCCTGATGTTGATGGGTTTGAACGCCTATTTCCCTCAGTTGTCCCCTGTGTCCTCCTTGTGGTCCCCCCTTTGAGCAGCTGTCCCAGTTCTCCACTGGGCGGTATCCTGGTGGTTTTTTTTGCTGGGATGGGAGCCAAACTTAGTTAGTTTAGCCCCCCTCTCTCACAGGTGACCTCACAGGGCCCAACCCAGAGAGAATCCAACTTATGGGCTCTACCACCTGTACAATTCTGGTAGTAGAGAACTAGAGTACCTACTTGATACTCAGGGAGGGGGGCTCTAGCAGCATTGGACGGGGAGAGCTCCAGAGCTTTGACCTTGTAAGCAGTGGAATAAGCTGCCACTTGGATGTTGATGATACAACTGGTTAAGTCTTTAACATGGGCCTCAGGATTTGCAGACGCATCAAATTTGATCAAAGGGGGCCCCAAGATTTAGGGGGTAGCGGCCTCACGTCCATACAGCATGGAAAAAGGGGACTGGCCAGTCACTTGATGTCTACTAAGTTGGTAAGCAAAGAGGGCAGCAGGGAGGAACATATCCCAATTGGTAGCGTCAGAGAGCGTGAGTTTCCTCATTATGGACACCAGGGTGGAGTTTGCTTGTTCTACAGTTCTATTAGTTGAGGGCTTATATGGCGCAGAGAACAATTGATGAGTTCCCATAGCTTTGACAATAGAGGTGATGAGGCAAGCATTAAAGTTGGTACCATTGTTGGAGAGCAGGACTTGAGGGTAGCCATGCCAATAGAAAATGTCTTGCAGCAAGAAAGTAGCCATGGTCTTAGCAGTTATATCCTTTGTTTCTCTGGCTTCAACCCACTTGCTAAAGTGGTCTACAGCAACCAAGATAAACCAACATCCCAACCTAGACCAAGGGAAAGGCCCAACAGCATCAATACTCACTGTGTGGAAGGCATGCTTTGGAGGGATGAGTTTAAACTGGTGTTGGGACGGGCAAGGGCGTTGGAGCTGACAGGAATGACAGGAGGTGAGGACATCAGGGATCAGGAGGAGCATGTTCTCCCAATAGAAGTTTTTGCACAACCAGTCATGCGTCTTTGCTATGCCCCCATGGCCAGTGTCAATATGTGCTTGGAGGATAATGGCTATCCTCATGCTAGGGCAAACATAGGGTAGGTAGGCATTGTTAACCTTTTTGAAGAGTTGTCTATAACAAATTATAGTGTCCTTGGATAGGGTCTGTAGTGCTAAGCGGATGTCTTCTGGCTCAGTGGTCCAAGAGTCAGGGTACCCTATTAATTTGTATAGGCAATCAGCGTCAGTGGAGTGGATAGCTAGTATTGGCATCCTTGACAAACCATCAGCATTCTGGTGTTGGGCCCCAGGACAGTGTATCACAGTGAAATTGTACCCTTGCAGATGCAGAGCCCAACATGCTAGACAACCTTCAGGTTCCTTTAGTTGTTGCAGCCATTTGAGGAAGGAGTGATCAGTGACTACCATGAAGTGGGTTCCATAGATGTAATGCTGAAGCTGTTTCACAGCATGCAGTACAGCCAAACATTCCTTTTCAGTGACACTGTAGTTCTTCTTGTGTTTATTGAGGACCTGCAAAGAGTAGGCTACAGTTTGACCCACGCCTTTGTTGTCAAGCTGGGCTAAGATGGCACTCACAGCTACTCCACTAGCGTCATTATACAAGATGAACTCTTTATCATGATCAGGGTAGACCAAGATAGAAGCCTCTTTGAGCTTGGTCTTCAATGCTTTGAATGCTTGTTGCTGGCTGTCAGTCCACTCAAAGGGGATGTTGAAAAGCAGTTGGACAAGGGGTTCACTCAGTTCAGCAGAATCAGGTATGAACTGTCAGTAGTAGCCCATCATACCAAGGAATAATTGGACCTCTCAAAGATTTTTGGGAGGTAGAATCTTGTCAATGGCTTCCACTTTATTATTCATGGGGCAGATTCCAGTTTGAGTGACCTCATGACCTAAAAATTCAAGACGTTCTTTGAAGAAGGAGCACTTGGAGGGTTTGAGTTTCAAGCCAGCTTCACAAATCTTGATGAAGACAGCCTTGAGGTGTTCCAAATGATTTTTAAAGATGGCACTGAATACAGTGATGTCATCAAGGTATACAAGGACACAAGAGAGCCTTAGGTCTTGTGAGATTGAGTCCATATCCCGTTGAAATGTGGCAGGGGCGTTACAGAGCCCCTGGGGCATACAAGTGGGCTCAAAAAGGCCTTCTGAAGTGATAAGCACAGCCTTATCTTGGTCTTCAGGAGATAAGTCAACTTGCCAGTATCCTGAAGCTAGATCCATGGCTGAAAAAAACTTGGAACCACCCAGCCGTCTGAGGGCATTGTCAATTCTGGGCAAGGGGTATGAGTCTTTCTTAGTGAGAGAGTTCAGGCGGTGGTAGTCCATTACACTGTGATGTACGCCATCTTTCTTCTTGAGGATCAGTAACAGGGAAGCCCAAGAACTTTGGGAAGGAGCCAGTAAACCAGTGTCTAATAGTTGCTTGAGTTCTTTAGACACTTGAGCATCCTCCACCCTACTACAGCAGTATGGTTTAGCACAAAAAGGGGGTACATCCCCAGTATCAATATGATGGATGACTCCTTTAGCCAGGCCATAGTCCGTAAGTCCAGAGGCAAAGTTGTTGTTGAATTGATCAAGAAGGTCCAACACGTCCTTTTGTTGAACAGGAGACAGTTGGGGGAAATCAGCAGCAGTGATCAAGGAGAGAAACTGAGGATTGTCTTCAGGTAGATTGAAATCACTGAAAGTTCTGAAGGGGTAGAGGGAGGCCACCTGTTCTGCTCCCAGTATACGACCATGCCCTACAACCTGGCCTCAGGTCACCTGCATGGGCAGGGCTGTCAGGTTGGTAAGCAGTAATTGTACGGGCTCTTTGTGGGTTTGATCTAGAATCCCAGGAAACAGGTGGGGCTCTGTACAACTTAAGGATTCAGGTGAGTAAAGTTCCAAGAACAACTTTTCAGGTAGTTCATAAGAAAACTGGGAATCAATCACCACTTGAGAGCCCGGGAAAATGGTGATAGCCGCTGATGCTAGCAGAGGAACCCCTTCTTCTGCAGGGCAGGAAGGAGGAGGGGTACACATGTTGGAGGAGTGAGTCCTATACTTGAGAGAGAAGATACCCGTGGGGTACTCAGACACGCAAGTTTTAAAACATTTTCCTGAGAGGCGCAGAGGTTCCTCAAAAATCAAAGAAACCTCATATCCTAAGAGCAAAAGGTATCCATCTTGTAAGTTTACAATCCCATTATATTCTTGGAGGAATTGAGTACCAACCAAGAGGTCATAGCTTTTGTTTTCAAGGACCACAGCGGGGGAAGCAATAAGGAGTTTCCCAAACCTCATGGGTAGAGCGGAGTAGGCACCAATGGCCTGTGTTTGTGCCATGCCAGCTGTGTCATACAGCTGTGTATAGTTGAGGTCAGGGGCCAACTTAAGTTTCTTCATTAGCTTGGAAGATACCACATTGACAGGGGAACCTGTGTTCAAGATGGCCTTGATCTTGACCTTTTGGATTGATACTTCCATGTGGGTTGTATCTTTCCCAAAGGGAGGCAAGACTGCCAACACATCTTGTGCAGCCTCTAGCTCTTTTTCCCATTTGGCCAGCATACACTGTAGCGCAGGGATTTCCTTATACACAGTCTGTAGTGGAAGAGACACGGTTACGTTGTGAAAAAGAGCTTCAGCTAACTCTGCTGCTTCTTCAGAGGAGTCAACAAAGACAGGAGGTCAATGGGCTTGAGCTAGGTAAGGGCAAGCCACCATGGACTTAGCTTCACTTGCAGGTACTTGGGAGGTGGTGGTGGTCTTTCCAGAGCAAAGCTTGTATGGTACAGGGATGGTTTCTGGGACAGCCAGAACAGAATAGCCATACCTATCAGAATCTTTACTATCAGAATCTTCAGGCTCAGAATCACTGGAAAGATTGTGAAATAGATGAAGGATAGTTGGGCCAGAGGAAGAGGGAGCTTCCTCATCAGACAGAGGATCAGGGGGAGACAGGGGAGATTGGTCAGCAGAGAGTGTCTCTATTTCTAAGCTGACCTCTCTTTTCCCGCCTGTTCCTTGGTATCACAACCTTCCACTCAAGGATTAGTGCAGGTATGAAAGTGTTGCCCAATTTGGCCACAGTTATGGCAGCTTTGCCTCTTAGCCTGATTATCAGCACCCAGGGTCATTATGCGCGTCGTATGAGAGGTAGTCCCAGCATTGCTGGCTTTATTTTCACGTACCACCATACCTCTATGTGTCAAATACATGTCTTGTAGGAGCGTCTTAATGCTCTTCATGGAAGTGAGCAAAGCCTTTTGTGCCTTAAAGCGTAGACATAGAAGCTGGTTCACCTTCAAAGCATTTGAACAAGCTGTGTATGCTTCCCAAGGAGTTAACTGTCAACTGGTGATTAACTGCTGGCCTTCAATGTAGAAAAAATCTGCAAACTCAGTCAGGGTTTCCTTGGGCTTAAAATCAATGTGCATAAATGCATTCTTCTTGACCTCCAAGCTGAGATCTCCTCCAAACTCCTCAATAAGGAGGTGCTTCATGTCCTCCCAAGTGAAAATGGAGGGGAGCTCAGGGGCCACAACTTCTTGGCAAGTGGGATGAAGACAGGTGAGGATGTGTTCCTTCTTGAGCTTGTTGGTAGCCCTTTGCATTGCAGTTTTGTAAATGGTTAGAAAGGCGGCAATGGTAGAGGTTTTTGGATCAAATATCTGCTTGAAGGTCAGTTTATAAATTGGGTCAATAGACGAGAACAAGGACTGACTGTTCTCACCAGGGTTGAGGACGTTAATATGAGGGTTGCCTTCAAACTCAGATTCAGCAGCAGGTTGTCTAGCCCAGAGAAGTCAAAGGCTTTCCTCTAGAGTGTCCAAGGTAGAGCTGTTCTGTCCACTAATATCCCTAGCAGTGGCAGCAGCAGTCCCAAATTTTTCAATCTTGATTTGTTGTACTGCCAAAGTGCCAGCAATTCCATTGACACAAGTAGCCAGAGAAGAGGCCTGAGCAACCAAGGAGGCAACTTGTCCATTCAGTGTCTTGGTAAAGCAGGAGAGGTTTTGTACCTCTCTTTCCAATGTGTCTTGCCTATCAGCTACATCATTTGTCACTTTGGCAAGTTGATCTAGTGCACGCACACAGTGGACCCGGGGTTGACCTTCCAGACCAGGGAAACAACCATGATTGTCATGAGCGTGAGTATTAACAACTTCACCTTCCTCTTCATGTTCATATTCAGATGACAAATCCTCAGAATTAGAGAGGCGCTGTCTTAAGTACTTGAGTTCTCCTCATAAGGTAGCCACCTGATCAGTGAGGGAGGCAATATGAGGGTCAGGCATTGGTTCAACTGGAGGGGGGTTCTGCACAGAAGCTTGACGTTGAGTGGTAGCCTTGAGTTTGGCAATGGCCTCCCATACCTGGGTTTTGAAATCAGATGGGGCCTCAACAGGAAGAGCGGGAGGGGTCACCTCAATAGACGCTACCCTGTCATCCACATAATTTTGCACCTGGTATAGAGTGTTGCCTAGTGCAGCCTTATCCAGACCGTATTGATGCTGCAGATGGCGACCCCAAGTATTGACATGAGCTGTTATCAATTCAAGTTGCAAGTTGACATGCTCCCTGAACTGATTAAGCTCACTAACCAGGGTCTCAAAGTCCTGACAATGGTTTAGCAAAAAGGCCTCAATTTGCTCACGCCACACTGCCTGATGTCCATCCAATTTTCATAGTTGATACTTTATGTATCCAGGGAGCAAGGAACAAAAGGAGTTCAGGGAGGCGGCTAAGTACTTCTGTGACGCCAGTGAGTTGCAATGGTTGTCAGAAATACACGCAAAGAGACTGTGTGATCATTCTTGATAGGCCATATTTTGAGCATGGTTATTTGAGACAGCGGTGGCTACAGCATCTAATAGTTGATTCTAGGATCCTAAGGCAAGTTGGTGGTGAACTAGAGCAGGTTGGATGAACTGGTTGACCAACATGCCAATAGTATCCATGAATTCTATCAACACGGGGGGACCAAAGTCCAAAAGGAAGGAGTACAGGTCTTCAGAAGCGTACCTGGGTCAGAGGCCAGGGATAGAGTGCATTGCCACTGTGCCAGAAGGAAGCGGGTGGCAGCACAAGCTTGCTTGTAGTTGAGAGAGAAAGCGGGAAGGTGGTCCCACGCAGGCCTGGGAGACAGAACCAATACCATAGGATTTGAGGGGGCATCAGTGATGTCTTCTTCTAGAGGGGGACTAGAAACTTTAGGTTGATTGGGTACTTCAGAAACAAAGGGAGAAAAACCAGAGCATGCACGTGGGAACAGAGTAATTGAGGGGCTTGCAGCCCCTGTAGTGAGCACCATTTTTTTGTGTTTGGCTCCTGGGGATGACATCCAGGAGGACACAGCAGGAAATTTTTATAAAAAAAGATTTGAGGTTCAAAGCTAGCCTTGGGTTAGCCTTCAGGGCAAAATTAAGGGCATGTACCTTAATTTTCTGGAAAACAAGATGTAAAAGTCCTTTTGGCAGAAAGAACAGGAAAAAGCTTGAAGATTATTAAAGCCAACGCAAATGTGGATAAAATTGTCTTTATTAGGAGTAATGATTCTACTTTAAATAGTAGACAAGGGATGGTGATCACTCATTAGGAAGACAGAGTGGCTGAGGGGGTCACGTTGGGATGAGTTCATAACAGGATCAATCACAGACAGGTATGATAATCTGGAATGGGTGGATATTGAACCAGACCCATTTGCAGAAGGCGAGGAATTTTGGAACTTGAAGGCAAACCCAGCCAAATCTTTGCAACTATCAATATTCAAAGGCCATATCAAAATAGCATTAATTGCACAATTTACAACAAGGCACAAACTGGAAATTGAGAGAGACCCAAGGATTCTCACACAGGTAGGTGCTCCACTCAACCACCCCCTGGAAGCAACAGGAATAACATCAACCATAAACCCACAAGCTCAAATGGACATGGGAATGGAAACAATGGCCAGTCAAATCATACTCATTTCTGTATCACTGCCACACAAGGCAATCAAGATGGGGGAAAAGCCCGGGGAGAGAATTAAGCAAGCCAAGCTCTCCCCACACAACTCCTGACTTTCCCAATGATGAGTACCAACACACAGATGTGGACCAATACCCAATGATCCAAGTACCCTTGGAGGACCTGGTACTGTACACCATTGCCAGAAATCCTAATAAACTGATGTCCTATCCTTTCTTTTTTTGCAGTTACACAGGCTTGGCACTCCTGGATTTGGGCGTAGATTGAACCCTGGTCAACAGTAGCTTTGTGGATAAGTTCAAGCTGGCCACTAATCCTTTGCAGATTAAAAATGTGGTCCTGGCTGATGAACACCACATTGCTGTGATAAGGGAAACTGCCCCCTTCTCCATCATGCTTGAGAACCTACACTTCACCATCCAAGGCCCTGTCATCAACTTCTAAAAGTTTGACATTGTACTGGGGTTGGATTGGTTACAAAAGAACAATCCTCATGTAGACTGTGCGACCTCAGTGTTGACCATTAAGCGTGAAGGTGTCAATCACCAGGTCTACCCTGACTCAGTGGACCAACTCCTATGTGATCATGTCTTTTTGCGCATCACAGAGACCCTGGATGGAAAGGAAAACCTGAAGACAATTGACTGGGACTCCTTCCAGTATGAGATCATACACTTCAAGGACCACCAGGATACCTCCACACCTCAGGATTGCAAAATTGTGGCCTGCCATCCAGAAATTTTCAAGGAAGCTCTGCCCGGGTTGCCCCCAGAGAGGTACATTCAACACTCCATCCAGCTCAAAGGAGCTGTACCCAAAGCATGTCCTATCTACAGGCTGGCCCCAAACAAAGATAATGCCATATGCGCCTACCTCAAGGAAGTGGTGGAAAAAGGTCTTATCCACCCCTCACAATCTCTCTTTGGGGCTAACATATTCTTTGTGGCCAAGAAGGATGGTACCTTGCATCTGGTCACAGACTACTGAGCCCTAAACAAAGTTACCATCAAGAATTGTTACCCACTACCACTGATTGACAACCTCTTTGATGCCTTAGGAGGAGCCACAGTCTTCTCCAAGATTGATCTGATGGCAGGCTACAACCAGATTTGCATCAAGGAGGAAGACATCCCCAAGACAGCCTTCCACACAAAATACAGCTCATATGAATGTGTGGTGCTCAACTTTGGCATGACAAATGCCCCTTCCACCTTTGTGACCTTCATGAACAAAGCGTTTGTTCAACACATAGGCAAGCATGCCCTAGTCTACCTGATAAACATCATCATCTACAGCCCCTCAGTGGAACAGCACCACAAAGACCTTGAGGCAGTCTTTGCTACCCTGGCACAACACAAACTGTTGGCCAAGCTCTCCAAGTGCCAGTTCTTCTGCAAGTAATTACCCTTCCTGGGACACATAGTCTCAAAAGATGGCATCAAACCCAACAGTCAAAAGATACAGGCTATCTTCAAGATGTCACCACCCAAGGATAAGTTGGAACTCCGCACCTTCTTGGGGATGGTGGCCTATGTACGCTGCTTCATACCTGAATGTGGTGTTTTGACTGCCCCTTATCTGCCATAACAGACACCAAATCCAAGTTTGTGTGGACCCCCCAATGTGACCTCTGTTCTAGACGCCTCAAGGAGAAGCTCACAACGGCTTCTATCCTGCAATAACCCAAATGTGACGGGGAATATCAAATGGAAACTGACGCCTCAGACGCATCCATTGGGGGAGTACTACAAATCAAAAATAATGATGGTGATTTCCTGCTCATAGCTTATGAATCCCAAAAGTTGACAGACAGCAAGTTTTGATACCCTAATGACAACAAGAACTGCTGGCCATTGTACACTGCCTAGTCAAATGGCGTTGTTATCTAAAACAGCGGAAAGAATTCATGGCATTGACCAACCACAAGTCGCTCATATACTTCAAAACCCAAGCAAATATATCTTGCCGCCAAGCCCGCTGGATAGAGCTCTTGGAGAGATTCAATATGCTCATATATTACAAACCTGGTCCAGAACTTGCCATGGCAGACGCCATCTTGCGCCTGTATGTCCGTGCCACAAGAGGAGAAAATGGGCTCAACCCAGATTGGCCCCTCTTGGTGCTACAAACAAAAGACGAGGGTTTCCCTTATGGTACAACCAACATAACAAAGAAAACAGTCATCAAAAATGAACACCTATTTTCTGAAAAGTACAGGACCTTGCACAGAAAAATGTCCGACAGTACTACCATTCCTTATATCCCCACGCACCAGCAAGTAGACACTATCCTATAATATCACAGAGACCTCGGAAACACCAAGATTCAAAACCTATACAAATTCCTTAAACACAAGGCCTGGTGGCCAACCCTGTATTGTGATGTTTAGGAAGTCCTAGACCAATGTGAGATATGCAATAAATTTGCCAAAAGTGAAGCCCCTCCAAAGTAAGTACTACCCATCCACACACAACTACCCTTCAAGGTGTGGACCCTTGATGTTGTTGGCCCCATGCCAGGGAAACACAAAAATAAGAAATACATCATCACTGCCATAGACTTTGCTAAAAGATGGTCAGTAGCCCAAGCAGTAAGGGCGCACACTGGCAATGACATACAACAATTCATAGGAAGAGAGATAATCAGCAAGTTTGGAAAGCCAGAACTCCTGATAACCAATGGAGGGAAAGAATTGACCTCCAAAAACACCAACATATACCCCGCTAAAAAAGGAGTCAAACATACTGTGACAACACCATACCACCCACAGGCTAATGGACGTGTAGATTGGCTTAATTGCAGCCTTGTGCAAGCCTTAGCCAAACTCACCGCCAAGAGACCTGAAGACTGGTATAAGCAGCTACCAACTGCATTACTTGTGTGCTGAACCTAAGTGAACAGATCCACCAGAAAAAGCCCTTTTGAGTTGGTATACAGCACACAGCCAAATATCATTCAAGCATTAACAGGACCCAAACTGGAAATTCCAAGTAAAGACCTTCTGCGTTCAGACCCTCAAGTTATAGAGGCCAACAGTGAGCAAACAGAAAAGGAAAATGAACGTCTGCAAAAAACCTTTGTCCTTATCCAAGATAGACATGAAGTTGGGGACAAAGTTTGGGTCATGAACATTGATAAAAGCAAACTACAACCCAAGAAAGTAGGCCCAGAGATCATTCTAAAGGTAAACAAAAATAACATGTACCTTTTGCAAAGACTCAGGAAGTGCAAACAAGACAAAACCCTACACCATGATTGCCTGAGACCCTGCAAAACAAGACAAAAACAACACAAAACTGCCCTGCCTGCCACAGAACAACAGTTAGTCCAGTATGGCACCCGGGCTCCTGATAACCTCCCTGACAACCTACCCCCAGAGGAGGCCAACCTTCAGTTGGGGGTGTCAAAACAGCAGGCTCAACCCTCCAGCAAGGTTCCAAACAAGTGGGTTTGTGACCTGCAATCCAATTAACCAGCCACTTGAAGCCAGACTAGGAAGTCAACTTGAATTGCCAAATCCAACAACATGAACAAATGATGATCCCTTATGGTGGATACCTTGTTTTGGTGCATGACTCATTACCAGGATCAAGCCACCCCCTTCACCATCCAACCGTGTGATCAACACAATCATGTTCCTGTTATCCTTGATTCACAATGACTATATAATCACTATCTCTCAATAAAGATTATTATCTAGTTTCTAAATATTTTTCTCTTTGTAACTCTGCTAAAACAGCACAGTTACAACATAATCAAGAAAAAATTTAAGGCTTCACCTTCTAGCACCTCAGGGTGAGATGTTGCAAAATCTATGGTTACTCCCTCTTGGGAAACTAATTCCCCAAGTAACTCCCTGAATGATTCCCTGACTAATAATTAAGTCAGTAGCACTCTTATCAATTGTCCATCAATTACGGGGATCAAACCTTTCAAGTCCTAAGTGGAACACTACTTAGACAAGTCTCATGACTTAAGAGGAATAATTACTTGGATAAGCCCCATGACTACCATGACATACATGGTCAGTATGTGGCTTCCCATGATACTATATAATACCCTATATTCATATCAATATAGTATCCTTCTCTTCTTAATCTTCCCCTTTATCTTGTCTATTATACTTCTCAGAAGTATATACTTTAAATAAGCTTATTATCTGTTAAAATCTATTTTTAATTTTACATATAGCTGATATGAGAAAGGCTTCATACATGCGGCTTGATTGAAATCAAGCCATAAGATTCTGTTAGAAAATCAGATGTATCTCTAAAAATCTCTGATCATTTGTTTGAGGCTAGGTATAAGAATGTTTCTTTGGGAAGGTCCAAAAAAGTAGTCATAGGAGCAATCCCAGTCTTCTGGATCTTCACCTTCATCAAGCTCCAACTCAGGCTTGGCATTGGAAGTAGTCATTAGAATTTTTGGAATTGCCTTATGAATCAAAGGGTCAGCAATAAATGCAACTATATGGAGAATCCCTCTGGAGCTAGAGTCAAACCTGCTCCAGTAAAGAAGGAATGTAGGATAGTCATGGAAAAAATATTTATAAATCACAACAACATTAAGACCAATGTATGCCAGAAAACATGATGTTGGATATAGGCAGGTTCAGCAGATTAGGCTTTTGAGGCTGAGTAGAGAGGACCTACCCTCACTAGATCCATGAATTGTCAAGCTCTCCAATGATTGATCATATCTTTCACTTTTCACTTTGTAAAAAACCACAATTGAAATAATTAGGCAGTAAAAAATAGCAGCTGTTGGAAATACTGAGTTGTAGAGCATCTGAAGGAGACTGCTTTCTGATGGTACATCTTTGAAAAAGCACTTTCCAGTTGAGTTTCTACCAAATATTCCAAGTGCTTTAAAGTTAGTATTTAAAAATAATAATTATACCTAATAATGGAATATTAAATATTGATGGAAGTAGAAGCGACAATGTCCAATATAGCTTCTCCCATATAAAGTCTGGCTTTCTACCAAAGACTATTATAAGATTCAGATTCATAACAATAAATATGTTTAAACATAAGTATATATGAATGTTTAGCATTGCAAAAAAACCAACTGCTGCACAAGCAGGCTCTTCCAATTTAATGGTTAAGCAATGTAAAGAATGCTTAAGTAAATCAGCAATAGCAATTCCAAGTTGCAGACGTATAGAAACTCTATCAATAGCCTCCTTATCACAAGTTTCTGATCATTAATAATAGCTAATAGTGTACTTACTAATCAGAAGAAAAATCACTATAACCCAGAGAGCACATACTGCAGAGGTTAAGTCAAGGCCAAATTTTACAAGTTTAAGAGGTTCCATGAAGATGCATTCCTCAACTCTAGCTTTTTATTATATTATTGCGTGGCAACTAAAACAATATCTAAAACATATCCAATTCAATCCATATATCCATGCTGATTATAATTTATTCTATCCATGTTGTGCCTTGATAAAGGCTCTTAATTTAAAATTACAACTTTATAGTTTCCAAAGTATTTTTTAATTTTGCTATGGTAGAAACTCATAGTATTTTAAATTATGATATTCTAGATTCAATAATTTTTAGAAGTTACTTTGTAAATCTCATTAAATAAAATTATATTGATTAATAAGTTTGCGGACATGCCTATTATTTTATTTGTTTTTCTATTGGAAGATTTCCCACTCAGCTGCTTAAACTATCCGGATCCTCTTTGAAATCCTATGGAATTTGCAAGTGTCAGATCAGCATCTTGCTTCACGCATCTATCTAATAAATTTACAATTTAACTCGATAAAAATATATTTTGGATCTAATGTAGGGAGGAAATTGGATGAAGTGGAGTGTAGATCAAATGCGGTGGAGATTAGTCGATATTTTGTGGCCTTAAGAAGCCAAAAGCCTTTCACCTAACCTAAAGCAATGTGACTGGTTGTCTAAAAAGCCAACTCAGCTAAAGCTGCATGATTTCAATCACAATTGTTTAAAAAGAGGGGCTTGGTTTACTGATTATATTGGATACGGCAAAAAATGAGAGCCAAGCGGGTTGACTCAAATCCAGTCATAGGGTGTTTTATGAATCGAATCCTAAT
The DNA here is from genome assembly GCA_014839935.2 of Entomophthora muscae. Taxonomy (NCBI): domain Eukaryota; kingdom Fungi; phylum Entomophthoromycota; class Entomophthoromycetes; order Entomophthorales; family Entomophthoraceae; genus Entomophthora; species Entomophthora muscae. The sequence goes on along the minus strand of QTSX02004334.1, from coordinate 223,829 downwards.
AAATATTTGTTTTTACTTCTAAGCGATATGTTGGTAGCTTAAATGTGACCATTTTATGAGATGTGCTGTAAGCGATTGGGAATTATGCAGATCCATCTGATGTCATGGGGCGATGGATTTATGACTTAAAGTAATTAAGCCATTTGGATTTAGGTCAAGTGGATTTTAAAGCTTGCTTCTTAAAACACAGTTTTAATCGTGCACTCATTACAAAGTGACTTATTACTAATTGTTTCCTTGACTCTGGAATATTTAAACTTGATTTCTACAAGAAGGCATTGATTGCTTGATAGTGACACGTACACTTAAATATAACCACTACATTAAAACTCAATAGCGTTCAGTTGGTATATAATAGTGAAAACTTGAGCGTACCATAAGGGACCTGATTCTAATAAAGAATTATTATATTTTTAAGGAGCCGTGTGGCTAAAAAAATCATTATTCAAGGGCTTGTCCTGATACATGTTTGGAATAGTTTGATCACCCAACTACACCAGGTTTTGAAAATCCCTGGATAATAACTTGGCCAAATTAAGAGGGCAGTAGAGTAAAACTAGCAATGAAGATATGACAACCAATAAAATAATTTTTATAGAAATGTGATGGAATAGATCAACTATTCTGGGGTAGGACACGCCATTTCAAAAACGACATCTCGAAATACGCTATCTCAAATTAGGCCATCTTGATTTTTTGCTATCTCAATTTATTAGTAAAAACACCACTTCGATTTATGGCATCGCGACTAAGAAAAACAAGATTTAGATTTTTAGATTTTTTGAACTCCAAAAATAACCCCAAAAATTCCCAAAAAATAAAACTCAAAAACATTTCTAGGCTTAAAAAAGCCTCAGAATTTCAAATCTGCAATAAAAGTGGGGTCAATTAGTAGCAACATAGTTGTGTAAAGCCCAAAAGTTAAAATAATCCCAAAAACAACTATTTTCATCTATTTTAACTATAAAATATACTTTAAAATAAGCATATAATTGTACCAAATACCAAAAAAGTCAAAGAAGGGTAAAATCAAAGGAAATAAGAGAGAAGATAAAGTGGTGTTTATTGGAAAAGGGCTCAAACATTGGTAGAAAGAGCAACTGGGATAACTTGGAGATGTTCAAGCTTTCTATCCTTAGGATAGTAGGCAAGGACCACCTTGCTGATTTCAGTATACTTTTTCACCACTTTGGTCTGCTTAGGATGATCCCCCTTGGTCTTTATACCAGTCTTAAAGAGGCGGGAAGAGATGGCCTGCTGGGTTTTGAGATGCACCATTATCTTATTGAATTTGAGCTTATGAACCCGGACTCTTGTAGCAAACTGGTTATGTCACCCTTCAAGGGAAGAGGTGGTCTTGATCAGGCCATCTTTTACCTGCTTAAAGCAGTTCCAGGTGATTGAGTCACTGCCTTTTCTGATGTGACGTGCTCCTTGAAACACTCCAACCCATTGAGTTTCAAAATACTCAATAAAAGGAGCAAAAGCTGCCTGGTTGGCAAGGATATAAAGATGGCAGAGGAGGGCGTCGTAAAAGGCATTTGTCTCCTCCTTTCTCACAAGGGCAAGGGCAGCAAAGCAATTAAAAATGTCCTTGGCTTTTTTAGTGCCTTCAGAGTTGAACAGCTCATGAAGTTCAGAGCACTTTTGGAGGCGACGGCAGAGTGCCTGCCAGAAGTGGAAATAGCATCCCTGAGGGGAGCTCTTGAAGACTCTAATGAAGGCATGTCAGGGACCCACTTTGCAGGGAATAAACTTCCCAGCTGATGGGACAAGGCCCCTACATTTAATCCTGCTATGACCGAACCAATAGGAACCGTGACCATTGCAAGATGCCCAAGCTGTCCTAGATAGGCAAACCTTTCAAACATAGAACTGAATTGCCCTAGTAGATAGTAGCCCACCAAGTACGTCAAGAGGTAAAAGGAGGCGTAAGGTCTAACCAGAGTAGGTTCAGAGGGTGGGGGAGCAGATGAACAGCCATAGTGAAATTTACGTCCCCAGTGTCCAGAAGGATATTTGAACCATCCATTGGCAAGGGATTCCTTCTGGTGGGAATCATCTGGGGAGGAATTATGCCCAGTTGGTTGTTGGAGTTGGGTTTTCCAAGGTGAACACCTTGGACAAAAAGTAGGCTAGAAACCAAAATAGAAAGAGAATTTCTCTCGTGGCTTCAGAAAAGGAGTGTTATCAAAAGTGGATGAGTAGCTAGAAGAGTAAAAGTCTTTATTGTTGGAACAAAGAGAAATGATAAAAATAACTCACTTAAATACCCTCACCATGAAGACTGGGGCATTTTAAGAGGCATATTTAAGAATGAGAGGGATTTTCATGGCTGGGAAATTAAATTAATACCTTTTCTTAAATGATGGTACCAAAGGAACTTAATAATATAGATTGTAAACCTGTTAAACCAGTGGATAAAGGTATAAGCCATCAGGCTGTACTTAATTAAGCGGGATGGGTTTAGATAGTTGCTTGAAACTAAGTACGGAGCTTGGCTCAAATATAGACTCAATTGATTACAGAGCAAACGGGACAACAGATGCAGCCAATCAGAGCGCAAGCGGTAAGTGACGTTGTTAAGTAACTTATTAACATTTTCAAAAACCGGTTCAAAAGTCAGTGCAAAAGTTGAATGAATATAATCATTATAATTAGGTAAACTAAGTCAAACCATTGATTCCATATTAACGTTGTACCCTTCTTTAGAGTTCTGGGTTTGATCCCCGTTAATCTCCTTTCCTGATAACAAACTGTTTTTTTGAAAATTGTGATGTTGTTTGGTGAAGGATTTCAGGTCCAGATTGTCAATAAAATTTATGTAGTCAGGGAAAGAATCCCTGACAAGGCATTTGCCTGGGCCTGTTCAAAATCCACTACCAGATATTTGTGATAGGGAAGGCTTTCTGGCTGCCTCCTGATTGGGGTGGTTTCCTCTGACTGGGCCTTCTTCTTGCACCCTCTGTTCTCCTTGGGCTTCTCTTTGATGATTGGGAGGATTTTATCCAACTTGGCCTTTAGAATTGTGAGTGCATGGACATATGTTTCCTGCTTCTTGTTGGGAAGGAAAAAGAAGACCAGGGAAAGAACTAGATTACCAACCTGCCCATGGATATTCCAAAGCTTGCTGAAGAGCTATGGGCAGGTTGAGAAAGTGCCATATGTGAGCCAGGTCTTGCATTTTAACAAGTTGTTGTCAAAACTGCAGGCTCAACCCGCCAGCAAGGTTCCAACCAAGCGGGTTTGTGACCTGCAATCTGATTACCCGGCCACTCAAAGCCAGACTAGGAAGTCAACTCAAATTACCAAATCCATCAACATGAACAGATAATGATCCTTCACGGTGGATACCTCAATTTGGCGCTTGAATCATTAGAAGGATCAAGCCACCCCCTCTTTCATCCAGCCGTGTGATCACCAATCATGTTCCTGCTATCCAGTGATTCACAATAGCTATATAACCACTATCTCATAATAAAGATTATTATCTATCTTCTAAATATTTTTCCCCGTGTAACTCTGCTAAAACAGCACAGTTACAACATTGTGTAGATCCTGGCTTGTGGCAAAGCAAATGATGTGCTCAGGTGCATGTTGACCATTGTCATGAAGAAGGAATCTCTCCTCATGGTGAGATAGCTTTTGTTCCTTGGTAAGGATCAATTGGTCAATGGAGCTTGCACTGACGCCTTTAGTGCTCAGAGCATAACTCTGATCAGTGAGATATCTCTGTAATTTTGAGGCGCCACCAACAATAGCAAGTTAGGTATCATTTAAATTTAAGAGGACATCATCAACAACCTCAGTGGCAGTTTGATCCTTGGTGGTTGGGATCACCTGGCAAAGAAACCAGCGGATAATGTCAGGGAATCAACCCTGATTGGCCGGCTTGCTAGCGTTTGGGAACTGGTGGGTCAGGGACTGGGTGGGCAGGGCCCACCAAAGGATTGGTGCTAACTTAATGAGGTAGGACATTGACTTGCCCACCCACAACCACAGACTGGCAGTGGGGACAATAGTATATATTACTCCTGTGAGAGTAATATATACAATTCCAAAAAGCTTGTTGGTATGGTCCAATGGGAGCTCGGCGGCGGAGGCAGACATTGGTTTGGGGGTGCCAGGTGGTTTCATGTCCATTTGGTAGGCAGGAAGGAGGTTGTATTTATCTCTGAACAGGCAGGGTTTGGTAACATACCAAGGGCCTTATTGGTTGTATCTGGTTAAAACTGTAGTTCTGGCCAAGGGATCCTGGGCTAGTATGTTGTCGGCGGTTTAGTCCTTGTACTCAGGCTTTAAAAGGTACTCTGTGAAATGGACAGGACCAAAGGGAGCACCTGGCAGGCAGTACATAGCTGTCAGGCTGGCAGAGGGGTCAGATGATCTTTGAGTTAACTGGCAGATGACAAGAATAAAATATAGCAATAATTGGGGAAACCAATATCTCATAACCTTTATTTAAAAATGACAATGGCGGTTGATCTCAGCCTGGCAGGTATTTATACCACGCTGCCAGGCTTCACTACCTGTTTGGGGTTTCTGGGCTCGGGCAGGTTGGCATCAGGGGTCTCAGATGGCAGTGTGGTGCTCAGCACTGGCGGTTTGCCACTGGCTGCTTTGGGATGAGAAGACTTCAAATCCTTCTGTTTGTCAATTTGGGTTTTGGGTGCCTCTTTGGGTTCATTGCCTCCCCTGGGACTTTGAGGGAGTTTGGAATAAGTCTCATGGGGAAAATTGCGTATTTCACCAAGCAAACCGCCGTTGTCAGGCGTTGGCACCTTGGGGAAATTCTTGGGATCTTGCACTGGTAGTTTGCTTGCAGAATCCTGTGGGACAACTAAGGGTTCAGGTCCTGGCAGGCTGGTAGCAACTTTGTCAATCAGTAGTGGTTTATTGGGTTCCCAGCCCATGGGTCTGGCGGTCTGCAAAGGGTTTTGTCCAGGGTTTGACTCTGGTTCTGTATTTTGAGATTTAGGAGCATCCAAATTGTCATTCCTGACAGATAAGTTGGTAAGGGGGTTGAAAGGCTTGGCACAGTCATGGTTGACAGTTAGGGCTTTAAATCTAGTGAACCCATAAGCGGTGGGTCTAGCTGGGCAGCCAATGTTATCACATTTGTAGTGATGTTGACAGATGGGTTTCTTCTCGTCATTACAGCTGAAGCTGTAGCCCTTGTAGACAAAGCCGGCACCCCCTTTCTTTGTCTTGATGGGGTAGCTGGCTGGATATGTGGCAGGCACAGCAAAGGTGCCATTTTGATTGCATATATTATGGATGGTGTTAAGATCCCAGAGCTCAATTTGGTCATCTGCAGGAGCACCAAGATCCTGCTCCTCTTCCTCTTCAGGCTCTGAGGTGAGATCAGAGTGGCAATTGAAGTTGAACAACTTCTCTTGGGGGTCTGAAGGTGAGTACACAAATGGAGAGTGAGGAGAGGTAGGACTGTTTCCCTCTGGTTCAGGTGATGGAGTTGGGGTCTTGAGGGGAGCTTTGGCCTTAGAAGGCTGCTCCTTTGGGGTAGTCTTGGCCTTCTTGGCCTTTGGAGGAGTGATCTTGGACTTTGAGGCCTTGAAGGCCTTAGGCGCAGCTTTAGTGGTAGGCTTGGAAGGCATCTAAAAGTGAATTAGTATCAAAATATATGCAGTTTAGGGTTGATTTTAAAGAGAAAAATGAGAATGTTTTTAATATAAAAAAGTAGTAAATTTTTTACATAGAATTGTAGAAAAAGTCTTAAAATATATAATATCAAAATTTCAATGTTTTTTCTTTGTAAAAATAAAAAATTTATTAGTAACACAAATATGCAAAACTTTGAGTTTTGACTGAAAACTTGCAGTCAAAATGGTGTTTTTGAAGTGACGTAATTGAGGTGCTGTAGCTCAAAAACATAGTGTTTTTGACCATTTTTTATATTAAATTAAGAAATCTATGGTGGAGCTACCTCAACCCAGCCAAAGAGTAAAACTTGAACTTCTTAAAAAATAGCTTATACAACTGGGGTTAAAAAGTATCCAGTTGGTTAGAGGAGGCCAAAAAATATATATTTGCAAAATTTTAGGCAATTTCTTAAATTCTTTATTAATATGGTTTTTTACGTGAAAATGTATTTTTAAAAAGTGGAAAGCAAGAATTGCAGTGGGGGAATTGATATAGCGTAGCCTGACGTCATATGTAATTTCTCCTTATTTTCCTCTATCCATTGTGTGCATCAAATCAATTGGGTGATATGAAACCTGGTGGAATTCAAAGTGATGTAAATCAAAATAGTGTAATCACCCCCTTCCACATTAAAATCACTATTAAAATATTTTATTAAGAGAACCCTTATGTCACAGTAAGTTCCATAATGCCAGGTATTGTCCGTCCAAGTAAGAAGGCACGGAAGACCGGGAAACCTGTATCAAAATTGACCGAGTTAACGGATTTAAACCAAACAGTTGATCAAAAATGGGTCACAGCTGCTCCAGTATGCCAACTAAAACCAGCTCCCCCTCGTAAACTGACGTTGATAAATCAACGTAATATGAGGGTCACCCGATATAAGCTCATTAATCAGCATGGTTGTCAGAAACTGGTCACACAAGGGTTCTTTGCAACCTGGACTAGGTATTTACTTGAAGATGCCAAAGGAATAGGAGATCAAGACTCAGGTGGTATTGCTTAGTCAATTTTTCTGGTATATATTGAATAATTTTCCCTGTTTCAACTCTAAGAGTTGAGTCCTTCTAAATTTACTCAATAAAAATCAATTATACCAAGTTCTAATTTTAAATTTTAAAAATGCATCCTGTGCTTGGATTGTTGCGGTATATCCTGTACAATCTGATTCTGAACAGAATCATTTCAGGAAGATGGGGCCCAGCATCTGGAACTTTGTTGTTGGCGCTGCAAAATGTTAATTTCATGCCAGCCAATTTTGTAGCTCCTTCCCCCATTCTGGAAAATGGAGATCATGTCACTTCTCAATGCCCAGAATTCTACGCTGAAGATGCATTGATGCTTTCCCAGGTCATTTATTTTGGTTTACTCTGGTTAGGATTGATTGTTCTACTTAATCCTGGAGTTTCAATTGGAAATTTCACAAAAAGATATTTAAAGCCACATTGGTGATTAATCATCAATTCTATTTGGATTTGGGTGGTAATTCCCCATCATTTAGAAACAGCTTCATATTATCCAGTGATTTCCGTCTTTCAGGGACCCACTTTGCAGGGAATAAACTTCCCAGCTGATGGGACAAGGCCCCTACATTTAATCCTGCTATGACAAAACCAATAGGAACCGTGATCATTGCAAGATGCCCAAGTTGTCCTAGATAGGCAAACCTTCCAAACATAGAACTGAATTGCCCTAGTAGATAGTAGCCCACCAAGTACGTCAAGAGGTAAAAGGAGGCGTAAGGTCTAACCAGAGTAGGTTCAGAGGGTGGGGGAGCAGATGAACAGCCATAGTGAAATTTACGTCCCCAGTGTCCAGAAGGATATTTGAACCATCCATTGGCAAGGGATTCCTTCTGGTGGGAATCATCTGGGGAGGAATTATACCAGTTGGTTGTTTGAGTTGGGTTTTCCAAGGTGAACACCTTGGACAAAAAGTAGGCTAGAAACCAAGATAGGAAGAGAATTTCTCTCATGGCTTCAGAAAAGGAGTGTTATCAAAAGTGGATGAGTAGCTAGAAGAGTAATAGTCTTTATTGTTGGAAAAAGAGATAATAGAAAATATGGTTCACTTAAATACCATCAAGATGAGGCTGGAACATAAATAAGAGGATCATGAGAGAATTTTCCATGATATTTCACTGATTTCAAGGCTGAAATTAGTATCTGTTTCAAATGGGCATCAATTTCTGGCAATATACTATATAAAATGGTATGGTATAACCAGTAACTTGTAAAATGAGCCCCAAGTTGATATACAATTAAGTGGCAGAGAGTGAAATTGAGCGGGAAGATCAAAGACGGCACTTGACACTTAGGTGTTGATATTGGATTCCAGAGCAAAAACTGGGTTGAATGCAGCCAATCATTGTTTGAACGGTAAGTGACGTCTTCATAGGGTTTATTAACATTTCCGGAATCAAAGCCAAAGTCGGATTTCATGTTTGAATGAATCAATTCATTATAAATAGATAATGCAATCAAAATTGTTTCTTTTGAACTAACCATTGCTTTGTCTTTAGGGTTTCAAGTTTGATCCCCATCTGGGACCAACCCAATGCTATGGAAACTGTCCAATAGTGATTTACAGTCTTTCTTGGCTTGAATGTTGGTTCCCAAATTACCTGTAAAATTAATGTAGTCAGGGGAAAATTCCCTGACACTGTCACACCTTATCAATGTATCCATGTATAATAAAATTATAAATTACATATAACAAAACTGGTTTTTTTACCCAGCAATGACAATCACTAGAAGGACTATCATAGTTGCATCTTTTTAGGTTGTTCTTAGTACTGTAGATTCAGAACCTGAACGTAAAATGCAGGATTGTCAAATCTTTGGTCCAAATTTTGAATCACTTTTTTGGGCAACTCAGCTGATTGAAAAATAAAATATTTAATAAAATTAACCATTTAATTTGACTTTTTTTGGTTTATTTAAGTTGGCAAATTTCAAATCCCCTGTGTAGATAACTCAACTAACTAAAGACAAAACACAGCAAACAAATGAGGGATACATGAATCAGGAATGTGGGATTCTAATGTACAATTTGGGTTTCATGTAAGTCTTTCAAATCATAAACAACATGTAAAAATTAACAAATCTGAAATTGCGGGATTGTCAAATCCAAGAACCAAGTTTCAAATCATAATTGCAATGAATTTGAAATAAATATAATTTATGGGCGTCTCAAAAAAGATGATAAAGGATCTAGAGTAGATTTGTGCAAATTCTTTTAGGAATCACAGGCATTCTCAAAAATCAACCTATTCCATTTTAGGACAGCTGAAATTTAGATTGTAATATTCATAAAATTGACATATATAACAATAAAATTGACTAAAATATACATTCCTCTTCTTGAGTTTAAAATTATAATAAAATTTTTATTATGTCTTCTTTCAACAACAACCAAGTCAACAAGCTGTTCCCTGGCCTTGACAAAATTATGCAGGGCTACACTGGGTGTCAGGAATCCAACCTGTGGGGGGTTCCTGAGAACTCGCGGGCGGACGGCCCGCGGGCCCAGCAGGGAGAGCCCACCACAGGATTGAGGCTAACTTTACAATATAAGATAACAATTTTCCAAGGATTGCCCAAGGTCTGCTTGTAGGCACCATGGAATCAATCAGCCCAGTGAGGGTGATATACATCACCCCAAATATTTGGGTGGAAGTGGATTCATCAGTGGCAACGGATTCTTACGGGCAGTTGGGCCGCGGGGTGAGGGACGGTGTCATTGGAACCAAATATGCGGGCAGGAAATTATACTTGTCTTGAAATAGCAGAGGAGGTATGGTGAATTTGATGCCTTCTCTGTATATGGTTTCAGTCTCTATAGTTATAGCTTCAGGGTTGTGGATGAGGATCTCCTCCAGAGTAAACTCCAAATACGCCAGGTTGGGTGGGTACTCAGTAAAATGTACTGGGCCAAAGGGAGCTCCTGGTGGACGGTAAAGTTCGGGTGGCTGGTCCGCAGTTTCTTGGGGTATGTGGGCACGGGGGACGGGGCTGCAAGGAGTAGACTGTAGATGAAGTAAAACTAATAACAAGTATGGTATGATCTGGTTGAACCAAAGGTTCATATCACTTTATTGCAAGAATGGCAATGGGCATCTTCCTGGCGGCCCAGGGTATAAGTATGCCCATCTGTCATGGCAAAACTTTCAAAGATTTTCATGGCCTGGGTTTCCCTATCTACTAGGTTCTCACAGCCCTTGGTGGCAACAATTGCGGGGGCCATTTCATTGGCTGACTTGCAACTAGAGCACTCAAATTCCTTAACCAGGTCACGGGACGGGTCATCTCTGGGTGGCCTGCTTCTTATAGAAGGTATCTTTGTTTCTTCTTCCGTAGTGGCCCGGGTTATTCTGGGGTCTGTGGCTAACCCAGCCCATTGATTGTTTGGGTTAACAGGAACCTCTAGCGCGGGGGCATTGTTGTAGGCAAACTTGGTTCATCAAACTTCAGGAGATTCTCCAAAGTCAAATCCAATTCTAATTCAAACCCCAAAAACCTCGGGCTGGCGGCCCGCAGGGCGTCAGGGGTTGACTCCCATAGTTGAGGCCTTTTGATTATCATAGTTGATAGGAGTTTGTCACTTGTGACACTGGGTCTCTTAACAGTGAAGCCTCTGTCTATGGCCACTCCCAACCCGCAGGCCCCTCCGCAAGCCCCACACAGGAGTCTGTTCTTTCCCCTGCAACTTCCAGCATGGCCCTGTTTGCCCACCATGCACAGGCAGCTGCCAACCTGAATCCCTTATCAGCAATGGCATCCAGAACCAGCCATTTTAGCCATGGGGTCACCCAGGGAGCCCAGAACCCCAAAACAGCCAATCAGATGGCATTGACCAGTTCCCAAGATGGACATGTCCTTCCCCCAGCCAATCAGCCTGCAAGACGCAGAAGAAAATTGATCACTACAGACATTGTTCTCAAAATGGTTGAAAAGCAAGAGAAGCTTATGTCCCTTGGGGAAATTGCGGCCGCAATGGGTTTTGAAAAGTCCACTGTGGCTGCAACCCTGCAAGCCCACACCAACTGTGGCCCCCCACCAAGAAGACCCCAACTGGTGCCTGTACCTCAACTCAAGGTGAAAAAGCCCACCCTCTCATGATGACTATTATGGAGCATGACCCGCGGATGCCCCTGGTCCAGGTACGTCTCCAGTTGGGACTCCACAGCATCTTCACCAACAAAAGAACAGTGAATTCATGGATGCACGGAGTCGTGGTTACTGCTAGAATCTTGTCCAATCAAGTTCTCAGTGGCCCCATTTTGGTGGATACCGACCCCCACAATTCAACAATTATTAATTTTATCAAAGGAAGGGCAATGAGGGCCCGTAATGACATAATATTCCTGTTGTATGCTAATATATCTGCAAGTATCCAAGACTTTGGAGAGAAGCGCATCCAATCTGACGTGTACAAGCGCAGCCCAATCTTGTATTGTTTTGTCAGGGTTTTGGTGGCAGTTTCCCCATTGGGCCTCAATCACTACTTTGCAATATCAAACACCACAGATGGGTTTGCCTACCAGACAGAGCTCAAGGCCATGCTGGAGGAGTGGGCCACACAAACCGCTGTGCATATAGTTCTACTGAGTGCAGAGATGGAGCAGCAGGAATGGCCAACCCAAGAAATCAGGGCTGCAGGGCATACCTGTTGATCCTACCCCATCAACCACGCCAACATGCATCTTGCAGATGTATGTCTCTACAATTTTGGTTCCGCCCTCAGGCGCTTGAAGCCTGCCACCTATAACAAACTATTCACCCAGATTGATAAGGGGTATGAGCTTTTCCCTTCTGCGTCCGTCCAGGACTTATTTGATCTCATCATCTTCTATGCAAGTGATAGTGATAAGTCCAGAAAGGACCCCGTCTCCCCCACGCCAATCCATCTGTTTTGTCAAGCCAGTATATGTGACAGAAGAAGAATTCAAGCAATTGAAGCAAACCGCTCTTGCTGCCCCTTCCTAGTCAGCAAACCCTGCCTTCCCAACCCCCCATCAAGCCACCTGCCTTCCAACCCTGACTCCCAGACCACCACCCATTCCCTCCCCACTATCTCTGATGCCGCCCCTCTCACAGGCGCAGATGAAGGCAATGTTCATTCTGCCCATTCCCTTCCCTTCCCATCCTTTGATTGGTAAATAAATCTTTCCTTTGTGATAACTTATTAAAATTGATATCTCTCTTTCAATTTACAATTAATAATACTTTCTTTTTACATTATTGACATTTCCCATAATTAAAACAATGTTGTACATTTTACAAATAGCTTAAAATTATGAGCATACATATTTTTCATCATCATTAATAAATTAAAGAAAATAAATGTAAATATTGGATTAAAATATTGCAATTAGACGTCAACTCTTGGCATTTTGATATTATGTGCATAACTCAATGTATTTTGTTTAATAAAATTCATTGTAAACTTGGCCTTTTTTCATTGTAATTTATCAAAATGGACTGTGTTTATATTAGAGAGCCATTAATGCTTAGTATAAATATTGATACATAGTGCATTTTACAGCCTGTATATTTACCTATTGGTAATAATTCTATAAACTTTTCAGTTGGATTTTACGAGGTAATAATAATGTAATGTGTTATAAATTACAGTTTACTGTCATTAATTGGCTGACTTTCTTTGCTGTGGCAATTGTGCATTTTCTGATATTTCTGCACTAGTATCCAATTGGTTGGCTTCACATCCAATCACACAGGCAATAGGAAAACAAGCCGCCACCCTGACCACATCCAGTTTTGGGATGGCGGCTTGTTTTCCTATTGCCTGTGTGATTGGATGTGAAGCCAACCAATTGGATACTAGTGCAGAAATATCAGAAAATGAACAATTGCCACAGCAAAGAAATTCAGCCAATTAATGACAGTAAACTGTAATTTATAACACATTACATTATTATTACCTTGTAAAATCTGACTGAAAAGTTTATAGAATTATTACCAATAGGTAAATATACAGACTGTAAAATGCACTATGTATCAATATTATACTAAGCATTAATGGCTCTCTAATATAAACATGGTCCATTTTGATAAATTACAATGAAAAAAGGCCAAGTTTACAATGAATTTTATTAAACAAAATACATTGAGTTATGCACATAATATCAAAATACCAAGAGTTGATGTCTAATTGCAATGTTTTAATACAATATTTACGTTCATTGTCTTTAATTTATTAATGATGATGAAAAATATGTATGCGCTGAACATTGTACTATAAAAACCAGTTTTTTGATTGAATTCAAACAATATGTCAACAATCTATAACTTAATCAACAAATTAGAAGCACACCTTCAAAAGGTTGTTGAGATAGAAAGAAATATCAGGGAAATAGTGACAGGGAAGCTGGGTAACAAGGGCCAGCCACTGATACAGTCAAAAGAAGATGCTCTGGATAAGTTGGGAAATATTATAGATGAAAAGAATAAAGAAAAATTACTTAATCTACAGGGAACTATTTTATCAAGTCTAAAGTTCAACAACGCGGCCTACAATTTGTGGGAGTTCTGGCAGGGGGCCAAAGAAAACAATAAGATCAAACTAATTGAAGGAACAGAAATTCAAAAGGAAATCAACACTAATGAAGAGGAAACTGACCAAATGAAAACAGATGAAAATGAAATACAAGCAAGAAGCAGAAGCGCCTCAAGAAATACAGAAGCTTTATCAAATGAAAACCAAGAAGAAGCACAAGTTGCAAGAAATATAAGAAAAATTAAGCCTAGGAAAATTAATGAAGAGCATCCAACACTCATGAAGTTTGCCAATATGGCACCTGTGGCTGAGGGGGCCACAGGGGAACAATTAGTAAGTCTTTTTATGTTTAACTTATATTTATTTTAGTCATCACCAGGGATGGGGATGAGGTTGCAGAAGTAGCAGCTTTTACACCAAGTTGGTTTTATGGGGGTTACCAGTCACTGGTGGCCTCTATAAAACAAATAAATAAAAACCAAATAAATAATATAATTCAACAGAATATAAATACTTTTTTAACAGTGAAGCTCAAGATAGGGATTATCAACCACCTGTGGGGTGCTTGCCATGGATAAGAGAAGCCTAAAAATTAGGATCAACAATCATAATAAAAGAAATGAATGAAATTTATGGGGATATAAAACTGAACTTTGATGAATATATATATAAAAGCATTCAAAGGTTCCCCTTCACAAATATCAACAAATATGAAAAAATTTAATAAAAACCAATTTTTAAATAGGAAATGAATATCTGAAATCTGCAATTTTTAATGAAATTTTTAAAGCTCTATCAAATAAAGTCAGGGATGCAGTCCTTGTGAATAATTTTAAGCCTTTATTGATATCATTTGCCGAGGCCTGGGGGGCTGATACAAGTCGGGCACCCCCCTGGAACCCTCTTCAAATTCAACCAAACGTCCTATATTAATAGGTTAGTACAAACTTTCAAAAAATTGTGCATGTTCTCAGAAAAGTATATCTTGCAACAAATCCACACCGCGGTGTACCCGGGAATCCTGCTCCACTGCATATTGAAAGCCAATGTGAAAAAATTAGAAGATGTACCTATGCAGATCAATATATTCCGCATAGCCCTTGACAGACAGAAGACCCCACAGGGATACAGGACAGTTGAGCACGTCCTGTATGACTCATTTGCAATAGCAACACTATACAGGTACTATGTGCCCCCCCCCCCCCCAAAAAAGTCTACTAGTCAATTCTCTCACCTGATTGCCTTTTATAAGATGTTTGGCCACCACTGGGGTGCTGAGTGCCACCCCTCTAGCAATAGGCACCAGAGTCATCCACCACATACAGAAGATTATGTGGTCCCAATTGGACACATTAGCAGAAAATTTGATTTTGAGGTATAATTCCCTGGAATAATCACATTCCCCTTGCAATTTGCATTCCCCTAATAAATCATTTTCCCTTGCAACTTAAAATTTTTATTTTAAATATTAAAATTTTAATACTAAATACTTCACTATTAAAATATTTAATATACAATATTTTAATATTGAAAAAATCACAATTAAATAAAAATTGGTATATTTCAAATATTTAACCTTTAATATTTAACTTTTAAGATTTGTAATTATACTTTTATTTTTAATATTTTAATTTTTAATTTTAGTATGTAGATTATAGTATTAATATATCTAAGTATATTAAAAGACATTAGTTATAGTTGCCAATAAATCAAATAATAAAAAAGAATTAAAAATGTTTTTATTTACTACTCGTTGAGTACGGGTCCATTTATCACAAAGATAAACATGGAGAATTGAATTTATCCACATTATGCAGCCCGCTCTACTATTGTTCTAAACAAATGATTGTTTAGAACTCAAATTAACTTTTCCTTGTGATATGATTTAATAAACATATTTGATATACTTGAACTGTGTCCTAAGTACAAATTAGTAAGGAATACATAAGAATCATTGGTTGCCGTGTTGTGTGGCTATAGTGGCACTGAAATAACAAAGATCATATGATGATATACAATGTCTGATTTGTGGCTTAGAAAAGCCAAAGTACTATCAACAATTCACAATTATATAAATAAATTAATTTATTTCTATCATTTTTAATTTATTTTATTTTTTAGCGCAACAGTCAATATAATATTCAGTGCATTATAATAAAAAATACATATCTCTATATCTAGTATAATTAGTTTTACTTACCTTTTCTATGTATTCTTATATGTCTATAATACAATCAAACATCACATTATTATAAATAAATAATAATTTTTGAGTCCTATTAAAATTAAAATAAATAAAATAAAACCCGGAGTGCCCATTTATCTGATTGGCTTGGAGGCCAGGGCTTTTGGGAGGAATGATTCCGAGTGCTTGTAGAAAGCCGCCACCACATCAGGTGGCATTACAAATTGGCTGATCTCAAGAATGTTGAATAGATTCTTGGTGTCCTGAGGAAGGCCTTGTTTCACCTTATTCTTGATCCACCCAAAGACCTCCTCAATTGGATTCAGGAATGGAGAATATGGCGGGAGGAAGAGAAGTCTCATTAGACAATCAGCAAGGCGGTGGCTGGAGGAGTGGCTATTCTTGTCAATGGGGGGGGAACTTGGACACAACCAGATCCACTTTGTGGAGCCCAACATTATCAAGCACAACAATGTTGGTTGTGCCGCTATAATTTATCCAAAGGTACTCCTTGACAACTTGGAGAAAATCAAGGAAGGTCCCGCTGTTATGGGAGCCTTTAATCATCTGGTATTGATCCAACCTGCGAGGACCAAGAAGCGCAACCATTGAATAGGTCTGGGAATGGACAGCTGCATGATGGGCTACGCCGTCCTTGGATCCCTTCTCAACCCACCCATGCCTGGACCTGAGTGAGGAAGAAAACGGCAATTTGTCAATATAGAAGAACTGGACATTCCCAGTCTCCTTTAGTGCCAGATATGTCTCAGCATAAATGCGTCAATCCTTGATGGTCTTTTCACTGTTTCTATTGTATGGAGAAACTCTGAGCACCTTCCAAGAGAAGCTAAATCAACCATTGTTTTGTAAACAAGGGTTTTAGAAACAGAAAGCCCAAACTCTGTGGCAAGCATTGATTGGACAGCAAGTGTGTCCAGGTGGCAATCCCTGGCTACCCACTGCTTGATTGCATTAATGTGCACAGGCTGAAGGAGTTTTGGCTATCTTTTTGCCTTGGTGGATTTGGCAATTTGCCCGGTATTGCCATACTTGGTGTTGATGTTGGCAATGTACCTGGCTGTGACACCAAATTGGGACACAATATCCCAAACCGCCATTCCCCTGTTCAAGTAGTTGAGGAGAGCTTCACACTCACTATCTGTCAACCAACACCGGCCCTTGGCAGGTACCACAGCATCCTGGCTACCAGGCTCAACACAGAGGACGGGGACCTTTGTGTAGAAGGTGGGATCACGCTTGCTTGCAGTGGCGCCATCAATGGTGGCATATGACACAGGCACAGGTGACTCATCAGTTGTGGCCAATGGCTCATAGGTGGTGTCAAAGATGCAGGGGCAGGAAATAGCAACTCTTGGGTCAAGAGTGCAGGGCCAGGTGACAACTGGGTATACAGTGGAGGTTAAGTAACCTCAGTGTTTCTGGTGACCCTGGTGTAGGAGACTTTGGTAGCAGGCCTTGAAAGTGGCTTCTGCCCAGGATTTAGGCTGGTTGATTGGGCTTGGGATGTGGGAGGTGGTTGGCTGGAAATTACATCTTGGGAGGCCTGTGTATTGGCATGACTCACCTCAAGTTGGGTTCTGGGTCTGTTCTTGGACCCTCTGGGACACCCTCATGGACAGGCTGCCCCGCGGGTTGGGAATGCAATTGACGGTTCATAAAAATAAAACAAAAAACATATTTTAGATTAAATATGTATTTATTTGAATTTATTGGTTTAGTTGTGGGTAGTTATTTTCTCTTAAGTTAGCCTTGAATAGTAACAGAATTTCTATATCTGTGATTTGAAGTGAATAATATTGTATACTTTCCGGGTTTGGATGATTTTAAAGATCAATCACTTTTTATGTCTAAACATGGTTATTGATATTGAATTTTTAGTTTGATTTTAGTTGTGGTGGAGCTTCTTGATTTGAGTTGGTGTTTCCTAGTGTGCTTAGTGTACATTAAATTTGGATTCCAGTTCCCGCAATTATTATTTGAGTTTACTAGTGGCATTCAAAAGTGATTTGAAATTCAGTTCTTGGATTTGACAATCCCGCAATTTCAAAAAACATAGTAAACTTAATGAAAATGGTTGATGGATTTGAACACTTCAAATCTGATTCCAGTTAATTCATTTTGTCCATTGTAAATATGCAGCTTGACTTGAACTTTGCAAAGTGTCTATGAGTTCCTGCATTTTTAAAAATTCAAATAAAAATACAAAGAATTCAATTTAATTAAAAAAAGGCTATCCCGCAAAAGTGATTCAAAATTTGGACCAAGGATTTGACAATCCCGCATTTTTACGTTCAGGCTCTGAATTTACAGTATAAGTGTCTTGGATTAATACTATAGGAACATCTTCTGGCACTATACAACAGGCTTTATTTTAGTTTGGGTATAAGCTTATTTTAGTTAAAGATAAATAGTGTGATTCAAAATGAGGTAAAGTCAAGATGGCGTAAACACACCCCACACTAAGTAATTTCATATGTAAATAAAGTTAGAAAAATAGGATTTAATTAATATGATTCTAAGTGTCAGAATTGAGATGGAGTAAATTTGAGATGCTGCATTATAAGAGTATATGTGTTTTTTAACTATTTTATTGTTTGTTTTAATTTTTTGTGATTCAAAATCACTAACACAAAAAGCGACATCTCAAATTTAATTTGAGATGGCGTTTTCAAAATGGTGTGTTGTACCTATTCTGGTGGTTTCAATATATCAGCAAAGCTCACTGTAAGTTTGTTTCCTCTAAATGCTGATTAAATGAAATATTGAACTGAATTTATGACAGGACGTAATATCCAGATCAAATAAATCTTATGATAAACTGTTTGCAAATACAGTGCTTAAAGTTTCTTGATATAATGAATAAATATTGATTATCAATTGTTTTTTAGGCTAAAATTAAGCTAAATATAAATATGTTAAATTACCATGTTAAAATAAGCAATATTTCATGAATATACTTCTTAGAAGTAAATAATATGAGAAAACGCAAAAATTTGAAAGAGATCAATACACTTATTGAAATAAGAAGGGAGCCTTATATATAAAAAGCATATAATATGTGTAGATCATGTGGTTTAAAAAGAAGGGTTCTTCTGAAAAATAAGGTGGTGATTCTTGTATATTATTCAGACTAGATCTTAGGTCCATCTTTTACTCAGTGGTTCAATTTATTTCTCAGGAAAGAAATTTCCAAAGAGATAGCAATCAAATATGTTATGACATCTCTCCTAGTACATTGAAAGATGGATCCTTAGGTATTTTATTGAGGGTGCCCAGAAGTTGAGTTTGTTATTAATTCAGTTTGGCCTTGGATACTGGTAGTCATGGATTTTTCTTGACTTATCTGTTTTGCATAAGCAGAGTCAATCATGGTGCATCACTTTGAGAGTTGCTTGAGTTTCTATTTCTCTGATGTGGTAGGTGTTGTTGGTTTCCCCTTCAATGACTATCCCTGGTCCTCTTAGACCAGGTTATAGTTTATGCAAGTCATTTTTGACTTCTCAATTTCATCATCAACTTGAAATCTAGAAAATTGTAACAAGATACATTCATCTTTAACTTTTTCCTTTAATTTTTGTACTTGGTCTTTATAAGCTCTTTATATGTTAGGATTATCTTCCTAAGATAATTTTTTTGAAAGAAGCTGACCATCTCCTAAATTACTACTGATGATGGTTAGGTTATATTTATAAACTAGTTCATAACTTTTTTTGTGTTTTGAATAATAAAGTGTGGCATATAATCAGTGCATTTGGAAGCATGTCTGAATATAAAGAGGGTTGTTGGCTGACAGGTTGCTTAGGGCTTCAACCAGGGTGACATTTTATTTTTTAGCCCTGAAATTTTCCTGTGGATGATAGGGGCCACTAGTTATGTATTGAATCCATTTTTTATGTGGTGAACCCTTGTGCCATCTGAGGAATGAAACTCCCTCATTCTGGGACAAAAAGGGTCATTTTTGCTAAACTTGCCAATAAACTTCTTACTGCTGGGTTACCTTAAAGCATTGCCTTTATGTTATTGATGGTTTAAGTCATCAGTTGCCTGGCTGCATAATTAATGGATGTGATTATGTTTTTCTTGCTCCCTGGTATAATTTTTGCAACTTCTGATCCACATACTTTGAATGTTTGGGCCATTGGTAGTGATATCACAAACTTTGGGGTTGCTTTTAAAAATTTGTACCTTTCACAAGTTGTTAGTATATCATCCTGTTTGAATTGGCCCTTCGGGGGTAGGAATAAGGTAGCTTTCAGACAGAGACCACCAGAAGATTAATGCTACCTTTATAATATGAGAGAGATAGTACATAAGTAAGGACCAAGGACCAGAGGCAGGCATCATAAAGTCTACTAACCCCATCAGAGTATTTTTATAATACTCCAAAAAGCTAGGTAATGATAGTGTCATTGGCAACAACAGGAACTTATGGTTGGTTAGTCTGGGAGATGATTAAAAGAGTTATTGGTACTATATATGTGATCAAGTATTTTAGTTGTCCCTAAATAGTCTTGGATGTATAAAATACCAGATTCCCTCAAATTTGAACTTCTCAGGTACTCTAGTTTAGACTAATGGGCCAGCAAGGAGGATATTTTCTAAGTGAAACCCATAGTAGGCCTAGTTGGGAGGATGCTCATTAAAATGAACATGTCCAAAGAGAGTACTAGGAGGATAAAATAACTTGAGACAGAGCTATACAGGCTCTGAAAGTGGACTGGTGGAATAAGAAGAGCCTGTGGGTGTTGTGTTGAGATGGTAAAAAAACTAGACATGATAAAATCTGGTTGAACCAAAGGTTCATCACAATTTTATTGTCATAATAGCAGTGAAGTCCTATTCTGGCTAGAAAGGGTAAATATACCAACTCATCAGGGTTCATATTCAGGGCACAAATAAAAAGTTTGGGCTATCTGATGTCAGATGTCAGGAACTCATCCTTTAGGAAGCAGATTTACTACTCAATGGACCAGGGAAGAAGGATTCAAACATGTGAGCATAGAATCTATGGGCACAGATACCATCCCCAGATGTAATATTTCTCCAAAAAGTCTATATTGGCCAAGGAGAGGGTTGAAATAATCCAGGAACATATAGTTCCCCAAATAAGAAAGTAATAAGGTGGTAGCCAAGGGATGGGAAATAATTTGTATTGATAGTCTTTTTGGATGCCTGTTGGGGCTTTTCTTAATAGGTGGAGACTCAGAAACAAGAAAACCATATACCATCTCCTAGAAACTACAGCAAACTATTTCCTGTCTTATTAATACTAGGTTTCAGTTCCAGAGCCTGTTATGGAGTCAAGGTTGACAGTGGAATGCAATAAATGCACTACCATCAAAATCAGTAACCATTTAAACGCAATCTTTTGCAAAAGGGGAAGACTAGGTGATGTCATGGTCTCTGAATAAGATTCTTAAAAACAATAAAATTAATTCAAGCTTTTATTGATTGATTAAGGGTAAGGTTTAAGCTTGATCTGATTAAATGGATGAAGATAATTTGACAGTCAAGAAATTATTGCTAGTTGAGTACAGAGAGTTGTTTGAGGTTGGCTTTTGAAACAGGTAGTAATTATATAACAATTATCAAACAGACCAAAATTTTTAAACAGCATGAGGGTATTTTTTAATAGATCCTTAACATATAGGGATTAAGAACAGGAACCAAGCTGTCAGGAATGAGTTTCTGCCCCTCTCAAACCCCAAGACTTGGAGCAGGTTTTGAACCCTGGTCAAGACTGCCTGTGGGCTGCCAGCCCTGAGGACCAAGGGGCTGACTGCCCATGTTTTTTTTGGAATGAATCCTCTCTAGCCCAGACTGCAAATACTCTTGAAGATAGGGCTGCCATCAAAGACTTACCAATAATGGCGCCTAGCAAAGAACACAACAAGTTGCCTAATGAAGGCAAGGAGGTTTCTGCTATTGGCTCAATGAGCCTGATGTCTACTTTGGTTATCAATAAGAATCCTGCAACTGAAGAAAACCTGGTCCAGAGGGCTTCTCCCAATAATATTGCTCCTGAACAGAAGGGTTGCACTACTCTTCTTGAAAATTATTCAATAATCAACCTTCCTGCTCCAGTGCCATTCTTCTGCCCCAAAACCTGGGTGACCTGCCCGTCTAAATTCCTATTTTTTGATCAGCTAAATTTTACCCATTAAGATTAAAGTCTGGTAGTAGGGTGATGTATAAAACATTATACCATGTGTTGGAAATTATTGTTGCTTTTAATAAAGGTCACATGATATTGGTTTACCCAAATATTGTCATATTTTATCTTAATTATCTGCCAATTCAACTCCAATCCTTCTGGCCTGCCACCTGCAATTTTTTGTCTCCCAGGTGCTCCCTTTGATCCTGTCTACTTCACAGAGTATTTATTGAAACCTGTTTATAGAGAATTTACCACTGACAACATCCTAGCACATGATCTCTTGACCTAAACTAAAGAGTTGACCCAATTTAACAGTAATAAACCTTGGTTTATTAATGAGCCCTGGCTGTTCAAAGATAAGTTTGACTTTCTTCCTGCCTACCAACTGGACATGGAGCTGTCTGTAAAGCTACTCCCCCTTTGGCCTTGGACAGGGCAATCTTTTCTCAATGAACCATAAAATCATCTCATGATCCAGCCAACCCCATGAATTTTCTGAGGAATTTAGAACATACAATTGATGAGATATTTGTCTTGGTGCACCTCTCCCAAAACGCACCTGTTGGTATTCAACTTGTGTGTCCAGCTTGGGAAAAACCACAATTAATTTATATTATTTATTGACTTGGTTTTGCCCCAATTTTAAACAGATATGGGTTAGCCAATCAGAATCTGCCAAGTTGGTAGGCTCCTCCTGCCTTAAATCCCTGGATTTAAACCCCCTGCCCAATCCATAGCCTCTAGCTAACCAGACCTGGTTGAGGATATTCATCTAAAAGTCACCAGCTCACCTGATTCTGATCTGCAAAATCTTTTTCAACAAACCAGGAGGCTTCCCTGCTCCTGGTGTGACAGAAATGACTGGATAATATGAAGCCATTTCTAAATGATGGGGAATTACACCCCCCAAATCCACATAGAATTGATGATTAACCACCAACACGGCTTTAAATATCTTTTTGTGATATTTCCAATTGAAACTCCAGGATTAAGTAGAACAATTAATCCTAACCAGAGTAAACCAAGATAAATGACCTGGGAAAGCATCAATGCATCTTCAGCGTAGAATTCTGGGCATTGAGAAGTGATCCAATTTTCATTTTCCAGAATGGGGGGAGGAGCTACAAAATTGGCTGGCATGAAATTAACATTTTGTGGTGCCGACAACAAAGTTCCAGATGCTGGGCCCCATCTTCCTGAAATGATTCTGTTCAGAATCAGATTGTATGGGATATACCGCAACAACCCAAGCACAGGATGCATTTTTAAAATTTAAAATTAGAACTTGGGATAATTGATTTTTATTGAGTAAATTTAGAAGGACTCAACTCTTAGAGTTGAAACAGGGAAAATTATTTGATATATACCAGAAAAATTGACTAAGCAATACCACCTGAGTCTTGATCTCCTATTCCTTTGGCATCTTCAAGTAAATACCTAGTCCAGGTTGCAAAGAACCCTTGTGTGACCAGTTTCTGACAACCATGCTGATTAATGAGCTTATATCGGGTGACCCTCATATTACGTTGATTTATCAACGTCAGTTTACGAGGGGGAGCTGGTTTTAGTTGGCATACTGGAGCAGCTGTGACCCATTTTTGATCAACTGTTTGGTTTAAATCTGTTAACTCAGTCAATTTTGATACAGGTTTCCTGGCCTTCAGTGCCTTCTTACTTGGACGGACAATACCCAGCATTATGGAACTTACCGTGACACCTGGTGGCTCCAAGGTTGACAAACCCACTCCTTAAAATCCTAGCAGGTCTCCATGGGATCCCTGCTGTCTATTTTGCAAAACAAATTTTGAGTGTGGTTATTTCCTTAAATTTCCTGCTTATACAGGTTTTCTTAACCCCTAAAATCATTAGTAAAATCCTTAAGTTTATTACCTCCCATTCCATTTTCCAGTTCCCTGGCTGTTTAATCTTAGACTCTAAAGTTAATGTTAGCTTAAATCATTATATTTTGTCTTTACTGTTTTTGAAACTGGGTTCCAACTCAAAGTGTGTTAGACAGAGCACTATATTGACTTACTTCAACCTTGATTTTACCGGGTTAAGAGCAAAACCTAACTCCAAAGTTGTCTTTAAAGCTATAGAAGACTACTCAACGGTCACCTTCACTTTGGAAATTGTCTTGGTCCTTGTTAAGGTTTTAAAAGCTTTGTAGCAGCCATGAAAACGGTTGGTTATGAGTTTAAGAGTCCCAGCCTCTACCCAAGGCTTGTCCAAAATTTTCAGAGGATCTGAAATGATGTCCCTGCTCAAATCTGTTATTTCTCTTGTGCTCCCTGTGCTGCTTCTGCTGCAATTGATTTTCCCAGAAGTTTGGCCCTGTTCCCCTTTAAAGTCACTCCCTCCTTTGGCCTTGGATAGGACTATCTTCCCACGTTGTACCAAGAAATCTCCTCAGAAGCCAGCTAAGCCCCTTAATTACCTTGAGGAT
This sequence comes from Entomophthora muscae, assembly GCA_014839935.2. Classification (NCBI taxonomy): domain Eukaryota; kingdom Fungi; phylum Entomophthoromycota; class Entomophthoromycetes; order Entomophthorales; family Entomophthoraceae; genus Entomophthora; species Entomophthora muscae. The sequence continues at coordinate 199,841 of QTSX02004334.1, read as the reverse complement.
TTAGCCCATACAATTGATGAGAGATTTTTTATTAGCATACCCTTCCCAGGTGGTAAATACCAATGTGTGGAACTTGGTTCCCACTTGGGAGGAATCTCTGATTAATTTAGACTATTTTTTGGCTTGGGTGTGTCTGCACTTGAAATTAATTAAGTCTAAACAATCAGGTCACGCTAGTGCTAAATCATCAGATTTCAATCCAATTGGATTGGATACTGATTTAAATCACCCCAGCAATGCCAGCCAATCAGAGTTAAAGTTGAAAATTCTGCAAAACCCTTCAACTCACTGGATTCACCTTGCAAAATTTCTCCTGCAGCCAATCAAATCCGCGCCTTGGGTCAGGTGACCCTGAATTCTAGACTCCTCCCTTAAAGCTAGACAGGGGACTTTCAGTCCCTGCTTGCTCATTTTACAAAATAAAGTTTAGGATTCCACTTTAGAAATTTAAGGTTTTTTGGGTCCCTTCTTTGGCCCCTTTCACTTACTAAGATTATTAATAGAAATTCAGCTTCCCTTACCTTATTCCTTCATTCCTGGGCCTCTCTGCGTCTTCCTGGAGCCCCCTACACGTCGCCAGCAACAATTTTAAAGCTTTTTGCTTTTGCTTTGAAACATATTCATTTGAACTTAAAGTTTAGTAGATTATTTAGTATAATTACCTACTTGAATTTTGATTTCATTTTTTTTGCTCTTGCTTCTTCCTGAGCTTCATATACGCTCTAGAGCTTCAAAACTCTGTCTTTGAAGTCCCTCTTCATGTGGTTGCCGTTCTCTGTGTTCTGTTTGCCTCTTAGGACCATCCCACTTGACTTTGGCCTCCTCTTGGCCACCAATTCAAGCTCCAATAATAAGAATAAGTTTTAAGAAAAGATCATTGTTCCTGCTGATGAAAGTATTTGGTTAAGCAAAATGTTGGTGCCCTTTGCCAAGTTTGTGGTGTTCACCTTGGCACCAGCCTTGGTGTTGATATGGTGCACCACCCCCAACCTCTGGGGGCGCATCTTGTATTCCTTCCATCATGTGGGTGCTAACCCAGATCTATTCCTACACACATTTGGCAACCTCCCTGGCCAAGCTCAAGATACCTTCACCACTAGTGAGAAGGTTGTAAGAAGCCTCACCTGTGACAACCTTGACCTTGTGGCTCCCAACCTATCTCCCCCAGTGTCACCAGTCCCGCCTTTCCTGTTGCCCCTCTCCTCTGAGTGTGAGAGAGGGGAGCTAAACTAACTAAGTTTGGCTCCCATCCCGGCAAAACAAACCACCAGGATGCCGCCCAGTGGAGGACTGGAACAGCCGCTTGAAAGGGAGACCACAAGGAGGACACCAGAGACAACCAAGGAAATTAAGCGTTCAGCGCCATCAGCGCCAACCCAGTGAGCAGCCAGGGGGTACAAGTGGGAGTGGAAGAGAGCACCACAGATGCGCGCAAAGGTGCAGAGGTGCTCTTCTCTAACCCAAGAGGGGAGGACCTAGGCACCTCCTCGGCCACCGGAGTGGAAGAAGCATGGTAAAGGACCCCCAAATCCAAATCATCACAGGTTAGGCTCTTCACCACAGCCTCCCCAGAATAAAAAAGACTGCCGGGCAAGCTCAGGAGGCTAGAGGGGGCCGCGCTTGCAAGTTGTGCTGAAGAGTAGAGTTTAGACCACAGGTCTGGCGAGGTGGACCACAAGAGGAGCAAAAAGGGGGCCAGAGAAAATGCAACAAATCTTAAAACTGGGAGTATCATGGGTGGATTCTCCCAGAAATTCTGAGAAGAGTGGTGTAATTTTTTGATAAACTTTGGTCAAATTTGAGGACAACAGGGGCAGCCACAAGAAAAGAACCAAAGTAGGATCAGGAAGGGTTCAGGGAGCTTGGCGGTGTGCTCAGGCGTCTTTAAAGTGATTGGGAATGAAAGTGGGTTTGAAATTGAATATTTTTAGAGAAAAATACAAGATAAAGTAAGTTTTTATATTGAATTTAACTAAAAACTTTAGACTTGAACGTAAAACTTTAAAAGCAAAAGCAAAAACCGAAACGCTATACGCTGGAGCCAAATTTAAGGGTTCCAGAAGAGAGAGCGGGTTTGAACCGGGGCGGGTAAAGGTAATGTTAAAGACAACTACTATCACTTTAACACTTTTAGCTGAGAGGATCAAACAAAGACCCAAACAACCCAAACTGAAAATTAGTGTAGAGAAAAACCCAAAACTTTTAATAATTGCTGACCAGGGCCAGGGGGACTGGAGGGTTCCAGTGTAATTTCCGCAACTCCCTCTGATTGGCTGGAAGGTAATGCAAGCATTTCAGATCTAGTTGGCTTTGTAGTTGTTGATGTGGCCCCATTTGATTGGGCGTTCCTAATTGTCTTTAAAAGCGGACAATAGCATGCCAATAAATAGTCCAAATTAACTAGTGTTTTTTCCCAAGTTAGAGCAACCAGAGCTGGGGGTCCTGCAGGATATGCCAACACAAATCTTTCATCCACTGTGTGAGCTAAATCATTGAGGGAATTTAGTGGTTTTGCTGGGCTTGGTGCAGTCTTTTTTGTGCAACGAGGAAATACAGCCCTATCCAAGGCCAAAGGGGGCAGTGAATTTACACTGAGGTCCCAGTTGTACTGGCCCCAGGAGGAGACGAGGTTGGCCCAGAGTCTGCCCCTAAGCGAGCCCCCTGGTTACTCAGCAGGATGATTCTGATGGGCTTGGACTCCTACTCTCCCTAATTATCCGCTGCGTCCTCCTTGTGGGCGCCACTTTGAGTGGCCATCCCAGTTCTCCACTAGATGGTGTCCTGGTGGATTCTTCCCCCAGGATGGGAGCCAAACTTAGTTAGTTTATCCTTCCTCTCTCAAATCCCCCCTCTCTTCCTCCTCTGTTAAGGGGATCTTTCTCATCTACTGTAAAGTTATGCCTCCCCCTTAGGCCTCCACTTCAATTCCTGCCAAATTCTTGGGCACCTCCACCAAATTGCGCTTGAACAATTATCCAAAAATTTACCAAAAAAGCCCAAGGAAAGCCCTGGAATTAATACTTGGGGAACTATTCCAAAGATGCCCCACCTAACCCACCCAAGAGGCACCCCTGACTAAATATTGTGTGCAAGAGTAGCCAGGAGCAGCAGTGATTGCGTCCAAAGCAGGTCCCTCAATATTTTAGCTGAGTAGGGTTCCCTTTTTGATCCCACCTGTTCAAAGTTTGTCAAGATTTCCCCGCCTAAATAGATGCGCTTATATTCCCTCATACCATTGATCAACTGGTTTGATGCCAGTTGATATCTCCCCCCTCCCTCCTAGATGGATGCAAGAGCTGTAAAAGACCTTGCTTCATCATTCCCTGCTCTAATAAGGTGCAAAATTTGTTAGCTTGATTCAGCCATTTGGGGTTGCTTGTTGCTTTTAGTTTTCAGCTAAGCCCTCCCCCTTGGTCTCTCAGGAATTGTTGGTGGCAGCCTGTTGGATGATGCTGAAACTATGATTCTATTGGGGTCAAGAGCTAGGGCTCATTTCCTCTTAACCTGCTCCCCAATCCTCACACCTACGTTCTGGGTGACTTAAATGGCAGGGCTCATGGTGCTCTGGCCTCTGGCAGCATCCTCCTTTAAAACCTTGCCCCCAATGCAGAAGACCCTCATCCTGCTCAGGAAATGTCCTTATATCCTTCTTTGCCAGTGATGGAGGCTTCTCTGCCCATGTTAGCTAGCAAGGTACCCTTTGCCAAGCCACCCCCACAGCTACCCCAACTGTCTCCTGGCTGTTGTCTGGCATGCTCCTGATGGAAGTCAATGTTTACTCCCCTCCACTCTCCCCATCTCCTCCTTATGAGCCCCTGTTGAGCAGCCATTCCAGTGTTGCACCAGTTGGCATCCTGGTGGATCTTCCCTGGGATGGGAGCCCAACCTGGCTAGTTAGCCCCCTTTCTCTCAACACCCAGGACAGTGTGGCTCTAATCTGGTCCCAGGTCAATCACTTTGAGCAGGAAAAATCAGCAAATTTGAGACCAGATGCCAGGGCAGGAAGAGCAATATGCCAGAATCAATCCACCAGGCCAATACATCCAGAACAGAGCATGGGAATAAGACCCCATGGGCCACCAGAACTTCAAACCATTGACTACCCCAACTACCTCATGATCTATCCAAGAGGATACAGGGGGAATACAGCAAGATAGTCCATACAGAAAGGACAGGAGTGAAGAACCATAAGATCTATTGAAGCGCCATAAGGGCAATGGCAGATACAGGTTAAGAGGAAGGGGATTTATCCCCATCAATCCTTGAATAAGAGGAGCCAAGGAGGCTACAACAGGGGCATACCCTTTCAAAGATGTATGGGGCATATAAAAGAGGTTCAAAATTGACACCACTAGATCCCACTTGGTCTCAGCTTTTGGGAATGTCTTTAAAAATTGAGATGGGTCCTCTAGTTGTGGTGATATGATTTTTGGGGATCAGTAACTATGCCCAAGAAGCCAGATAGTTCCAAAGGTATTTGGACTGTGAAAGCACTTAAAAATGGCCTTTTGAATCAGTTTAATATAAGACCTATTTGATTCAAGTTCAAGCATGATAAAATCAAGTAAACTAATATGGAAGGTTGTCAGAATTCTGAACCCTGACACTACTGTAAATTCAGAACCTGGACATAAAAATGCGGGATTGTCAAATCCTTGGCCCAAATTTTGAATCACTTTTGCGGGATGGCCTTTTTTAATTAAATTAATTTTTTTGAGTATTTATTTGAATATTTGAAAATGCGGGAACTCATAGACACTTTGCAAAGTTCAAGTCAAACTGCATATTTCTAATGGATGAAATGAATTAACTGGAATCAATTTTGAAGCGTTCAAATCCATCAACCATTTTCATTAAGTTTACTATGTTTTTTAAAATTGCGGGATTGTCAAATCCAAGAACTGAATTTCAAATCACTTTTGAATGCCACTAGTAAACTCAAATATTAATTGCAGGAACTGGAATCCAAATTTAATGTACACTAAGCACACTAGGAAACACCAACCCAAATCAAGAAGCTCCACCACAACTAAAATCAAACTAAAAATTCAATATCAATAACCATGTTTAGACATAAAAAGTGATTAAACTTTAAAATCATCTAAAACTGGAAAGAATACAATATTATACACTTCAAATTATGGATATGGAAATTCTGTTACTATTCAAGGCTAAATCAAGAGAAAACAATTACCCACAACTAAACCAATAAATCCAAATAAATACATATTTAATCTAAAATATGTTTTTTATTTTATTTTATTTTATTTTATTTTATTTTATTTTATTTTTATTGACCATCAATTGCATTCTCAACCAGCTCCTGCACCAGCCCGCGGGGCAGCCTGTCCACAAGGGTGTCCCAGAGGGTCCAAGAACAGACCCAGAACCCAACTCAAGGGGAGACATGCCAACACACAGGCCTCCCAAGGTGTCAGCGCCAGCCAACCACCTCCTGCATCTCAAGCCAGGAACAGTAGCCTGAATCTCAGACAGAAGCCGCTCTCAAGGCCTGCCACAAAAGTCTCCTATACAAAGGTCATCAGAAATAATGAGGTTACATACACCTCCACCATGTACCCAGTTGTCACCCAGCCTCATACTCTTGATCCAAGAGTTGCTACTTCCTGCCCCGCATCTTTGATACATCATATGAGCCATTGACCACCACCAAAGAGCCATCTGCGCCTGTATTGTATGCCACTATTGACAGCGCCAGAGCAACCAAGTGTGATCACACCTTCTACACAAAGGTCCCCATCCCCTGTGTTGAGCCTTATAGCCAGGATGCTGCGGTACCTGCCAAGGGCCGGCGTTGGTTGACAGATAGTGAGTGTGAAGCTCTCCTCAACTGCTTGAACAGGGGAATGGCAGTTTGGGATATTGCGTCCTAATTTGGTGTCACAGCCAGATACATTGCCAAAATCAACACCAATTATGGCAACACCAGGTGAATTGCTGAATCTGCTAAGGCTAAGCGGTAGCCCAGCATACTTCAGCCTGTACACATCAATGCAATCAAGCAGTGGGTTATAAAGGATTGTCACCTGGATTCACTTGCTGTCCAATCAATGCTTGCCACAGAGTTTGGGCTTTCTGTTTCTAAAACCCTTGTATACAAAGCAATGGTCAAATTGGGCTTCTCATGGAAGGTGCTTGGAGTTTTGCCGTACAACAGAAACAATGAGAAGACCATCAAGGACTGATACATTTATGCCAAGACATATCTGGCCCTAAAGGAGACTGGGAATGTCCAGTTCTTCTACATCAACAAATTGTTGTTTTCCTCCTCACTCAGGTCTAGGAATGGGTGGGTTGAGAAGGGGTCCAAGGACGGTGTAGACCATTGTGCAGCTGTCTGTTCCCAGACATATTTGATGGTTGCTCTTCTAGGTCCTCGCAGGTTGGATCAATACCAGATGATTAAAGGCTCTCATAACAGCGGGACATTTCTTGATTTTCTCTGAACTGTCAAGGAGTATCTCAAAATTAATTACCACAGTACAACCAACATTGTTGTGTTGGATAATGTTGGGCTCCACAAAGTGGATCTGGTTGTGTCCAAGTTCCTGCCCATTGATAAAAATATCCATTTGACCAGCCACTGGCTTACTAATTGTCCAATGAGACTTCTCTTCCTCCCACCATATTCCCCATTCCTGAATCCAATTGAGGAGGTTTTTTGGTGGATCAAGAATAAGGTGAAGAAGAGCCTCCCTCAGGACACCAAGGATCTCTTCAACATCCTTGAGATCAGTCAATTTGAGATGCCACCCAATGTGGTGGCGGCTTTTTACAAGCACTCAGAATCCTTCCTCCCCAAAGCCCTGGCCTTTGAGCCAATCAGATAAATGGGTGCTACAGGTTTTATTATTTATTTTTTTAATGAGGCTTGAAAAAAATACTTTATATTATAAGGACGTGACATTTGATTGTATTATAGACATATAAGAATACATAGAAAAGGTAAATAAAATTAATTATACTAGATATAGAGACACATATTTTTATTATAATGTACTAAATGTTGTATTGACTGTTGTGATAACAAATAATTAGATTAAAAAAGATAGAAATAGATTGATTTTATTTGAACAATTGTGAATCCTTGTTGGTACTTTGGCTTTTTAAGCCACAAATTGGACCTTGCAGGTCATCATCTGATCTTTATTATTTCAGTGCCACTATAGCCACACAACACGGAAACCAATAATTCTCATGTATTGCTTACTAATTAGTACTTAGGACGCAGGTCAAGCATATCAAATATGTTTATCAAATCATATTATGAGGGAAAGATAATTTGAGTTCTAAACAATCACTTGTTTAGAACAATAGTGGAGCGGGCCGCATGATGCAGATAAATTCAATTCTTGTTATTTGTCTATGTAATAAATGAACCCATACTCAACGAGCTAGTAATTAAAAATTTAACTTAGTTTTTATTATTTGATGTGTTTGCAACTATACTGTAAATTCAGAACCTGAACGTAAAAATGCGGGACTGTCAAATCCTTGGTCCAAATTTCAAATCACTTTTGCGGGATAGCCTTTTTTAATTAAATTGATTTTTTTGAGTATTTATTTGAATTTTTAAATATGCAGGAACTCATAGACACTTTGCAAAGTTCAAGTCAAACTGCATATTTCCAATGGACAAAATGAATTAACTGGAATCAGATTTGAAGCGTTCAAATCCATCAATCATTTCCATTAAGTTTACTATGTTTTTTGGAATTGCGAGATTGTCAAATCCAAGAACCAAATTTCAAATCACTTTTGAATGCCACTAGTAAACTCAAATAATAATTTCGGGAACTGGAATCAAAATTTAATGTACAGTAAGAAAACTAGGATAAATCAACCCAAACCAAGAAGCTCCACTCTGGATAAAATCAAATGAAAAATCCAATCTAAACACCCATGTTTAGACATGAAATTAAGTGAAATGAAAAATTATCTAAACTGGAAATGATTTAATATTATGCACTCTAAATTACTAATATAGCAACCACAAAACCATATAATGATATATGAGCTACCCTCCTGATGACGCAGAAATTTTTTAAAAGTTTCAAGGAAGAAGGAGAGGGGGGAAATATAAACCATTAGTTTACTAACTATGTATTCATGTATTGCTACTAAGGATACTTGATTACAGTAGATTTTAAAAAATGCTAATAATAAAGTAGAATTATATATTACAATCTATCTTTCACATTTTCTTTCCTTTGGTGTGTTGATAATGTGCTTGCAATTAATTGGACAGCTTCACCTCCAGTTGCCTTGGAAATAGGAAATCAAGCTGTCCAATTAATTGTAAGCACATTATCAACACATCAAAGGAAAGACAACGTGATAAAATAGATTGTAATATATAATTCTACTTTATTATTAGCTTTTTCTGAAATCTACTGTAATCAAGCATCTAAATTTTAGCTGTCCTAAAATGGAATAGGGTGATTTTTGAGAATGCCTATGTTTCCTAAAAGAATTAGCACAAATCCACTCTATATCCTTTAGCATCCTTTTTGAGACACCAATAAATTATATTTATTTCAAATTCCTGACAATTATGATTCAAAACTAGGTTCTTGGATTTGACAATCCCGCAATTTCAGATTCGTTAATTTTTACATGATGTCCATGATTCAATTGAAATACAGGAAATCTCAAATTGTACATTAGAATCCTGCATTTCTGATTCATGTATCCTGCATTTGTTTGCTGAGTTTTGTCTTTTGTTAGTTGAGTTATCTGCTCAAGAGATTCAAAATTTGTCAATTTAAATAAACCAAAAACAACCAAAATGAATGGTTGATTTTATTAAATATTTTATTTTTCACTCAGCTGAGTTGCCTGCAAAAGTGATTCAAAATTTGGACCAAGGATTTGACAATCCCACATTTTTACGTTCAGGTTCTGAATTTACAGTAACTAATGTCTTGTAATATATTTAGATATATTACTACTATAATTTATCTGTTAAAATTCAAAACAATCTTAAAATATTAAAAGTAAAATTATAATTATAAATCTTAAAATTTATCTATTAAAATTTAAATATTTTTTTGAATATTAAATTTTTTATATATTAAAGCTTAAATACTTTTATTTAATTGTAAATTATTTAATATTGAAATATTTAATATTGAAATTTTAGTAATTAAAATATGGAATATTAAAATTTAGATATTAAAATATTTAAAATTAAAATTTTACTATTAAAATTATAATATTACATATTTCAATATTTTTATTTTAATAATTAACATAAAAAAATTTAAAAAATAAAATAAAATTTAAGTTGCAAGGGAAGATGATTTATTAGGGGGATGTAAATTATTAAGGGGGATGCAATTATTCTGGGGTATTATTCTCTGAAATTATATTTTCTGCTAGTGAATCCAATTGGGACCACATACTCTTCTGCACATGGTGGTTGACTCTGGCGCCAATTTCTAGAAGGGTGGCGCTCAACACCCTGGTGGTGGCTGAGCGTCTTATAAAAGGCAATATTGAAAGCAAATTAACAAGGAGTTGGTTCTCTGGAGGTATTGTGTACCTGTCACAGCCCATACCAGAGTCCGGCTGGACTCCCACAGGAGAGGCAGGCTGGGCCTGGAAGGCCATGTACAAAATAGGCGCTATACAAACCAGGTAGTTGAGAGCAGTGGCTAGGGGGCGCCAACTCCTAGTATGGGGCACGACTTGGTTAGCCAGCCCCAATACTGTGATATAGACAAACCCCAGCTTGCTAAAGTCTTGGGTGAGAGGTGCGTCGGGGAGAGGAGGGGCAGTAGGAATCTCCTTCATAGCTGGTGGCAGATCCAGATGGTGGGGATGGAAATACTCCAAGTCAAGGACGCGGGGTGGTTTGACAAGAGCAGCAGGAGTGTAGCCGGGAGGATATGGATATGCAAGTTTGTATTGTGTAGTGGATTCACAAATGGATGCAAAGAGAATAATTAAATTTGAGCAAAAATAGACAATCCTGCAATAAGATAATAATTTCTAGGCATAAACTTGCTTTATTAAGATGTCAACAAAGAAAAGGGGATGCCAGTGTTCCCAGCTATATCCTGCTGGGAAACTGCAATTTGGCTTACTGGCAACTTATTATTGGTTGTCAATGGATTATTCTTAAGCTGGGTTCCACTGGTGACTCCTGATTTGTCAGTTAGATGGATCATTTCATTATTTTTGCCCTGGGGAAGCTGACAGGGGGATTTTGGGCCATTTGGCAACCTAAGTCCCCAATTCTGGGGTTCAGAGGGTGTGGGCCAATTAAAATCTTTTCCACTCGGCTTTGGGAGGGTTTTCAATTGTCCTCAGGCTTGGCATTGACCAGGGTTTAATTCTCCACTTAGAATTAAAGTTTCCTTTGGGTTAATCTGCGTAATTGACAACACAATTGTTTGGTCGCGCAATTGCTCCATTGCAGGTGTTGACCCTATGCAACATAGGTTTTTGTCTGGCCCATTCTGGGCCACAACAGTACCTGTACAACAAAGCTAACATAAAACAGTCATATAGGACATACTCTACAGTTTGGTAGCCCAGTGGTGTCTTCATTTTATCCAGTGCCAGCTGGCAGAAGTCCATTTGAAGGGGGACGTCCTCCAGCTTCTTCACATTGGCCTTCATAATGCAGTGTAGTACTACCCTGAGGTAAACAGCAAGATGCAGTCTCTGTGAGGTATAGATTTCCACAAATAAGCAGGATTTCTTTTAGATTATAAATAATCAATTTGTATAGGCTGTGTTTGAAAAATTGAGTAAAGGAGAGTTGGGCATTTTGGAGGCGTCCGCGACCCATGCCTCTGCAAACAATATGAATAAAGGTTTCATCTTATTGACTAAAAATGCATTGCCTGTTTGATTTGATATTAATTTTATTAAATTATTGAATATTGCGGCTTTGATGTTTTCTTGTGGAACGTGAAATTGACTTTTTTCAGGGTTATTTCATATGTGTTTATAGTTGAAAATGGAAAATGTTCAAGGCATTCAAATATATATTTGTCAAAATTCATGTTGACATTTTTTGGATATCCATCATTCCTTTGAAGTTGATACTTGTGCCTACTTCATAGGCTTCTTTGACCCAGGTTGAGCTTCCTTCTGATGCTTTAAATTCCCTATCCATTGCGTCTTTTGTTGCATATTGATTGATGTTATCTTGTTGTAAGAGAGGGGGCTAGACTAACAAAGTCTGGCTCCCATCCTGATGGGACCAACCACCAGGATGCCATCCAGTGCAAGACTGGGATAGCCGCTTGAAGGGGCCTCCCAAAGGAGACCAGATGTGAAAGGGGAGGGAAGTATGCATCCAAAGCCATGACCATGGCTCCAGTAAGTAACCATAGAGAGCAATCCCAAGTGAAAGGGGCCTCTGTATTTGACTCAGGGATTTGGTGCAAGGGGGAAGGATTGACCAAGTCAGAAGAAAGAGTTTCAGTAGTCACAGATTACATAGGTGGCAACAACTCTTTAAGATGAGAAGACAACCAAGAAAACAACCCATAGGATCCTGGTTTGAAGGGAATCTGGGTGAGATGCTCAATTACATTTGGAAAATGACTAGGAATAAACTCAGAAGATTGAGAAATCAAGTAAAGTTTGCTCCCAAAGACTGGGTTTGAGGACCAAAACAAGAGGGAAATGGGCACCAGTATCCACATAGCCATCTTGTACCAAGGTGACAACATGATTCCAGCAGGTACTCTTCTTTTGCCAAGACTACTGGGCGGACGGACCAGTACTTGGAACAATTCCCAACAAAAAACAACAGGCAGTTGGGCAGGCGGGCCAGGGAAGGCAGTTGGCGGGGACAATTAAGTGCTCGGGTAAATAACAGGGAATGGTCCAATTTATTGTTCTTGGAACAAAACCCAACAAAAAACAACAGTCAGACGGGCAGGCGGGCCAGAGAAAGCGGGAGGCAGGAACAACAGCAGGAGTTGGGATAAATACCTTTATTGTTAAATAAACCTTAAAATACAAAAGATTTGAAAAGTCAGGAGTTTATTCAACAATTGGAATTGGTAAGCAAGGGACCTGACGGCCTATGATTACATTTTATGCAAAGGGGGGTGATAGGACGGGAGGGTTTATGAAAGGGGCTATCAGAGAGCAATCTAAAGGGGAGCCTATTAAAGAGTACTAGCCAATCTTATCTTGGTTTGAGACCCAGAAAATAGGGGCCGCGGGGCCAGATGTAAGGCTCAACCCCTTTATTGGCTAGGAACCTTCCAAAGACTCAGGATGCGCATTTCCCCTAATGCCTTCCTCTGACGTCTCCACTGGAGAGCTCCGGAACCCAATTGTTTCAGGCCGGGGGACTCCCAGGCCGGAGGAATTAGTTACCTGGGACACCTCTGGTCGCGGGTTTTGGTACCCAATTTCCCCGGGCCACAGATTTGACCTTTCCAACTTCATGTGGCCCGCATTTTTTTGTTGGTTTGCTAATTGTTTCAGGACCAGGCAACACCAGGACAACAAGCAATCCAACCAAATTAATGTCTCTTCTGTAGTTGGAGGGGACTCCAAAGGGGAAATGAGAACTTCAGCCGGGAAGGCCAACACAAAGCGTTCATCTACCGTGTGAGCCAAGTCCTCCAGGTTTTGAAGGGGTTTTGCCTGCACGCGGGCCACCTTTTTGATGGTCTGGGAAATACATCCCAATCTAGGGCCAAAGATGGACCGCGGAACTTTACACTTGTACTATTTTATTTATTTGGTTTTTATTTATTTGTTTTACAGGGGCTACCAGTGATTGGTAACCCCCATAGAACCAACTTGGCGTAAAAGCTGCCACTTCCGTGACCTTGTCCCCATCCCTAGTTATAACTAAAGTAAATACAAATAAATCATAAAAAGACTTACTAATTGTTTCCCCTGTGGCCTCCTCAGCCACAGGCGCCCCTTCAGCAAACTTCATGAGTGTTGGCTGCTCTTCATTTGTTTTTCTGGGTTTGATTTTCCTTATTTTCTGTGCTACTTGTGTTTCCTCTTGATTTTCATTAGTTGAATTTTCTTTGTTTTTTGAGGTGCTCCTGCTTCTTGGCTGTGTTTTGTTTCCATCTGTTTCCATTTGATTATTTCCCTCTTTGTTGGTGTTTATTTCCTGTGGGATTTCAGTTCCTTCAATCAGTTTGATCTTCTTATTGTTTTCTTTGGCCCCCTGCCAGAACTCCCACAAATTGTAGGCTGTGTCATTGAACTTCAGACTTGATAAGATTGTTCCCTGTAGATTGAGCAACGCTTCTTTGTTCTTTTTGTCTATAATATTTCCTAGTTTATTCAGGGCATCTTCTTTTGACTGGATTAGTGGCTGGCCCTTGTCACCCAGCTTCCCTGTTACTATTTCCCTGATATTTTTTCTATTTCAACAACCTTTTGCAGGTGTGCTTCTAATTTGTTTATCAAGCTATAGATATTTTAATTTTGTTTGAGTCCCATCAAAAAGCTGGTTTTTATAGTGCTACCTTCAACACATGAATATTTTTCATCATCCTTAATAAATTAAAGACCATAAATGTAAATATTACTATATTCTAATGCAATATTTAAATTTATGGTCTTTAATTTATTAAGGATGATGAAAAATAGGTATGCTAATAATTTTAAGCTATTTGTAAAGTGTACAACATTGTATTGATTATGGGAAATGTTGATAATGTAAAACAAAGATATTATTAATTATGAATTGAATGAATATATCAATTTTAATAGGTTGTCACAAAGAAAAGATTTATTTTACTGATCAAAGGACAGGAAGGGGAGGGAATGGGCGGAATGAACATCACCTTCATCTGCACCTGTGAAAGGGACAGCATCAGAGAAGTGGGGGGATTGGCAGTAGCTTGGGACTCAGGGTTGGAACACAGGTGGCTTGATGGGGGTTGGGGAGGCAGGGTTTGCTGACTGGGAAGGGGCAACAAGAGCAGTTTGCTTCATATGTTCAAATTCTTCTTCCATCATGTATACGGGCTTGACAAAACAGATGGACTGGTGTGGGGGGAGGCGGGGGTCCTTTCTTGACTTATCACTATCACTTGCATAGAAGATGATGAGATCAAATAAGTCCTGGACGGACGCAGAAGGGAAAAGCTCATACCCCTTATCAATTTAGGAGCACAGCTCATTGTAGATGGCAGGCTTTGAGCATCTAAGGGCAAAACCAAAATTGTAGAGACATACATCTGCAAGATGCATGTTGGCATGGTTGATGGGATAGGACCAACAGGTATGCCCTACAGCCCTGATTTCTTGGGTTGGCCATTCCTGCTGCTCCATCTCCGCACTCAGTACAACTGTGTGCACAGCAGTTTGTGTGGCCCACTCCTCCAGCATGGCCTTGAGCTCTGTCTGGTAGGCATACCCATCTGCGGTGTTTGATATTGCAAAGTAGTGATTGAGGCCCAATGGGGAAACTGCCACCAAAACCCTGACAAAACAATACAAGCTTGGGCCGTGCTTATACACTTCAGACTGGATACTCTTCTCTCCAAAGTCTTGGGTACTGGCTGAGATCTTAGCGTATGATAAGAAGATGACGCCATTACAGGCCCCCATTGACCTTCCTTTGATGAAATTGCTGGCGGGACAATCATAGGGGTCAGTGTCCACCAAAATGGGACCACCAAGAACCTGATTAGATAAGATATGGGCCGCAACCGCAACTCTGTGCATCCACAAATTCACTGTTCTGTTGTTGGTGAAAATGCTGTGGGGTCCCAGCTGGAGACAGACCTGGACCAGGGCATCCCTGGGTCATGCTCCATGATAGCCATCATAAGGGGATGGGCTGGGTCACCTTTGGTTGAAGTACGGGCACCAGTTGGGGTCTTCTTGGTAGGGGGCCACAGTTGGCATGGGCTCGCAGGGTTTCAGCCACAGTAGACTTTGCCAAACCCATTGTGGCCACAATTTCCCCAAGGGACATAAGCATCCCTTGCCTTTTGACCATTTCAAGAACAATCTCCTGGGTAATCAATTTTCTTCTGCGCCTTGCAGGCTGATTGGATGGAGGCAGGGTGTGTCTGCCTTGAGAACCGGACAGTGCCATCTGATTGGCTGTTTCTGGATTCTGGCTTCCATTGGTGGGCCCATGGCCCACTTGGTCAATTCTGGATGCTAGTGTTGCTGTATGATTTGGGTTAGCGGCTGCCTATGGGTGATGGGCAAACAGGGCCATGCTTGAGGATGCAGGAGAAAGAACATACTCCTGGGTGGTGCTTGCAGGGGGGCTGTGGGTTGGGAGTGGCCTTAGACAGAGGCTTCACCGTCTAGAGACCCAGTGTAGCCCTGCATGATTTTGTCAAGGCCAGGGAACAGCTCATTTATTTGGTTGGTGTTGTAGAAGACATAATAAAAAATTTATTATAATTTTAAACTCAGGAGGAGTGTATATTTTAGCCAATTTTATTGTTATATATGGTAAGCTGGTGATCATTACGATCTAAATTTTAGCTGCCTTAAAATGGAATGGGGTGATTTTTGAGAATGCTTATGATTCCTAAAAGGACCATCACAAATCCACCCTAGATCCTTTGATTTCCTATTTGTGATGCCCATAAACCATATTTATTTCAAATTCCTGGCAATTATGATTCAAAACTAGGTTCTTGGATTTGACAGTCCTGCAATTTCAGATCTGTTAATTTTTACATGATGTCTATGATTCATTTGACATACAGGAAATATTAAATTGTACATTAGAGTCCCACATTTCTGATTTGTGTATCCCACATTTGTTTGCTGAGTTTTGTCTTTAGTTAGTTGAGTTATCTATTTGATTGATTTGAAATTTGCCAATTTAAATAAACCAAAAAAGTTGGATTAAATGGTTAATTTTATTTAATATTTTACTTCTCACTCAGCTGAGTTGCCGGCAAAAGTGATTTGAAATTCGGACCAAGGATTTGACAATCCCACATTTTTACATTCAGGTTCTGAAGTTACAGTATAACGGATGGCACCATGAAGGCCAATCCCCAGGAAAGCTAACCTGACAAGCCTGCCAACTGTGTTGGGGTGAAGGGACCAAGTTTGATACCCTGATCAACTGACTTGAAGCTGAGATGGTGACTGATGAAACTGTGTACTGGGAGTTTTGAGGTGAGTGTCAAAGTGTTTCTTGGAGCGCCAAGGATCCCAACAGCTTTGAGATAGTCAGGGAGAACTCTTCTCCCCTGGTTAACTCTTCTGACTGGCAAACACCTATTGAGGAGGTTGTAAAGGTTCTCTGATGGTCTGATTAGGCCCCTGCATTGAGGTTAACTGACTTTTGCTTCTATGGTATGCCAATAGAGTAGTTTGCGGTATAGTCATGTCTCTAAGTTTATTGTATAGCTTTATATTGGATATATTATTGAATAAAGCTGGGGATGAACTCTAGGGTAGCTTTGCTTTTTGAAGTAAAAAAGGTTCTTTTAAAAAGCAGCTGACTTGAGCACTCTTCTATTAACTATACTTTTATTGCAGGAATGAGCTCCTGGGGTCTCTTTAGCCTAGTACAAGGTTTAAAGTTTATGGATCTATATCGAGAATGGATGGGGTTTGGTGTCAAAGTTGGCTGGCAGAGAGTCAACTTTTGACCTTTGATCCTTTGGATCTTGGTATCCCCCATAGTGTTTCGGGGTTGAACTTTTTTGGGGGGGCTTGTTTTTGATTCTTGACCCTTTTACTTAAGTAACTTTGACTTGTAGGAACTTGCCTGTAAAGATCAAGTGGTAGCGGCATGAGTATCCTAGGTGCTTGGGGGTTGCACAGCTTAAACCGGAGTAAGGGGTTGGTTAAGCTTGGGTGACCTTGATGGCTTGCCGGTTCATGGCGGTACTGGCACGGTTGCTGGTTGTCTGTATATAGTTGGATCTGGGGGATTGGCGACGTTTCGGTTGTTCAATCAGGGGGTTGAAGTTGGCATCGAGTTTGGATGGGGGTTATTTGGGTTTCATGGGGGAATCGAACTCCAAAGAAAAGGAAAGGTATGGATTCGATATCGCATTTGCTACTAGTCAACTCTTGGTATACTTTGGCAAGCTGTTTCATGAGAGTTGTATTAAGAAATTGGATGGTCAAGGGGAGTTCAGGCTGGACGGGGAACCGTGGTGCAGCTTGGAAACCTTGCTTGAAATCTATGCCCTCACCAGCAATGCCGAGTTGAACTGGTCTGATAGAATAGTAGCCCTTAAACAGTGCAAGTTTTAATCCAAACCCCACCCTTTGGATTTGATGGAAATCAAACCAACCTCTAAGACTTATCTTCCGCATTTGGCTGGTTGTCGAATTCCCTGAACTGCTGGAGTGACCCCTGGAAGCAGGGTTCGCTTAGAAAGAGCACTTTCCTATTTGATAAAGTGGTTTAATACCACATGCATCTAGTTTGAATGCCTGCTTCGTGATGCACGATATACATCAGTGTTCATGTTGTGAAATCTTTATAAATGCTAAAGTGTTGATACGACACTTGCGTTTCGAACAGCAGTGCTGGTTCATAGTTACATCCCTTTAAATCCTAAATTAAAATGCATCCTTTTGAAACCAGAAAAGTACTCATTCACACAATGTAGTGGAAATATGCCCGTATTTGGACGTGTGTACATTGTATTGATCTAAGGAATGCTTAAGTAAAACTTGTGCCAATCGGGAAGCCGTTTTTAAAGCACATCTTCCAAGGCATAACTTACATGCAATGCTTCTTTTCTCAAAACAGGGATATTTTTGCATCACTAACCTATAAATCAACCCTTACCATCCCCACAACAGCATGTACACAATCAACGATCTACTCAACCCAACCCCCAAATTCTCTTTCCACTCCTACAACAAAACCAACCCATTCAAGAAGCGATTCCGCCGCAAGTCCCACGAAATCCAACGCCACTACAAATGCACATTCCAGGGGTGCCAGAAATCCTATGGCACCCTCAACCACCTCAACAACCACATCTTCCTCCAGTCCCACGGCCCAAAACATACCCCTGACATGTACCACGAGCTTAGATCCAACCTACGCAAACAGAAAACCAACCCCCGCCCCCTCAAACTATGCCTGCACCACCTCCTACACCCCAACGAATAAATCACATGATCGATTTATAAGACAAGCTTAGAATTTACAAGAATTTACAAGAATTTAGTCAAAACTCCTGCTATACATCATTTCCTATCTTCCTTACAATATATTGCCTAAAAACTTCGTTTCGGAAAGGACGGCGGTTTTTATTAAATTAGTCATGCCAATTCAGACATGGGTAACCGATAAATTTATTCCCAAGGTATGCTTGGCCCCTCTCCAAACCCACATAACTCCCAGCTCTTACCCAAGTCATTGAAATAGCGTCCTTGGGATATACATTGAAGCTGGCTAGAGTTTAGATTAACGTTGCCTCCTGTCGTCCACTGGTGAATGGATTCCATTAATGGTTATAAATATCTATTTCAACCGAGTGATTAATTAACCTCTCCCTGACAAGTTGATCCCGGTGCCCCAGTTTGTTCGCAACGAGCAAGTGGAATGGGAGTCCCGGGTTCGAAGCTGGTTTTAATGATGACAGAAATTGGATATATTCACGTCTGAAACCCTCGGGGGTTACCAAGTTGAACTTTCCTGCCTTCCTCCTGAAGAACCAGTTTTTACGTCATATCTTAGTTATTTTTAAGATAATATTTTGCATCCATACTGCTGAATCTATAGCCCAATCTATTTCATCAAAATGCTTTAATCAACCATCGATCACTTAACCCACCTAAATCAACCTTCCTTCTAGAGCTACTCAGCTAGTTTCTGGATACTGCGGTTAAAGATTTACTTTGAAAAGTTTAAATATTCCCATTTCGGCTGCAACGGCCCAGAGCACCCTACTTCAATAACCAAGCTTATGCCGGTCTGTGAACCCATTGCTCATTTGACAGTGCATAAAAAGCAATCGATATAACATCTATTGGATCCGATCGGAACCTTCCAGTTAGTTGATTGGATCTATCATCGAGCATGAAAACCGTACAGCTGCAACAGGTTCTAGATGAGAAAACACCCCTTGGCTCCTAACCAAACGCTGCCATCGTGCGAGATGAGCTCTAACCCTTGCCAAAGAACCAACCTATTGACAAGTAAGAACACACATTCTTAAACCAACCTACAATCACCAGAATATCATTCCCGTTGGTGTATCAGATAGACTGCCTTCAGGATCAAACAACCAACGGCAGGTTAGAATCTCTCTCAAAACAACTACCTTGACCATCTCAAGCATCCATGATCTATATATATACGATCAGCTAGTACATTTACTCTTTCACTTACAGACCGGACCCCGAACTGCGGACCCGAAGGGAATAGGATACAGAGATCCCATTCCACATCCGTGCCAATATTGGTGATTGGCACTGTAAAGCCTTTACTTGGTCCTGATTCGGATGAACCCAGCTCACCAAGAAGAGCTAGGGGCACTCCCACCCTAACCCCACTTTGGCAGTTTAGAGTTGGTCTCCAGATTCCCTGGGTTGAAGAGGCCAAATAGCAAATCTCTGGTTCACTTGGTAACATGATGGATCTGCTATTTAATTACAGCTAGGGCAGTAGAAGATTAAGAGCACAACAGTTATAGGATCAACCGTAATCGTTGCATCCAAAAGCGTCTTTTTTCCGTAATGTAGATTCCCATGTCCGGGGGATCCATTTTAATTCTTTTATCAAGACTCACCTCCTCAGGAATCTATAAAGTATATCTCAACATCTCATTGATAAAAAGAGATCATCCAATACCAGATGCAGTAAGGCTATGATTCCAAAGCAGCCAGTACCATCCTCCAACACTGTTGAGCTCTACTGTATCGAAATAGGAGAGGACTCGGCAGGAAGCCTTTACGACAAAATACCTGCCGTTCAAGCTAAGCAGGAGTTAGCGACCTGGGCGTTGCAACAGGGTAAACCATATTATCATTTTGCCCTGTGTTATTAATCTTCCTAAACGGTAGGAAGAGGGCGCTTGAAGCTTAAAGGGAAAGTGCCAAAGCCGAATACACTTAAACTTTATTTGTAAAGATAAGTTCTCTCAAATACCACAAGATTTGATCAAAGTATCATTAGTGGAGACACCAATGTGGCATACCACTGATAGAGGTGTGGTTTACTCACTAATTAATCTTGATCCATAATTGGGTAAACCAGACCCTCAGAGCAAAAGCCCTCAATTCTGCAACCATTATCAAAAACCAAACCATCTGGTTGCCTAATACTTCCAAAGCCAGGTTTACAACAAAGGCTGTAGCCAGATCTGAGACGGACTGTAAGGTCTTGTCCAATAAGGTGCAAGATTACAAACCAAGCCATGCAAGGCGTTTGGATTGGTATTTAACAAGAAGTATTGGAACCGTCTGCAAAATTGCTTTCAACAGACCTTCTAAAGCCTTGTAGTTTGACACAAAAGGGGGCATTGGATTGACCAATACTAAGAAAACTATATAAAATAGGGTATTAAACAAGGACTTATCTGTAACTAACAGAATGTTGATATTGGAATATTCCCCGTGAGAATATATTAACATAAAAGATAAAGGTTATCCCTCATGTAAAAAATAGTGACAACAGGCCAATTGCTTATTGTCAGGATATCTAAATTTAACAATTGTAACTACTAAGTAAAAAAGCTTATAAATCTGAAGAAGAAATTCAGTAGGGTTGGTTTTTAACAAGGAATAAAAGCTACTGGTGATCTTGAAAGAAAAAGTGTAAGTTTAAAAAGTAAAGTTTGACACCACTTAAGAGTTGGTTGAAAATATTGAAGTAAAAATAATCAAGCTGGATCCGGGATAACCACTTAGAGTTTCAGCCTATCAGCTTACTCTTCCAAATACCTCTATTTATAGTCAAGATAAATGGCCACTGGGGAAGATTACCAAGGAAACCCGAGAGTTTGTAGCAGGGAAAACTGATAGTCCTGGCCACACATGGTAGGGGGTAGAATCAAAGCTTGGCAGAACCCAAACATCTGCAGCAGTGGGGAGAAGTGGCAGGGGTGTAAACAGGTAACAAAAGGAAACACATTTATTTCAATCTAGAGTTTTATAAAGAAACCAAAAGAAACCTGCATCCCCCTGAAAGTAAACTCAAAATCAAGTGTGAAGCACAAATAAACAGGCGATACCCCAGGATTTAAAAATCACTAACAAATTCTAATCTAACTTGAGCTTGAAAACTTAATTTTATCCTTAGAGAGCCTGCCCTTTGGGGCACAACACATACAGCCAGCATGCCATAAACCAGCCTTAGTTCAAATTCCCCACCCCTAACTGTTGTGAATGCTGCTATTCACCATATATTGATTTCGTCTTTGGTGGGCCATTTTGAAGACAAATCTCTCGCTTTCGCTTTTGACTCTCAAAATGAGTTGATGACTGAATCAGGAAATACAATTGTTTGGTTTCTTGACTCTGCGCAACTCACTCACCCCACTAATGCTGGTGGCAAGTGATCCTACCGTCCTGGTAGTGTTTTGTGGTATTCCTAACCACTATATATTCCATTTCACATTCACCAATAAAAATTAAGTTCTATTCACATTTTTGTCTTTGTGTCTTCTGTACTTCTGCGCCTCTCTCTAGCCACAACTAGTAGAGATTATTCTTCCTGGGCCGCAAGGTAATTGTATAGCCTTCCCTGTCATCTAACCAAGACTTAGTACAAATCCAATCCTAAGGTTAGGATTTCCTGTTGTGTGTCTGTGCCGCGCCTCAGAACATGACAAAAATGGTGCTCACTACAGGGGCTGTAAGCCCCTTGGTTGTCCCCTTTGCATCCACATTTTCAGGTCCTTTGCCTCCGCCTATACAAGAGTCAACTTCACCTGAAATAACCAGTCCTCCTATTGAGGAAGATATTGCCAACCAGCCTATTACCCCTTTTATACTGAACCTCGGGAATGGTCCCCGCCTAGTTGCTTACCCCATGGGTACCCCTGACTTAGAACAAGTCATGTCAGTAGCCCTTGGGATAGCCCGTGAAGGAGCCGTCCCTTGCTTTCAGTTGCAGTTCAGTCGGGCTGAATACTACAAATTAATTTTGGCTCCTCACATCTCCCTAAACATCTCCTCTCAGCAGCTGGCTTTGCTGAGCACTTACTATCATCCTTTGTGCAGCCTGCCTTGGCCCACCATCAAATGGTGTTGGGGCTCCATGTCCAAGAAATCTTGTCTCTGCAAGCAGCAGGTACTCATCACTGGGACCAGTTTGCGGCCTATCAACAGTGGATTCATTCCCTGTTTTCCTTGGTATCTGACAACCAGCGCAACTCTGTTGCCTCCCAGACCGGTTTGGTTAATTCTATCAAACAAATGCGCCATTCCATCCCCAAATACATGAGAGAACATCTACACAAATTTCACCAGCTAGAACAACCCTGGCAAACTCAGGTGGATTCCACCCTAAACGCTTATCTCACTGACTTCAAACGACCCGTGCAACAGCTCAATGCCTTCAGTACATATTCCTTTGAGCAGCTACAGCAGGTAGCAAACTTTGCTGCTAGCGGCCTTAATGAACTCAGTGCGGTGTTTGATCAAGAACAAGCTGCCACCGCTGCTGCTATAGCCAAACTCCAGGGTCAAGTGAATGAATTAGCTACGCCCAAGCCAGATGTTCCACCCTCTCCCCCTTCTGATGACTTGGCAGATTGAGAGCAAAGAATATGGGACCCTATCCAAGAGCTACGCACAACTACCCACAGTCAAGGACGTCCTGCTGAGGCGCCTCAACCTGACCCCCAGGTGCTTGAATTGACTGCTCAAGTTGCAGAGCTACAGCAAGAACTTGCCGCCCTACGCAAAATGATGGCAACTGCTGCTAGTCCAGTTGGGGTTGTTGACAAAGATGGTTGCTGCCCTGGCTTACCAGGAGCTCCTTGAATCCAATGCGCTAGGGAACTAATTGCCCTAGCTAACAAGGTGGATCAATTGAAGTGGGACCATAATGAGCTGGTTAGAGACGTACAAGAGATGAATGACGTGATCAACTCTGTGAATGATAGGTTTGCCCCTTGCCTCTCAGTAGGGCCATCCCTTACTTCCTGACTGGCTGAACTCTCCACAATAGTGACCACCCAAGGTCAACGCTTGGATACTACTGCACAACAGTCCACTCAAGCTTTTTATACAGGTGCCCGCGCTGTTGAGACCCTGACTACCCTTGAAGAGAGTGTTTGGCAGCTATGGCTAGACAGCCCCCCTCTGAATCTGAAGCATAGTTTTCCCCGTGTATAAACGTACTCAATAGCAACAATGGTGGCCCAACTCCCAAAGCACACTTCAAGCCTACATTTAAGCAGGACTTTGACCTTAAGACTTTGACCATTGCAGCTTTCCTAACTATCTACAAAACTGCCATGAGACAAGCTTCAGACAAAGTTAAGAAAGAACATATTCTGACCTGTCTACATCTGGCTTGCCAGGAAGTGGTGGTGCCTGAACTACCCACCATTGAGACGTGGGAAGACATGCAGTAGCTTCTGATTGACGAGTTTGGTGGTGACCTTACCTGGAAGTAAAGAAGGACACCTTTATGTAAATTGCTCTCAAGCCTAAAGAGACGCTAGCCAAGTTTGCAGAAAGATTCTACATGGAAGGACAGCAACTGATCACAAGCAGAAAGTTGACAGCCCATGAAGCCTACATGGCTTGCGCTCAAGCTTTCAAGGTTAACCAAATTCTGTGCCTTCACTTCAAAGCTCATAAGGCTATGCTTTCCTCCATGAAGAGCATAAAGACGTTGTTGCAGGATATGCACCTTACCCACTCTGGATCAGTTGTTAGGGAAGGTTGAGCTACTTCTAACTCTGGTTCATCTTCCCGTGGTCCTTGTATTCTTATCATGTATTTGCAAAATCCTCCTCAACACCAAGGGTGCCACAACTGTGGTCAGATAGGTCATCATTCTTGAGTCTGCACCAACCCGCGGGTTGAAGGAGCTGATCCAAAAGAGCAGGCGGGAAAAGAGCAGTCAACCTAGAGGCAGAGATGCTCTTGGTTGACAACTCCTCCCAGTCTCTATCAATCCCTCCCTCTATAATTGACTCTGAGCCTGTTGATAATGAGGCTCCTCCTATCTTCCTCTTGTTCCATAATATCTCTGACAACTCTGACCTGGATGACTCTGATATTGACAACGCCAACACATATGGGTACTCTGTCCTGGCTGTTCCCAAAACCATTACAGTCCCTTATAAGTTGTGCTCAGGAAAGACTACAACTACTGCTAAGCCTTTGCCTGAAGCCAAAGAAATTGCCTTGCGTCCTTACCTCACTCAGGCTAAGAGGTCCCCTGTGCTGGTGGAGTTATCAGAAGAAGCTGCTGAGGTTGCTGATGCTGTCTTCAAGAATGTGTCTTTTTTGCTCCCCCTCCAGACTGTTTATAAGGAGTTCCCAGGATTAAGACAATGATTGAGAAGTGGGATAAGGAACTAGCAGAGGCTCAAGATATCTTGGCTGTCCTTCCCCCCTTCAGTTTCACTACCACTCAAGTAGAGATATCCATTCAAAAAGTGAAGATCAAGGCCGTTTTAGACACTGGCTTGCCAGTCAACGTTGTCTCCTCCAAGCTTGTGAAGAAACTCAAACTTGCCCCTGACCTTAATTATCACCAGTCATATGGCACGGCTGGACTGTCTATGACCCGCGCCATATGGGCATACTCTGCTCTACCCATGCGGTTTGGCAAACTTCTTCTAGCTGCACCAGCAGCTGTCTTGGAAAATGAGAGTTATGATCTCTTAGTTGGCACCCAGTTCCTTAGGGAATATAGTGGGATAATCAACTTAAAAGATGCTTACCTCTCTATTCTGGGATACAAAATCCCCTTAATTGTTGAAGAACCAGTTAAAGTTCCGGGGAAATACCTCAAGACCTGCGCCTTGGAGTATCCCACTGGGGTTTTTAACCTCAAATATTGCACCCACTCCTCCAACATGGAATGTCCACCCATGGCTTGTCCTGCGTCTGAAGGGATCCCTCTCTTAGCCACGTCTGATGTCTCCATCCCTCCTGGCTCCCAGGTCATTCTGGACTCCCAGATATCATATGAGCTACCTGAACAAACCTTCTTGGAGTTGTACTCTCCCTCCTCCTTAGGATACAACAAACCTTACCTCTGTCCTGGAATCCTAGATGTCTCTCATAAAGACCCTGTTAAGTTGTTGGTAGCCAACCTGACTGCAATCCCCATGACTGTATCTAGGGGGCAGGTTGTTGGATATGGCAATTTGTTGAGCGCTCCTGACGTCCTGTCTCTTCATCCCTTTGGCACGTTTCAAGGTTTTAACCTACCAGAGGATGAGCCGCAAGTCCTATCTTTGTTCACTTCACAAGACTTTCCACAATTGTCCCTGGTTCAATAGAAAGAGATGCTAGATTTACTAGACCAATTTCCTGATATCTTTGCTAAGGAAAGTTTCAATTATGGGTTAGCCAAAGGTGTTATCCATCAGATAGACACTGGTGACGCTCCTCCCTTCCGTGCTAAACCCTATTGCCACAGTTGTGTAGAGGACGCCCAGGTATCTAAAGAGCTCAAAAAACTGTTAGACGCTGGACTGCTGGCACCTTCCCAAAGTCCTTGGGCATCACTGCTACTCATCTTGAAGAAGAAGGACAGGGGTCATTGTATTGTGATGGACTATTGCCAATTGAACTCTTTGACCAAGAAGGACTTGTACCCTTTGCCGCATATTGATGATGCCCTCTGACGTCTTGGAGGCTCTAATTTCTTCTCCACAATGGATCTGGAATCTGGATACTGGCAAGTTGACCTATTGCCCAAGGATTGTCAAAAAGCCACACTAATTACATCTGAAGGGCTGTTTGAGCCTACTCGCATGCTGCAGGGACTCTGAAACTCCCCGGCTACCTTCCAAAGGGCCATGGACTCCATCCTCTGTGACTTGAAGTTGTCATGCGTCCTAGTGTACTTGGATGTCATAACGGTTTTTGGCGCTACTTTGACTGATCACCTGGCTCATCTCAAGGAGGTGTTCATAAAGATTTGAGAAGCTGGCCTTAAGCTAAAACCTTCCAAGTGCGCCTTCTTCAAAGAATGTCTTGAATTTTTGGGCCATGAAGTAACTCAGACTGGGATTTGCCCAATGACTAAGAAGGTTGAAGCCATTGAAAAAATGCTTCCACCCACCAACTTGTGAGAAGTACAAGTCTTCCTGGAGATGATGGGCTACTACAGACAGGCTATCCCTGACTTTTCCAACACTAGTGAACCTCTGGTCTAGCTTTTATGTAATGTCCCTTTTGAATGAACCACTAGCCAGCAGCAAGCCTTTGAGACCCTTAAACAAAAACTCAAAGAGGCGCCAATCCTCATGTATCCTGACTATGATAAGGAATTCATCCTGTACACAGATGCTAGCAATCTAGCTATTGGAACCATTCTGGAGCAACTAGATGACAAGGGTGTAGACCATCCTGTGGCTTACACTTCCTGAATGCTAAACAAACATGAGAAGAACTATAGTGTCACAGAGAAGGAGTGTCTTGCCGTGTTGCATGCAGTCAAGCAGTTTTGTCACTATGTATATGATACCCACTTCACAGCTGTCACTGATCACGCTTTGCTTAAGTGGTTACAACAGCTGAAGGAACCTGAAGGGCGCCTAGCTAGGTGGGACCTACGTCTTCAAGGCTATAACTTCACTGTGCTCCATTGCCCTGGGATTCAACACCAGAACGCTGATGGGCTCTCTATAATGCCCATTCTTGCTTTGCATCCTGCAGAGGCTGACCAGTCATACAAACTAATTGGTTACCCTTCTTCTTGGGAAAGTGAGACAGAAAAGGTACAACTGGCTTTGTCCAAGCTATCCAAAGATACCCTTATACACGACAATCAGCTCTTCAAGAAGGTAAAAGACCAGTATCTGCCTTATGTATGACCCAATCTTTGCCTCTTGTTGATATCACAAGCTCATAAAGTGACTGGGCATGGAGGTATTGCCAAGACCTTTGACTGGCTTCAAAAGAATTACTTCTGGGAGAACCTTTGCCTTCTGATCCCAGACGTCATAGCTAGCTGCCACAACTGCCAGCTGCAGAGGCCTCAAGCTGTTGCCCACAAGTTCAAATTAGTTCCCCCTCAACATGCTTTTCATACTGTCAGCATTGACGCGGTAGGTCCTCTCCCCTGCTCACCTTCTGGGTGTTGCTTTATTCTGATTGCTGTTGATCACTTCAGCAAGTGGGTAGAGGCTTGCCCTACAAAGGACATCACGACTAAGACAACTGCTGCCTTCCTTCTACAGGATGTTTTCTACCGCCATGGCTGTCCTCAAGTGTTGCTCTCAGATAATGGGACTAACTTTAATGCCAAGCTGGTAACCTCTGTTGTCAAAGCTTTGGGATCACACTAGTTCTTCTCTGCCCATATAATCCTTCTATCAATGGGGCAGTTGAGCGTGCAAATTCAACACTGGTCTCTATCACAAGGAAGCTCACCTACTCTGACGCTGCCAACTGTCACAGTAGGTTCCATAATGCCAGGTATTGTCCGTCCAAGTAAGAAGGCTCAGAAATCCAGAAAACCTGTATCAAAATTGACTGAGTTAACGGATTTAAACCAAACAGTCAATCAAAAATGGGTCACAGCTGCTCCAGTCTGCCAGCTGAAACCAGCTCCCCCTTTCAAACTGATGTTGATAAATTGGTGTAATATGAGGGTCACCCAATATGAGCTTGTTAATCAGCATGGCTGTCAGAAACTGGTTGCGCAAGGGTTCTTTGCAACCTGGACCAGATACTTACTTGACAATGTGAAAAGAATAGGAGGTCAAGACTCAGGTGGTATTGCTTAGTCAATTTTTCTGATATATATTGAATAATTTTTCCTGT
This sequence comes from Entomophthora muscae, assembly GCA_014839935.2. NCBI lineage: Eukaryota > Fungi > Entomophthoromycota > Entomophthoromycetes > Entomophthorales > Entomophthoraceae > Entomophthora > Entomophthora muscae. Next base: position 171,950 of record QTSX02004334.1, on the reverse strand, counting down.
TTCAACTCTAAGAGTTGATTCCTTCTAAATTTACTCAATAAAGATCATTTATACCAAGTTCTAATTTCAATTTTAAAAATGCATCCTGTGATTGGGTTGTTACAGTATATTCTGTATAATCTGATTCTGAACCAAATCATTTCTGGAAGATGGGGCCCTGCAACTGGAACTTTGTTGTTGGTGCCTCCCGATGTCAATTTCATGCCAGCCAATTTTGCAGCTCCTCCCCCCATTCTTGAAAATGAAAATCATGTTAATTCCCAATGCCCAGAATTTTACGCTGAAGATGCATTGATGCTTTCCCAGGTCATTTATCTTGGGCTACTTTGGTTAGGACTAATTTTTCTACTTAATCCTGGAGTTACAATTGGAAATTTCACAAAAAATATCTGAAGCTGCATTGGTGGTTAATCATCAATTCTATGTGGATTTGGGTGATAATTCCCCATCACTTAGAAATGGCTTCATATTATCCAGTGATTTCCATCACACCAACTGGTACCTATACTTACCTGCCGCTCTCTTTGCGTACAGCTTAGCAAACATTGTGTCACTGGGTACTCCCCCTTTGCTATACTGTATGGGCAAGAGGCTACTACCCCATTGCTCTTGGGGGGGCCCTGCTTACCTCAGATAAGGCCATGAATCCTGACGACTACATTAAGGATCTAGTCAACCACCTAATTGATATACAGGCCACTGACTACACTTCTGCATATAAGACTAAGATGCTTGAGCTCTATCCCAACAATGCTGGACGCCCCCCTGCCTGAATTTGATGTTGGTGACCCTGTACTTTACTATTGACACAGAGTAGGTGGTTGCACACATAAGTTGGACTCTCTGTGGATTGGTCCTTTAGAAGAGACCTATAAGTGAGAGTCCAAATATACTGTAAAGCTCCTGTTCAGTGGCTGTTCTTTTGCTCAAGTGCACGCAAAGTTCCTTTGTAAATACTACCCCCCTAAGGCCAATCTAGGGGAGGGCAATGTTGTGAATACCGCTATTACCATGTTTTGATTTTGCCTTTGGTGGGCTATTTTGAGGACAAATCACTTGCTTTTGCTTTTGCCTCTCAAAATGAGTTGATGACTGAATCAGGAAATAAAATTGTTTGGTTTCTTGATCCTGCGCAACTCACTTGCCCCACTAGTGCTGGTGGCAAGTGATCCTACTGTCCTGGTAGTGTTTTGTGGTATTCCTAACCACTATATATTCCATTTCATATTCACCAATAAAAATTAAGCTCTATTTACATTTTTGTCTTTGTGTCTTCTGTACTTCTGCGCCTCTCTCTAGCCACGTCTAGTAGAGATTATTCTTCCAGGGCTGCAAGGTAAACACATTTGCCTTCCCTGTTATCTAAACAAGACTTAGTAAAAATCTAATCCTAAGGTTATGATTTCCTGTTGTGTGTCTGTGCCGCGCCTCAGAACACGACAGTCACCAGAGGCAAGGCCCTTCCCAAGCACACTCAGTTTGACTTTGACTTTAAGTTTACTGTTGATCTGATCAGAATTGTGTCTCTTATTTACCCTTTAACCTTGAAGGAAGTCACATGTTTGGAAGTGTGGACTTGTGACATGTTGGTAAAAGGCTACATTTTTAAGAAGGCTTTGTTGATCTGCTCCCTGTTATTGTTTTTTCAGAAGTCTGATGGGTCTCTTTGTCCTTGTGTTTGCTACAGGAATTTGAATAACATTACAATTTTGGATTCTTACCCTTTACCCCTCAAAGCACAGATCTCTAGGTGTGTGGAGAAGGCCAAGGTATTCTTGAATCTTGATCGGCTGAATGCTTTCAATCAAATCAGGATTACAGAAGGAATGGAATGGTTAACAGAATTCAGAACCAAGAAGGGTATCTTCCAGTTCTGAGTAATGCCTTTTGGATTGAAGAATGTCCAGGCTTGCTTTTAGCAGTTAATTGATTCAGTCCTGGGGGATTTCCTAGGTGTTTTTGCCATCACATATATGGATGATATCTTGGTGTTTTCTCCGGATGAGGAGTCCCATAAGGCCCACTTGTTGGAAGTTGTAGAGCGCATTCTCCAAGCAAACTTGATCATCAAAAGTAGTAAGTGTGAATTCTTTCAACGTAAGGTTACCTTCCTGGGTAATATTATCTTTGAGGATGGCCACACCATTGCCCCTGACAAGGAAGCTGCGGCTTGAGAGTATGCTACGCCAGTAACAGTATCCCAACTTCATAGTTTCTTGGGTACATGTACGTTCTTGAAGAAATTCACCCCCCACTTGTCTTAGGTGGCCGCCCCTTTATATTTGGCTAGTAGAAAGACAACTTTGGTCTTGACGCCTGAGTGTACAAGTGCCTTCTCAGCAGTCAAGGATCTTTTGTTGTCCTCCCCAGTGTTAAGACATGTGGATCCTGAGCTTTCTTTTGTGGTTTCCACCAATGCATCTAAATATGCTGTGGCTGGTGTGCTATTGCAGACGGCTAGTGATAGGATTGAGAGACCTGTAGGGTATTTCTCCCGGAAGATGGAGGCTTGATAACACAGCTACATGATTTACAACAAGGAATTGCTGGCTGTTGTGGAATTTTTAAAGCATTGGCATCACCATCTCATGTTGGCATGTCATCTATTTGTAGTAATAACTGACCACAAAGCTCTTCTATATTATCAATAACTCAGGGTTTTGTTGGGTTGTCAATCCAGATGGCATGGTTATCTGACAAGATACAAGTTCCACTACAAGTTTATTAAGGGATCTGACAATCACTTGGCTGATGCTCTAAGCAGGAATCCTTCCCATCTCCCAGATGCTAGTATGGACGCCAAGTTTAACACACATACTATGATTACAGACAAGGCTGTGGTGCCTTTTGTATTTCCTCTGCTGGCTACATTGGCCACCATGTCCATAGCTGAGGGTGCAGATCTGGACTTATATTCCAAGGTTAAGTTTCTGCAACATTTGTCCAAAGGCTATGATAGGCTATTAGAGCTAGCATGCGCAAACCCAGTGGGTCAGCCTCAGGGTTATCATAAGATTGGTCCAGTCCTATATCATCATGATTGCTTGTGGGTTCCTGAGGGCACTATTTGGGATGAAATCATGGAGGCTAATCATACATTTCCAACAGCTGGTCATCCAGGGAAAAACAAGACAGTGAAACTTATCTGCAGCCAGTTTTCCTGGAAAGGGTTGACTGTGCAGGTAGCAGCTTTTGTTTGAGATTGCCTAGTATGTGTTCCATCCAAGGCCAGTTGGAATAAGACTACTGGTTTACTGGTTCCACCACAGCCTGCTGCAGGACCCTGTGTCAGGGAATTTTCCCCTGACTACATTAATGGTATAGCAATTTTAGCCTAGACACCAAAGCAAACAAAGACTTCAAACAAATCCTGGACACTAGTAATAGCCCTGGGTTTGACCCAGACGGGAATCAAACTTGGAAACCTAAAAAAAGGCAACAGTTAGTACAATGAAGAGATTTGGGTTTATATTACCTATTTATAACAATTTCATTCATTCAACATTGATTTCTGACTTTGGTCTTGCTCCCAAAATTGTTAATAACCAACTAAGAGACGTCACTTACCGCTCAAAAGATGATTGGTTGCAGCTATCTTGGTTTTCACGCTTGGATCCACTCCTAACACTTCAGCGGCAAGCGCTGTACTTGATCTTCCCCTCCATATCAACTATACACCGCTTAATTTTGAATCAATTTGAGGCTATTCCTGCAGTTTAATTGCTTTCATATATGATTTTATATAGTATCATTCCAGTGTTTAATGTAATTTTGAAACATACATTCATTTCAGCCTTGAAATCATTGAAAATCCCTGGAAAATCCTCTCATTCCAAATGATCCTCTTATTTTGCTCCAGCCTCAATTTAAAAGGTATTTAAGTGAGCCATACTTATTATTATTTACTTGTTCCAACAATAAAGATTTTCTACCTTCTGATACTTTTACCTTCCTTGATACAACTCCATTTCTGAAGCCATGAAGGGAATCCTTTTCCTATCCTGGTTTCTAGGTTACTTCTTCCCAGTAGTTTTGGCCTTGGAAAATCCAACTCCTACAACTGACTGGTACAACTCCTCTCCTGATGATGCTCACCAAAAGGAATCCCTTGCCAACAGATGGTTCAAGTACCCGTCTGGACACTTGGGCCGTAAGTTCAACTATGGTCGCTCATTTACTTCCCCTCCTGTTGAACCAGCCCTTGTTAGACCTTACGCTTCCTTCTATCTCCTAGTGTATTTGATGGGATATTATCTATTAGGGCAATTCAGTTTGATGTTTGGAAGGTTTGCCCACCTGGGACAGCTTGGGCATCTGGCAATGGTTACAGTTCCTATTGGCTTGGTTGTAGCAGGATTGAATGTGGGGGCCTTGGCCCATCAGCTGGGAAGTTTATTCCCTGCAAGGTGGTTCCCTGACACCCTGGACGTCTGTGTTGGTGGATTTAATTGGTGAGCTTCCCAATTCCAATGGGTTTGACACAATTATGGTGGTAGTTGATTGTTTCACAAAGATGACACACTTTGTACCTTGATAAACCACAATCCCTTCAGTAGAAACCGCTAGGTTATTTGTGAACAGAATCTTTTTCCTACATGGCATCCCAATGAAAATTGTAAGTGGCTGTGGTCCTCAATTTATTGCTCAGTTCTGGGAAGCTTTTACTGGAATCCTTGGTAACAAATTGTGCCTCTCTACTACTTTCCACCCCCAATCCAACAGACAATCAGAGAGGGTAAACCAAAGTTTGGAGGTCTACATACATTGCTACAATAATGTGCAACAAGATGACTGGTGTGATAATCTACCCATGGAAGAGTTCACATATAATAAAGCCCACACACATCAACTCAAGTATTGCCATTTTATGCCAATGTGGATTAAAATCCTTCTTCTAACATGGGTCCTTGTTTGGTTAATAATGTGGAAGCTGTAACTGATCAAGCTGCTGCATTGAAGCAGGTCCATCAGGAGCTCCAAGTTACTCTTGTTGCCACTGTGACAACTTACAAGGAATACACAGATTGCAAGCACCAGGAAGGTCCAACTTAAAGGCCAGGTGATCTAGTCATGGTTGATGCTTGCAATATGAAACTTAAGGTTACCTGTTGTAAATTAGCTCCCAAGAAAGTTGGTCCCTTCAAGGTCAAATATCAGATTGGTCCTTCCTCCTATTGGCTAGATTTACCTCCTGCTTTCAAGATTTTCCACACCTTCCATGAATGGCTTCTTACTCCCTTCAAAGGAAAAGAGACTCCCTCTTCTCAATCCATTCTTGTGAAAGGAGAGCCTGAGTATGAGTTAATTTGTATTCTGGCTTCCTGCAAGAATTGTCACCGTTTGGAATATTTGGTGTCTTAGAAGGATTATCCTGATTCTGAAAACTCCTGGTTTCCCCACTAAAATTGTTTAAATTCCTCTGATCTGATCCATGAGTTCTACAAGCGCAATCCCACTGCTATTTGTCACCCTCAACTTACCCTAGCCATAATGAAACTCCCACCTGTCCATAAGAATTTATCTTTATCCCATCTCCCAGATGGTGGCATTGTACCCAGGGCTAAAGCAGAGGGTAATGTCACAGTAGGTTCCATAATGCTGGGTATTGTCTGTCCAAGTAAGAAGGCTCAGAAAGCCGGAAAACCTGTATTGAAATTGACCAATCTAACGGATTTAAATCAAACAGACAATCAAAAATGAATCACAGCTGCTCCAGTCTGCCAGCTGAAACCAGCTCCCCCTTTCAAACTGACGTTGATAAATTGGCGTAATATGAGGGTCACCTGATATGAGCTTGTTAATCAGCATGGTCGTCAGAAACTGGTCAAGCAAGGGTTCTTTGCAATCTGGACCAGATACTTACTTGACAATGTGGAAGGAATAGGAGGTCAAGACTCAGGTGGTATTGCTTAGTCAATTTTTCTGATATACATTGAATAATTTTCCCTGTTTCAACTCTAAGAGTTGAGTCCTCCTAAATTTACTCAATAAAGAACATTTATCCCAAGTTCTAATTTTAAATTTTAAAATGCATCCTGTGCTTGGGTTGTTGCGGTATATTCTGTACAATCTGATTCTGAACCAAATCATTTCTGGAAGTTGGGGCCCTGCAACTGGAACTTTGTTGCTGGTGCCTCCCAATGTCAATTTCATGCCAGCCAATTTTGCAGCTCCTCCCCCCATTCTTGAAAATGAAAATCATGTTAATTCCCAATGCCCAGAATTTTACGCTGAAGATGGGCAACCTCCAGAATTAACTCATACAGAATGGAACATCCTCCATGTCAACAATTTCAAAAATTGTTTTTGATGTATCTTTTATAATTCTAATTAAAAGCTTAAAATAAAAATCAATCAATACTTCTATTATCAGTGTTAATTATTTAATCAAGAAAAAAATCTTTAATATTGAGAATAAGAAAAATATTTTCAAGAATTGTCAACATGGAGGATGTTCTATTCTGTATGAGTTAATTCTGGAAGTTGCCTGAAGATGCATTGATACTTTCCCAGGTCATTTATCTTGGACTACTTTGGTTAGGACTAATTTTTCTACTTAATCCTGGAGTTACAATTGGAAATTTCACAAAAAAATATCTGAAGCCGCGTTGGTGGTTAATCATCAATTTTATGTGGATTTGGGTGATAATTCCCCATCACTTAGAAACGGCTTCATATTATCCAGTGATTTCCATCACACCAACTGGGACCTATACTTACCTGCTGCTCTCTTTGCATACCGCCTTAGCAAACATTGTGTCACTGTATACTCCCCTTTTGCTATGTTATATTGGCAAGAGGTTACTACTTCATTGCTCTTGGGGGCCCCCTGCTTACCTCTGTTAAGGCCATGAATCCTGACAACCACATTAAGGATCTAGTCAACCACATAATTGATATACAGGCCACTGCCTACACTTCTTCATACAAGACTAAGATGCTTGAGCTTTCTCCCAATAATTCTGGACACTCCCCCTTTCCCAAATTCAATGTTAGTGGCCATGTACTTAACTACCAACACAGAGTAGGTGGTTGCACATATAAGTTGGACACTCTGCAGATTGGCCCTTTAGAGGTGACCTTTAAACAAGGATCCAAATACACTGTAAAGCTCCTCTCCAGTGGCTGTCCTTTTGTTTGAGTGCATTCCAAGTTCCTCTGAAAATACCTCCCCCTTAAGGCCAATCTAGGGGAGGGCAATTTTGTGAATACCGCTATTCACCATGTTTCAATTTTGCTTTTGGTGGGCTATTTTGAAGACAAATCTCTTGCTTTTGCTTTTGCCTCTCAAAATGAGCTTATGATTGAATCAGGGAATACAATTGTTTGGTTTCTTGACTCTGCGCAACTCACTCACCCCACTAATGCTGGTGGCAAGTGATCCTACTGTCCTGGTAGTGTTTTGTGGTATTCCTAACCACTATATATTCCATTTCATATTCACCAATAAAAATTAATTTCTATTCACATTTTTGTCTTTGTGTCTTCAGTACTTCTGCGCCTCTCTCTAGCCACAACTAGTAGAGATTATTCTTCCAGGGCCGCAAGGTAATTGTATAGCCTTTCCTTTCATCTAACCAAGACTTAGTACAAATCCAATCCTAAGGTTAGGATTTCCCGTTGTGTGTCTGTGCCGCGCCTCAGAACACAACACATGTCTGCAAGACACTCAATTGACTTGAAAAGCATAAACTCTATGCAAAACCAAGTAAGTGCTAATTTATGGAAAATGAACTCCTGTTCTTGGGCCACATTGTCTCTGGCGGTGGCACCAAAGTAGACCCGGATAAAATAAAAGCCATAAACAACATGAAACACCCCAACTCCATTAAACAAGTTAGATGCTTTATTGGAATGGTAGCTTACCTAATGAAATACATCAAAGACTGCAGAAAACTCACTTCACCAATCAATGACTTAACCAAGGGGAATGTGACAGAAATAACTGGATAATATGATGCCGTTTCTAAATGATGGGGAATAACCACCCAAATCCACATAGAATTGATGATTAACCACCAATGCGGCTTCAGATATTTTTTTGTGAATTTTCCAATTGTAACTCCAGGATTAAGTAGAACAATCAATCCTAACCAAAGTAGTTCAAGATAAATGACCTGGGAAAGCATCAATGCATCTTCAGCGTAGAATTCTGGGCATTGAGAAATGATCCAATTTTCATCTTCAGGAATGGAGGGAGGAGCTACAAAATTGGCTGGCATGAAATTAACATTTTGCAGCGCCAACAACAAAGTTCCTGATGCTGGGCCCCATCTTCCTGAAATGATTCTGTTCAGAATCAGATTATACAGGATATACCACAACAACCCAAGCACAGGATGCATTTTTAAAATTTAAAATTAGAACTTGGGATAATTGATTTTTATTGAGTAAATTTAGGAGGACTCAACTCTTAGAGTTGAAACAGGGAAAATTATTCAATATATATCAGAAAAATTGACTAAGCAATACCACCTGAGTCTTGATCTCATATTCCTTTGGCATCTTCCAGTAAGTATCTAGTCCAGGTTGCAAAGAACCCTTGTATGACCAGTTTCTGACAACCATGCTGATTAGTGAGCTTACATTGGGTGAACCTCATATTACGCTGATTTATCAACATCAGTTTACAAGGGGGAGCTGGTTTCAGTTGGCATACTGGAGCAGCCTTGACCCATTTTTGATCAATTATTTGGTTTAAATCCGTTAACTTGGCCAATTTCAATACAGGTTTCCCAGCCTTCCGTGCCTTCTTACTTGGACGGACAATACCCGGCATTATGGAACTTACTGTGACAGGGAATGCCAAAAAGAAATTCATCTGGACACCAGAATGTGACAAGAATTTTCAACTATTAAAACAAGCTTTGATCAAAGCACCAATATTGCAATACCCCAATAACAACGGGTGCTACAAGCTCAAGTTGGATGCCAGTGACACCACCATTGGCGCAGTCCTGTGCATCCGCCAGCCAGGGCAGCAAGACTTCCTGCCAGTATGTTACAAAAGAAGAAAACTAACTAATAATGAGCAGAGATACCCAATACACAATAAGGAATTTCTAGAAATATATCATGCATGCAAGAAATGGAGATGTTACTTAGAAGGACAATTGAATGTCTGAGTACTAACTGACCATAAATCCTTAATCTATTTCAAAGCTCAGAACACACTTGCACGGCGGCAAGCCAAGTGGTTGTCCTTGCTGGAACAGCTTAACCTGGAAATCCAGTACAAAAAGGGGGAAGAGCTGGTCTTGGCTGATGCTCTCTCTAAGCTATTTCAGCCAAGAGAGGATCATCCTGACCACCTGGACCCTGACTGGCCAAACCTATATAACACTGAGTATAAAATAAAAGGGAAAGACTGCTCAACACACCAAATGACCCATAACACATTAGTAAGGAACAAAAAGTATTTCCATGAATCAAATGGCGCTGTATACCAAATCATTAACAACAAACATGTCCCTTACATCCCACTTGCACAAAGAGTTGACATCATATTAAGACATCACCGCCTACTGGGACATACAAAGGCTAACAACCTATACCTCACATTAAGATAGATAGTATGGTGGACCAACCTCAGACAAGATATAGGTGATGTTCTGAAAAAGTGAACAGTGTGCAAGAAATACACCAGCACAAAGGCTCCCCAGCCAACGGTCAACTCAGTACCTGACCCTAAACCATTCAAGGTTTAGGGGCTAGACATAGCGGGCCCCTTCCCAGAAAAAAAGACAAACCAACGTTTCTTAATTGTAGCCATTGACTTTGCCACACGCTGGCCCATCTGCTGGGCAGCAAAGGACCATAAAGCAGAAACAATAAACCAATTCATTAAAAAAGCAATTATAGCCAACTACAGCACTCCAGACTACATCATAACTGATGAAGCAACTGAGTTATCAGATCATGTAGTAAACAATAACTTAAAATCCAAAAACATTCAACATTCCACAACCTCTCTGTACACTCCACAGGCCAACAGCAGAGTTGAATGCCTAAACAACAGCCTTATCAAGACCCTAGATAAAATAATGGATGGCAAAGCCAAAGACACATGGCCACTATACGTGAAACATGCATTACTAGTATCCTGGGTCCACACCAATCAAGGGACAGACTATTCACTGTTTGAACTAACCTACGGATACAAACCAGAAATAATTACCCGCAACAAGCAGCCATACATAAAGATCCCCACAGGAAAACCTCCAAAAGTGGAAAAAGCACCAAATCTAAAACACATATGCCTCAAAGCTAAAATAGCAGAAATAAAAAGGCTCAAAACACAAAAGGTAACCTCCACAGAGGAACCACTTCCCATTGACTCCCCTGTCTGGGTCCTAGATGGCAACAGAAAGAAACTAGACTCAGTACATAGAGAACATAAATAATCATCAAGTACAAACCAGACCAGAACAACTATCTAGTGAAATTCCAAGGTGTCAAACCCCCTATTGTCAAGAAATATCACAGAACCTGTCTCTGCCTTAGCAAAGGAGAACACTTGACCAGACTGGTACCAACTAGTAAACAACTCCAGAAACATCAGGCGTCAGACGTTAAGACAAAGCCCCCTCCTGATGTACCAGAGTAACCCCTTAAGGGGGGGTGTCAAGGGTCTGGATGTACAAGCATTCTGGATACCACCAACTTACTTAACATCTAGCCATACCCAATTTGGTGCCCTTCCAATATACAGTTCAACATACCAAGAATGGCAGCCAAGCAATATCACATGACAATCCAAGTATCTGGTGGATTGAATTCATCCTGCACATGATCAACCCCTAGGTTTGATCCAACTAAATCTCTGTCACAGCCAAGTCTATATAAGTCTAAAATATTATCCAATAAAAGATACTTCTCTTCTTTCCTAATTCCATATTTGAAGCTTCCCCAAAGGCGCTCCTTATCACAAGGAAGGAACCCCTGCACAGGGGAATTGAATTTACGCCTGGGATCTGTGAAACTTGCTGGTAAGGTTCAATGAGATATTGCAACAGGTGAAACATGCAGCAAACCAAGAGATCAAAGATCTCAAGGCAAGGGAGGAAAAAAGCATTGAGATTATGGCCAGATGGCGTGATGACAATAAAGTGTTGACACAGAAATTTCTTACTTGGAGGTTTTTGGGAATTTTGACCAAGTAATGATGCCAATTATGACAGAGCTCACAGATTAAGGTTTAGCAACCAGATCCATAAATTGGCAGCATAAAAATCACTGATGCCAACTATGACAGAGCTTGCAGATATGGTTTACAGCTGCCAAATACCATAAATTGGTAGTATAAATTACATGTATATTGGATCATCAGTAGTCTGCTGACCTGAACCATAAATCAGCCAATGATATGCGCCGCTACAGCTTTTGGCTTATACACAATTTGCTGCTGCACCAATTAGTAAGATTACAGGCGCCAAACTAATTTATGTCAAGCGCTGCTGCGCCAACTGAAAAATTCTTGCAAGCGCCGCCCTGCTTTTACTTTGAGCACCAAGGCACTGGGTTCAATTTCCCATAATCTTGAATTCCCGTATCAATCACATTGTTAAGCATTAAGCTTGTAATATTTCAGGAAAGTAAGAAGTGATCCTGAAGTAACTAAATTATTCCATGCCAGCAAGGGCCACCTGTGCTGGGTGAAGATGAAAATATTCTATTAGTTGATGTGCAATAAGCGCCAAACCTAGATTAATAATTACCCAAATTAGAGCTGTGTTAGAATGTCCTAAAAGACATTGCTATTAGCCCAGAGATTAACCCTTGAGAATTTATAAGAAGAATGAATAAATTCCAATAAAATCATCTTTTAATCTGGTTGACCCTTATCTTAATCTTTAAGCACTTCTGAGTGATTAGAAGCCATTTCTAGACAATATAAATGTTTCCATTTGATCCTGGCTCTTCTGATACAATAATACTAATATCCTCACATATAGCTGTATTCAAGCAAATGCCCTGCACCCTATAATATCAAATAATTGTGGCACTGTAAGGCAAAAAGCGCAACAGAGGTAAAGCTTGCCAAAGCTTTACCCCATAAAGGTTCTAGTAGCAAGAGTCAGCCAGGAAATGATAGTGGCAAGTTTGACTGGTTCAATATGGCTCCCTCACAGCTACAGATGCAGGGCCTGCCCTGGGCCCCAAAAGCTATACCCAATCCTTGGTGGATTTAGATGGGCCTGGGCAGGCTCATTTTAGCTGCCCAGGGCTCCCAGTTTAAGCCCAACCTCCCTTTAGCAAGTCAGGGTTCCCAATTGGGAACCCTTTTTTAATCAAGTTCCCCAGCCTCAGAAATGCCTGTCAAGCCAGCCCAAAAATTTTAATCAAATTGAAAATGACCCCATGGCACCTACAGCCAGTTCTGCCAGAACCAATGACCAGTCAAGCAAAGATAGACCACCAGCAAGCCAAACAACTGTTCCTGAAGACCCCAAAAATGACCATAAAGCAGCCAACCAAACAGCAGAACCTGAGATGCCAACCTTTTTCACAAAGATAGAACCAGAAGAATGCCCAGAGGCATTTACATGTGAGTAATTATATAAGTCAGAAGCACCTGAAAAGTTCTGTATTGTCATTCTTACCAAATAAAGTTGTTATGAACCTTTGGTTCACACATCTGATCCTTACATGTTTTTGATACTCTTTCATCTGCAATAACCAAAGCACCAGCACCCATACTCAGGAATTGATATCCAAGCAACAGCTGGAGACCCAGAAGCGTTCAATTATTACTGCCCCCTGACACTCTGTTTGGCTCTGTACATTTCACAGTGTATCCACCCAATCCTGTCTACAACCCCTGGAATTTGGAAGACCTGCAGTGGTACACCCGCCCAGATTCTCCCAAATATCCCTACCAAATTGTGTGTGACAGAAAGGAGATTACAATATACCCTTTGATATTCAGCAGGAAATACAACAATCTTTCCCCCTACCAGGTCCCCATGAAACCACCCTTGACACCCAAACCGTCTGTCCCAACCCCCCACTTCTGATGCCACTGGTCAGAATGGTTGATTCCTGGGAGTGCTATACCTGGCACTCACAGGATCAATTGATTCTGCCTTGCCAGCAGCTGGACCCTGGGCTGTGGCTGGGAAGGCCCTCTCCTACATGATAAATTTAAGTCCTGTCATCTGGTGGGCCATGCCCATACCTGCATCCCCCTTCTTCACCTGAAGGGGCATTTTGGTACTCTTGGTATACTGAAACATCAGCACTATCTATCACACAGAAGTCCAATCCCAATCCGTTGTCTATCATGAGATTTATGAGGGGACCCTAATTTAAGAACACCCAGGTATTCTGAATATCAAAGGCCAACCTAACCCCAACTCTAGGCTCAGGTCTATTAGTCTCCTTCAGCCACTCTAGAGCCAAGGTTGCAATCCAGAACATCTAACCCATATAAAATATCTAATGCCTAGCCAACTCCTTATTCATCCACATCTCTCTTGAAAGAAGCACTTCAAGCAACCCTTACAGGAAATAACTACCCAAGCTCCAGAAACACCTCAATCTATCCATCAACTACTGCTGTGGGGACTCTAATTGGTTACATGTACTCTGAATCTGTCTTAGCCATCTCTAACTAGAGCTCTGTAACTGACATATAGCCTCACTCCCCTGATCTTCAATAAACCATCTCCATTCCTTCCCTAAATCTTTTGGGGCAGGTATTAACAGGTCCATAGAGGCAGCTGGTGATGTTTACTGCTATGGTTTGCCCATGTATCCCACTTGCTGCGCTTGGCCCTCTGGGCCAATGTCCAAGAAGACACAGTAGGAACCTGTTGTTTGAAAGGGTTGAAGTTTGAACTAGCCAACTTCCAGCCTTCAGAGCAGAGTTAAGGGTCTGTACTACAATCTTCTGGAAATGCAGTAAGTATATATCTCCCTTTAGAACAAAGGGGAATGTGCACTGGAGTTAAAAGAAACTAACCCATATGTGGTTAATATTAACCTTTATCTTGGAGCAGTCCAAGGATTATAAGTAGTCTAGGATGCCAATCACTCTTCAGAGGGGCAAAACTGAGTGAGGAGCCCAGGCATTGTATTGGGATCAGAATAGGTCAGGTAGCCTGTCCCAAGATGATGGGCATCAGTAAAGCCCCATCCAAGAGACTGGGACTATCACTAAGGACAGAAGCCAGATTGGTTAGATATTTGCATGGGTTAAAATTTTCAGGAAATATCAAACCAGCATGGATCATAAAATTTGAAGTATCTTACCCTCAAGATTAAATACAGGGAGCTGATACCTGCAAAGAATTCAGCTGTCTATAAGGGAGAGGCCCACCAGACAGCAGCTGCTTAACAATATAATTGAACCCCTTCATAAATGCCATACCATGCCCCAAAGAGAAGGCTTCTTTAGTTTAAATTCATTCTAATTTTTTTTTTCAAAAACAGGGTAACACTCTGGAAAAGTTCCAATCAAGCTGGTTTGTGACCTGCAACCTGACTTTAAAGTGACCTGTAGCCAAATGTGGAAGTCAACTAAAATTACCAGAAACAGCAAAATGAGTGATTGATGATCTCATACAGTGGATGTCTCAATTTAGCACTTGACTCATTAGAAAGATCAAGCCACCCCTAGTCATTCAACCAAGTAATCAACACAATCATATTCATGATATCCACAATTCACAACAACTATATAATAGTTATCTCCCAATAAAGAACATTATCTAGTTTCCAAATATGTTTCCTCTTGGAACTCTGCTAAAATAGCACGTCAAAAACATTGGTAGCACAGGTGGTTTCTCCATCCTTTCTTTCTTTTTTTTAAATTTTCTCCTGTTGCCTGTACCTGCTGTGTTCAAAAAATATACAGAAAAATCATGTCTGGGCTCCCTGTGGACTGGATGCCCTACACACCAGGGACCAAGATACCAGAAGGGTATGTGCTGTACCATAACATGGTGATGCAGTCCACATCTTCAATTCCTTATCAGCTCAAGGGTTTTCAAAAACCCTACCGCCACAACCCAAGTTATTGATTAAACTATCATGCCTGCCCACATAGCACAACGTCTGTGCAGTGATGCTTTGGAATCAGTTTCAGGAGCAAATGATGACAATGCCACTGCATGGATCAAATCTTCTCAAAGCAAACTGACACAAATGAAATGCCCCACATGCTTTTGGATTGCAGAGGTATCCATTTGTCTGACCCACAACACAGGCACCTAGTGCAACAAGTGACACAAAGACTATAACAAGAAGGACTGAGACATCTTCAAGCAATAATTTCTGACAAGATTTTTAATGAAAAAAACAGCCCTCAAGATTATCTGCCAAGTAAAGAACTTAACCCAAACTGTCACTGTAAAGGAACTTACCCAAGCTTAAAAAGAGTTCCACCTACAAGCTCCATCAGATATGATGTTTGACAGCCCAGCCACACACCTCATGTTCTATGATGTTCTTAAGCCGCATATAATGAGACATGTGAGCCTGGACCAAGTAAACAATCTGCAGAGCCTGTACTGTGAATCAGAGAAAGAAGAGCAAATATCTAATGCGCCGCACAAGGCACAAAACAGAAAAAGGGAGATACCTAAAGACTCCCACTCCTCATGATGCTCTAATTGTCCTCTGCCCAACAATGGTAACCACACAATCAACAATACTGCAGGCTCCAATAGCCATGGCAACAGGAATAATGACCATTTCAATTGCACTCACTTTAGAGTCACCAGCACTCAGGATAACCTGGATGAGGGAAAAGCCTGGGGAGAGCATTAAGCAAGCCAAGCTCTCCCCACCAAACTTTTGCCTCACAAAATGATGAATATTGCCCAGAGGACATGAATCAGTGCCCTATGATCCATGTTCTCTCAGGAGATCCTGTATTCTTCACCATTGCCAGACATCCCAATAAACTTATGTCCTACCCTTTCAGCTTTTGAAGTTACACAGGTTCAGCCCTCTTAGACTCAGGCGCAGACTGTACTCTTGTCAATAGCAGCTTTGTGAAAAAGTTCAGGTTAGCCACTAATCCTTTGTGGATTAAGAACGTGGTTTTAGATGATAAAAATCACATTACTATGACCTTGGAAACTGCCCCTTTTCCATCACGCTGGAGAACCTCCACTCAATAATCCAAGGACCTGTCATTGATTTTCCAAGATTTGATGTGGTACTTGGCCTGGACTGGTCAAGGAAGAACAACCCTCACGTGGACTGTTCCATCTCAGTGTTAACCATCGATTGAGAAGGAGTCAACTATCAAATTTACCCTATCACAGTTGAACAGCTTCTTCAGGACCATGTGTTTGTACACATTACATAGACCCAAGAGAAAAAATCTCAAAAGAAATTGATTGGAACTCCTGTTATTACAAGGTCATACATTTTAAGGACCACCAAGACACTGCTACCTCCCAGGATCAGGAAATCATAGTGCAACACCCAGAAATCTTTGAAGAGGCACTGCTAGGGCTACCTCCTGAGAAACACATACAACACTCAATACAACTCAAGGGAGCAGTACCCAAGGTGCAACCCATATACCAACTCACCCCCAACAAGGATGATAAAATTTGTGCTTACCTTAAGGAGGCTTTGGAGAAGGGGCTCATCCAACTTTCCCAATCACTCTTTGGGGCTGCTGTGCTCTTTGTGGCAAAGAAGGACGGGTCCCTCAGGTTAGTTACTGACTATTTCAGGATTGACAATTTGTTATCCCTCAAAACCCGGGCCCAAGGGCATTATTCAAACCCTGAACCCAAATTCCTGCTGGTCCCATGGACCAAGAGCCCGCCCACCCGCATTTTTCTGAGATTGAGCCCCTGCAAGCTGAAGCCCCTGCTAAGTCCTAAAGTCAGAATACAGTACCAATTCAATTATGATGGTTCCCAAGGAGGATTCTCTTGAATTGCCTAATGGAGGCAGAGAAGGTGCCCCTGTGAGCTTCATGAGCTTGAAAACCTCTCAAGTAATCAATCAAACTCAACTGCCAAGGAAAAATCTGGGCTTTGGGCCCAACCCCGTGACCACAGCCAAAAATCAAGGAAATCAAGTGACCAATTTGGACTTTCTGACCAATGAGAGAACATCCAGACAAGGTGCCATTTTGCTGCTCCTGCACCTGAGCCTCCTGGCCACCTGCCCACATTTTTCCTGATATTTTGATGAAGCCCTTATGGAAAATACTAAGTTTGGAGGCGGGATGCTATATATGCCTATAGATTCTGCACTCAAACCTTATTGCCATTTTTGAATAAAGGTTATGTTATTTTGGCTCACACAGCTATTGTCTTGTTTTGTATTTGATATCTACCAATTCAGTTTGTGATCTCTTTGTCCTTCTACCCCACCACCCACAGTTTTCTGTCCTCCTGATGTACCCTTTGGACCCGTCTATTTTACCAACTACCCTCTGAAATCTGAATACAGAGTCTACACCCTGGAAAAGATACTCAAACTTAACCCTTTGGCCCACATTCAATCTGCAGTTAGATACAACTGACAAGGCCTGTGGATATTTTTAACACCCAAGTTGTTCAGGGGGAAATTCAACTATCTCCTTGCTTACAACCTACCCACGGAACCACCTGTGACCCCAAGCCCTATGCCCGCTTCCTCATCTGACCTCCCAACTGATCATTCTGGCAAGCTGTTTGGGAGTGTGTACATAACCTTCAAAGGGGTGATTGGCACTATAATCCCAGCTGTTGGCCCATGGTCCTGGGTGGGAAAGTCTGTCTCCTACCTTTTTAAGTTAGCTCCCCTCTTGTGGTGGGCATTGCCTGCAAAAAACCCAGCCCAGGTCATCCCTTGAAACAGCGGGCTGGATGCCCAAGACTGGATCCCTGACAGACTACCTAGTGTTAAACAAAGTCATCATTAAGAACTGATACCTTCTTCTGCTCATTGATGACCTTTTTGAAGCCTTTGGCAGAGCAACCGTCTTCTCAAAGATTGACCTAACAGCCGGATACAATCAAATCTGTATTGAGGAAAAGACATCCCAATACCGCCTTTCAAACCAATTATGGATCATATAAGTGTGTTGTACTTAACTTTAGAATAAAAAACATGCCTTTAACATTTAATAAGTTTATGAATGAGATTTTAACACCCCACATTAGAAAGCACACAACTTTTTATCTGTATGATATCATTGTATATAGTCCCTTGGTAAATCAACACCACAAGGAGATAGAGGCAGTATTTGCAACCATGGCACAACACAAATTACTTCCAAAACCCTCCAAGTGTCAATTCTATCTTAGCAGCTCCTTTTTCTTGGGCATGTGGTGTCAAATGAGGGCATCAAGCCTGACACCCAGAAAATCTAAGCCATATGTAAAGTGCCATCTCTCAAGGACAAGAGTGAGCTTTGTACCTTCCTTGGGATGATAGCCTATGTCTGACACTTAATTCCATACTGCACGTCCTAACTGCGCCACTATCTGTCATCATAGGTGTCAAATTAAAATTTGTATGGACCCCCAACAAGACCTTTGTTTCTGTTGCTTGAAATACAAACTGACCTCTGCCCCCATCCTGTAATACCCAAGAAGGTATTCTGACTACCAAATGAAGACTGACACTTCTAACACCTCTATTGGTGGTGTACTACGCATAAAAACAGACATAGACAACTACCTGATAGTGGCTTATGAGTTGTATAAGCTTACAGATAGCAAGTGCTGGTACCCAATCAACAATAAGGAGCTGCTGACAATTGTCCATTGTCTAGTAAAGTAGTGTTATTACCTGGAGTGGCAAGAAGCCTTCACTGCCCTAACTGACCAAAAGCCTCTTGTATATTTCAAGACCCAAGCCAACTTATTCAGACAGCAAGATCCATGAATGGTCTTCCTAGAGCATTTTAACATGAACACACAATATAAACCTGTATCAGAACCGGTCATGACAGACACCCTCTTGCGCCTATACATGAGGGCGTCTAGAGGCCAAAATGGCCTTGACCCAGCCTGGCCCCTCCTGTTACTTTGAACAAAAGACAAAGGTTTCCCTCTGGGCATCACAGGGCAACAGTGCCCATGTCAACACTAAAAATGTTGACAGTGGCCATGTTGACACTTTTAATGTCAACACTATAGTAAAGTGACAACCTGGTTTTACTTAATGTTGTTTCCTGGATGTTGACACTTTTTTAATTAACAGCACACTTTACCCTGAACATTTTTAATTTAAAAAAAATTAAAATACTTTATTATACTAAAATGACAATAGAGAGCTCAAAAATGCAATAAAAAATACTATAAGTAATAAGAATAAGGAGATATAAGCAACTATTGTCAGTTTACTATGTAAATTACACTCTTTATTATAAAATTATTTTTATTCCCATAAAAATTAAAATTCCAATGAACCAAAAATAAAGATACTTTATATATCATAATAACCACAAAATATAAGAAAATCCTAATTTTAATTTATTATACTTTATATAAGCATAACTGAAATTATCTCATAGCTTAAAGATAAATTAACAAAATATAAGATATTTCCTACAAAACCACATTAAAACTAAACATAAAGCTTACCATTTATACCTAAAAAGATTAGTACTATCCAAAAAAATTAAAAGTTTAAAAGTAAAAAATATATAGGCAATGCAAAGCAAAGTTTATTTGGCTAATTATAGCCACCAGCAAGAGCAGTTGTAACATCTTCTAGGTACTTCTTGATCTCTGCCACCTTGTACTTCTTCTTCACTACCTTCTACACGTCCTCCTGGTAGTCTTGCTCCTTGGACTTCCTCTTCTTGGGGTCCACCTGGTTGGCCAGGTCACGGAACTTGGAGACAGTCTGGGTCTGCTCCTCCTGCAGCTTGGAGAAGAACTTGTTGAACTTGGGGTTAGTCCCAAACTTGGTCTTCAAGTGCTTGTGCCAAACCTCAAGAATAGAGGTGGTCTTCATCTCCACCTTGATGGGGGCCTTGAAAGTTCCAAGGGGCAGTGGCCCCGCTCTTACCTCTCCGGGCAGTCACCTTCTTGCCCACCCATTGCCGCTCAAAGTACTCCATGTAGCCTTCAAAGATGGTGGAGTGCTTCTTGATATAAGCATCCTCCAGGAGGGCCTCAAAGCCAAGCCTAGTATGCTCCGGGCGCACAAAAGCCAAGGAAGCAAACTGAGTCAGGGCAAAGCAGCACTTCCTCTTACCATCACTAAGATACTTGTCAAAAAGGTCTTTCTCACTCTTGAGATTCTTGACAAGGGCCTGCCAAAAATGGAAGAAGCAGCCCTGGACTTCTCCTTAAAAGTTGGCCTGGAAGGCTCTGAACTGAGCCTGCTCAAAGTCCATTATGATAACCTTTGGCCCAAGTGAGCGTGCATGAGCTAGCTGCTCAGCAGATAAGGTTGCCTCATCCTTCTCAGCGGAGGAGGGATTGGCCCTTGTGGTGTGGGTGGGAGGGGGAAGCTGGTTGGTGGGAAGAGAGCTCAAAGCAGCCCGGACAACCTTGAAAGCTCTGGCATAGACCTCTGTCTTGGCACCAGGAAGGAGAAAGAACACAAGAGGGATGACCTGGTCATTGAACTGCCCATGCAGGACCCAAAGCTTCTTGAAGAGAGGGGGGGCAAGTAGCAAATGTGCCGTCGCACAGCCAGGTGGTAGCAGTGTTCAGCTGCAGCAGGTTTTGGGTTGTGGCGTAGGCTACAATCCTATCCTCCACTTCCTGCCCATTGTCATGGAGCAGGAACATCTCGCCATCCTCTGTCTTTTTGAGGGAATCAGTGAGGACCAGGTCCTTGATGTTGGTGGCACTCTTGGCCATGGGGTTTGAGGCTTGACGCCTATCACTCACAAACTTGAAAAACTGGGTGTGAGTAGGGAACCTTTTGAGGTTGGTAGGGGTCAGGTACTTGCAAGCAAGCACAGCCAGCTGGGTGGAAGAAAGGTCTTTGGAAGTGGGCATAATCTGCACCAGATACCACTTCAGGAGGCAGGAGATGGTAGTGTTGGGCATGATGCAGGTATGCTTGCCCTTGATGATTTGGACCAGGTCCCATCACTCAGTGTTGAGCTGCACTGGACAGGAGCTGTCCTCACAGGTGTAATGGCGGCTCTTAAAGCCCCGGTTGGCATTGTTGAATGAGAAGATGTATCCATTGACCACCATGGCTGGCCCACCTTTAACACTCATGATGGGGAAAAACTTGGGTAGGGTGGAAGGAACCTTGAACTTGCCATCAACATTGCAGATGTTATGGGCCAACAGAGGGTCCCAAGGGCCATCAGGAGCATGGCGGAAGCCAGGGAAGTAACCAGGGCGGGGCTTCAAATCATCCCCAGATGATCTTGAAGGGGGAGAGTTTGGCAGGGGTGGGGAAGCAGAAGGGGGCTTGTTGTGGTGCTCCTCATGTGCAGGAGACTTATCCTTGGGTGGGGACTTTTGGGCTGAGCGCTTCTTCTTGGTTGGCTCCTTGTCAGAAGCTGGGTTGTAAAAACTGTGCTCTGTAAGAGAGCCATCAGTTTCCTCTCCCCCAGTGGAATGAGCAGGGATCTTCTCAGGAGAGGGCTCAGGGGAGGGCTTGGGAGATGGTTTGGGGTTGCCTTCTTTGACAAGACAGGCTTCTTCTTGGTGGCTTTGGTGGGCTCAGAGGGACGCTTGGTACCCTTTGGCTGTTTGGAGGTGTTCTTGTCCTAAAATAATAAGTAAAATGGTTTAAAATAAAGCAAAGTGTGTAAAAAAACAAAACAACTTAAAAAGCATAATATACAAAAAGTAAATCTTAGATGGTTTTTCTTGGCATTTAAATGTTAAAAATACTTGTATAGTTCTTATTTTATTAAAGTTATAAATAACAAGATAAAAGTTAAGAGAAATATATGAAAGTATTATATTTAGATATATATTTTATTTTAAAAATTAAAAAATATGAAAAAGCAAAATCAAAAATACAACATATCAAAAAATGAGAAGTTTTTATTATATAAAACATAAAGATTTATATGTGAGAAGTGAAAAGCGTCAACATTATGAGTGACAATTAGTAAAAAAAGCTGAATTCTCACTGTTGATTACAAAAATTGTAGACATTATTTTTGACAACATTCTCACTTTTGACATCATTTTGAAAATTTACTATGAAAAAACATAGTACACTTAATTAAATTTACGCGGGCTAGCAAAAAATTAACCGTTTCCTGTCTATTTTTGTTCACATATAAAAATTAAAAAAACATATAAAAATAAGTAAAAAAAGTATCAAGGCTCTTTATTTCTTTATTAAAAATTACATTTGGGTAGTGGTAATATGATATTTTACCATTTCACTTAAGTAAAGTTGTTAATAAGTTGTTGGTAGATATTGAAAAGGGTAAAGTGTCAACTTTGTCACTTACAATATTCTTTATATGAGGTAGCATATTAATCTATGCTTAATTGTGCCACTCTAATTTGCTTAACTCCACCCCAGGGGATACTCACAAGCAAATAAACAACATTTACGAGTGTCAACATTATTTTTAATAATAAATTCTATGGTAACTTACATAGTAAGTCACGCTTAAATTATTGGATCACTGTTAGCATCCAAATCACTTAATATATTAAAGCCGTAATAGGTGCCACATAAATATATATAACATGAACATTCCAACAATCAAAGATATGTGCACTGTCTTTTTCAATATAATAATTCAATAAAAAATATTTTTAAATGCACACTTATTTTTTTACTGTAGATGCTTCAGTTTTGTTATTAAAAATAAGTTTGGCTTAAAAAGTGTTAACATTGATACTTTTACGTTGTGAAATCAAATAAAAAATAAACTAATTTTTATTAGTAAATGTAAAGGAAAAATCTGGTTAAATCAAGTTTTTTATTAAGCTTAATATTAAATCTTGTCAAGATGGCCACAATTTTGTCGTGTTTTCTGGGTTTGCACCCCTGAACACTTTTAAAAAAGAATTAAGCTAGTGCAACTAGCAAAAAACATAGGAGATTTAGAGTTTTGATTCAACATGGGCGCTGTTGCCCATCACAGACATCACCAGAGATATGGTTGTCAAGAACAAACACTTATTCACAGACTTCTACAGAACATTACATTGCAAAATGACAGATGGGGTAACTATTCCTTACGTCCTCACACACCAGAGAGCTAACACCATCTTATGTTACCACCAAGATCTAGGACACACAAAGAGCTGAAACCTCTATGAGTTCTTAAAACACAAGGCCTTGTGGCCAACCCTGTATATAGATGCACAGTAAGTCCTTGACCAATGTGAATTTTGCAAGAAGTTTGCAAAAAGCAACACCCCCCCAAAGTCATCATTTCCAATCCAAACTCAATACCCTTTAAAGTTTGGGCCCTTGAAATTGTAGGTTACATGCTAGGAAAACATAAAACAAGAAATATATCATCACTGCCATCAATTTTGCCACCCACTGGTCAGTGGTCAAAGCTGTTAAGGCGCACACTGGCAACAACGTAAGCCAATTCATTGGCAGAGAAATAATCAGTAAGTTTGGAAAGCCAGAACTGCCAATCACCAACAGAGGCAAGGAATTAACCTCAGAGAATATCACCATCTACCTCATAAAGAATGGGTTCAAACACACAGTGACTACACCATACCACTCTCAGGCCAATGGCAGAGTAGAGCAGCCAAATGGGAGCCTCATACAGGCCCTTGTCAAACTCACCACTGGGAGACCTGAGGAGAAGTACAAATATTTGGCAACTGCACTTCTTGTGTGTTGCACCTGGGTGAACAGATCCACTGAAAAGAGCCCCTGTGAACTTGTCTACAGAACACAATCCAACTATGACAATTCACATGGAAGCAGTTTTACAGGTGAGGGTTGATTTGGCTCCAAATAAAGACACTATGCTGAAAGTTGAAGGTGTGTAGTGATTTTGAGACAGGTAGAGGCCTAGTAGGGAACATTGGCTACTAGGGGAGGTAAGACCTACCTAGTAGGTAACAAAGGACTACTGAGGAAAACTATGGACTAGCCCATCAGGGAACAATGGCTGCTAGGGGGCTGGTTAGGTGTCCTTAACCAGAAGGAAATTTTGGCTGCTAGGGGTGGGGAGTGTACCAGCCTGGTGGGTAACATGGGCTACTAGGGCTAGTTGATGATGTGACCCTGGCAGGTAACACGGGCTGCCTGGGAAGGGAGGAGCTGGGATAGCTCTACATGCCCTTGTGCGCTTAAAGGAGGTCTGTGATCAAGCACCTTACCTAACAGACTGGTAGTGTAAAGTTACACCTCCCCCTTGGGCCTCTACTTTAATCCTCACCAGATGCTTGGGAATTTCTGCCAACTTACTCCTGGATATTTTCCAAAGATTTACTGAAAAAACTCAAATAAAGGTCCTCATACTATTAATTGCTGATTTATTCTGAAAATGCCCCACCTAACCCACCCAAGAGACATCTCTGGTTAAATATCATGTGCATGAGAGACCAGGAGCAGTGGTAATTGCATTCAAGACAGGTTCCTCAATTTTTAGTTGAGTCAGTTTCCCCTTTGATTTTTTTCATTTGTATTTTTCCAGATTTTCTTGCCTCAAGAGATGCATCCATAATCCTTAATATCATTGGCCAATCAGTTTTGAACATTCAACTTCTCACCCAAATTCCATCCACTTCCTTTAAATGAATGCAAGAGTTGTAAAAGACCTTGCTTCATCATTCTCTAATCTAATAAAGTTCAAAATTTGTTAGTAATTTTGGCCATTTGGTTTTATCTGTTGCTTTGCAGTGTTCAGTTGACTCCTTCCCCCTTTGACCTACCCAGGAATAGTTGGCAACAACCTTTTGGTTGTTGCTGAAACCACAATTTTTATTGTAGTTGAGAGCTTGGTTTTATTTCCTCTTAACCTGCTCCCCAATTCTCACAGGTAGGGTTTCCTTGTCTGTGTTTCCTTGGGGGCTTTGTGGAAGTCCCAAAACTACCATTGAGGGCATGGATATGCTCAGAGGTGTTATCAGGGTAGCTACTTGTGGAAACAGTTGCAGAACTTGGTATGATCAGGCCTGTGGGAAGCAAAGTTAGTTACTTTGTGCCTGAAAGCTCATACTTAACCACCTGAGTGAGTAAAGACAACTGCACAGACATGAGGATTGTCTGTGGTTGAATGGCCTAAGTGGAGGACACTTGCAAGAGCCAAGTCAAACTCCAGTAGCCTTTTAGACTTATTGCCTGAGTCTGAGGTATTGGTAATGGGGACTGACAATGGAACCACAGCAATTCATAATATGGGATCAACAGTGAATACTAGTAAGACGGGCTGTATGATCACAGTAAAAACTAGTTGGGAGACTGGAAAATCATAGTGAGGACTGGAACCAAGATTGTTAATAGTGAGTAATTGAACCCAGATAGTTCAAAGTGCAGATAGAACCTAAGTGATTCATAGTAAAGACTAGATGATTGATGAGGAAGAACTTGCTGATGAACTAGGAAAGACTAGAAGATCATGAGAAAAAACTAGCTGAAGGACTTGAAGGTCATGGAGAAAGTCTAGCTGAAGAACTGGAAGTTGGTTGAAAAGGACTAGCAGAATTGGATGCAGGAGCAGAAATGTTTGATTTGGACTTTTAAAAGAAGTATTATTAATAAGAAAGAAGCAGTAAAAGCATTAATTAATACTGCCATGAGATGTGATAAAAAAGATTGATATAAAAATCAAATTAAAAAGAGAAAGAGAGAAAGAAATAGTTTATAGTTATTTAACTGTGAATTTATTAGAAAATGATTGAGTTAAACTGGAGCCAGAGAGGCCGGAAACAGGATAGAGAAACTGTAAGGACAAAGGCTAGAGTTTTGCCAAAATGGTTGAGAGAGGCAAAAAGAAAGCAACATGTGAATTTAAAGTGCTTAAATGTGAAGAAAATGTGACAAAACTTGGAGAAACGTTGAGGAAATTAGGGTTTGAAAATTCCCTAAGTAAAACATAGTTGAGAGCGCTTGAGTTTGCCCAGAGAAACATGACAGGAATTACGACAAACCCATGTGAAACACTGAGCAGTTGTTTATCCAAAGCAAGACAGCGCCAGGTTCAAACCATGGTCAAGAGCAAGTCATTTGGGTTAACAGTTTGGTAAAACCTTTGAATCCAAGTGTTTGATTGGCTGCAGGTTGAAGCCTATTTGATCACTGTTTTGAGGGCTTTAACTGAAGAGTTTAAGCCTAAAAAATGAGGGAATACAGCAGAAAAACCAGGGTTTTAATTGGTTGAAGTAAGATAAAAGGTTTAATATATTGTAACAAAGAAGAAAAAGAATACTTTAATCTTTGAAACAAAGAGATCTGAGAGAAAACAGGGACTAAAACAAGGAGCTATAAAAGGGAGATCAGTCTGAAGCTTTTCAGGGACTGACACAAGTGGATTCCAAAGGCTGCAAGGACTGAATTAAGTGGAATAAAAAGGTCACTAGAGCTACACAGAGAGTTGGAGCCCAAGATAAAGGTGCAGAATCCCAAGATAAAGGATCTGGAGCTGGAAATAAGGATCTGGAGCAAAGTTTAGGAGCCCAAGACTAAAGAGAAGAAGCCCAAAACTAAGTATAAGGAGTCCAAGATATTTTTGGAGGACTTTAAATTATTGGCAAACCCATATTGTTTCCCAGATCCCCAGGTAATATAACAAAAGATTTCTAAGGGGATATTCCTTCTGAACGTTAATAAAAGCCTATTTTGATCCCTGCCCAAAGTTCTAAGTAGTCCAGATAAGCCCTATGAGTGGATTTCCCCATATCTTTTACCCTGTCTAAGGGGAGGAAGATACCTATTGTCAAAGTTGTAGAAGGTTTGCCACTAGTAAGACCTCCTAGGAATAGTGGAAGAGGTTAACTAGACACCTTGAAATGATATATAGGGGGATAAGTTCATAGGGAATTAGTCTACTAGGTTGCTGAAATACTGGTATAGGCCTACAGAGGATCTAGCACCAGCTGAAGTACAAGTGCATGGTGGGGATGCCCGCCTAGTTATGGAAAAGTATTGCAAGAGTTTTCATTGATGCAGGCCAAGTATAAACTTCTAGCTAGCCACCTCCCTCTACTAGTAAATGGCACTCCTCCAAGCTGGTTCCTGGCTTTGAACCAGGACACACTATGGGTACTGGCAAACAGGAACCCCACACCAACATTTTTCAAGCACTGACTGGGCCCAAGTTGGAAATACCTAGCAAGATACTATCCCATTCTAATCCCCTAATACTTCAAGCCAACAGTGACCAAAAGGAAAGGGAAGAGAAACATCAACAGGATATGTTTGTCCACATCCAAGCAAGGCACAAAGTTGGTAACAAAGTGTTGAGGATCTGGATGTACAAGTATTCTGGCTACCGCCATCCCACTTAACATCCAGTCATTGCCCAATTTGGTGCCTTTCTAATATACCGTTCAACATGCCAGAAATGGCAACAAACCAATATTACATGGCTGTCCAGGTATCCAGTAACTTGAAACCATCCTGCACATGACCAATCCCTAGGTTCAAAATAACTAAAATCTCCGCCACAGCTAAAGCTATATAGGTCTAAATGATATCCAATAAAATATAATTCTTCTCTTCTTAATTCCATATTTGAAGCTTCCCCAAAGGCACTCCTTATCAAAAGTATGGGCGATAAAAACAGACAAAAGTAAGCTGCAGCCTGAGAAAATAGTCCCTGCTATTGTTTTGAAGGTAAACAACAACACTTACCTAGTACAAGGACTGGGAAAGCATAATCAGGATAAGGTTCTACACCATGGTCATCTACAACCCTACAAGGCCTTCCAGAAATAGTGCAATACAGTCCTCCCCAAAACCAAGCAACAGTTAATTTAGTATGGCGCCTGTGCTCCTAACAGCCTACCAGCAGACCTCTCACCAGAGGAGGCCAGCTTTCAGCCAGGGGGTGTCAAAACAACAGAGTAACACTCTGGAAAAGTTCCAATCAAGCTGGTTTGTGACCTTCAATCTGACTTCACAGGGACCTGTAGCCAAATGTGGAAGTTAACTCAAATTACCAGAAACAGCAAAATGAGTGATTGATGATCCCATACAGTGGATGTCTCAATTTAGCGCTTGACTCATTAGAAGGATCAAGCCACCTCCTAGTCATTCATCCAAGTAATCAACACAATCATGTTCCTGTTATCCTTGATTCACAACAACTATATAATAGTTATCTCCCAATAAAGAACATTATCTAGTTTCCAAATATTTTTCCCCTTGTAACTCTGCTAAAACAGCACAGTTACAACATATTATTTAGTTTAAATTTATGTTAATATTTTTACATCTTCTTCTTTTTAAATAGAGATTAAGTTAAATGTTAATATTTACTTATTCTAATTGTTGCCTTGGTTTTTTGTTTGATTCACATGTCAGGTTTTTTTGTGTCTTCTTTTTTGCTCTCTTTTAAAATAATATAATATTCTAATTTAAAGAAGATTATAATAGAAGTTTTTATTACCTCACACACTTTGGGTTACATAAGCGCCCTCTTTTCCCCTCTTTGCTGTTGCAGATCTTTGGTTTGCTCTGCTGAGCTTCCTGTTTCCCCATTTTTCATATATCTTTCTACAGAATCCATCAAACTACTCCTGCTCCTTGGATGTTGTCCCTCTTTGTCTATTGCTGCTTAAAATAGCCTTATTTAACTATAAATAAAGAGCTTCAGAAGAGTAGTCTTTAAGCCAAAATTATATGTGATTTCTTACCTTCAATTCTTTTAATTTGCAACTTTTCTTCCTAAAAAACCAACTTTAAAATTTCAGATTTAAACTAGGATTAGTTGAATTTTATATTTTGTTCTCTTAGTCTAAAATGGAAGTTGTTTGATAACAATCATTAGGCTTGCTGTATCCCATTTTTCTTTTAATGAATCTTTTAATAATGTGTTCTAATTTTTAGATGGGGAATATCCTAATATTGATATACCTTTGATAAAAAATTCATCTTTATTAAACACTTTATTATATATCTTGTTTTTGGGGCTCTTAAATTTTATTACAGCTTTTGTAACCCAATACAGTAGTTTTCAAACCTGTTGAGATAAACATATATTATCCTGTTTAGAACGCATAGGTTCAGTCACACAAAAGATTCCAAATTTTAGATACAATTAGAAGCTTTTTCCACAGAAAATATGCACTATTTGGCTAAATTGTCCAGTCACACAACAACCCACGAAAACTGGGAACAAATATATGATGATTCAACAAAAAATTTACCAAACACTAGAACGCATGAGTTTCAGTCACAAACAAATCTACTATGTTTACTGTGTTTTTTATGAACACATGAAACTCAGTCACAAAAGCTAAAAGCTTGATCCAACAATGAACACTAATAGCAACTGAAACAGATAACAGAAATATCAAATATCAAAAAAATAAGTGAATCTATAATACTGTTACCAGCTCATCCTAATTAAGACATAAAATCTAGAATATAAAAAATAAAGAAATTCTCTGAGTTTCTGTTTTGGGATTAAAATTAGTAAAAATATCAAATTTATCAAAACATACTATTAACAGTGCACATTGTCATGGCTGGCAGCAGTCATATACTAAGGTGCTGAGGTGGAGATTAAGCCATCAGGGTAACATGTCACAAGGGCCCAATAGAGGAAAGGAGCAGAATGGGATAAGTAAAGTAATCCTGTAGCTAAGGGACAGTAGGCACTAAGGTTGGGAACAACAACTTTGGCCAGACTGAGGATGGTTAGAATGATCATCCCAGCTCTACTGTGGATGTAGGGCTGTGGAAGGGGTAGATCAGTGGATTCATAGGGAATGTCAGCCATTCCAGGATCTGGACCTGGCTGATAGTCCATGGGCATAGGTCTAGGGTGGTACTCTAGTCTTCTATTCTGATTCTGCTCAAGTGATGTATAAATTGAAACCCCAATACAGTAGTTTTAAAAGCTATGGTGACAAGTGAAAACAATTCAGATTTAAACAAAATGAACTCAGATTTAAGCAAAATTAAAATGAACCCAAATCTATTGTAAACCAATATAATTTATTTATTTTTAATTTTGGTTAAATCTGAGTTCATTTTGTTTAAATCTGAATTGTTTTTACTTGTTGCCATAGCTTTTAAAACTACTGTAAAGCAAACAAACCTGATAGATTCATTCACTTTATTTGACGTTGTCTGTACTTGATTTAAGTGTGGGGAAGTGGGTTTTATACCATTCATCTGGTATACCTTAGAAAACACTACTTCCTAATCCTTGAGAGCTTTTGGTGTTCCAACTCTTGGGTACTGGCTTCTGGGAAGTGGGGATTGGGATCTGAGTGAATTGGCTTAGACTGGGGAATTCTGTTGGCTGCTGATTGATAATTGGCTAGCACCTTCAGTCTGAGGCTTTGTTTGGTTGGGGCATAGGCAATTATTTCTTTAGATTTGAGATTATCTACAGGAATTTCTGGGTCTTGCAGCTTAATTGAGGTGTTGTTCACAGCCAATTTATTGGGTATATTAACAGCAACCTCAGATGCTGCAAGATAGTCTACTAGCGCATCTGTGCATCTGGAGTGATTGAATAGGGTAAAAAGGGTAGCAGGAATCTTAGATTCATCAGATCTGCTGGTTGAATTCTGAAGCAGATCTTCTTGATAAACAATCTGCTGCAGGCCCCAGAAGATCTGATTGAGGGTGGTATTGGACGCACCTAGCCCAATTATAGCATTGGGAGCTGCAAGCTCCCCTGGGCCAGTATTATAACTGGTCCCAGGTCAAGTTTTGTTTTTTGGGCAATTCAAACTGCCCAAATAGGCCAGGGCAGTTTGAACCACCCCTTGCCCGCCCTGGTGGGTGGTTGGGGGTTTGAATCCCCCAGCAGACTTTTGCAGCTGCCTGCGCTTTTGCTTGGTGGCCTGGTGTGGGGGTTCAAACCCTGTACTGGGCACCATAAGGCAGGCCCTCACATACATTTACAACCAAAAATAATTAATATAGAAATTTTGTAGCCTAATCTGAAATAAATGGTAGTGACTATAAGCCTTTAGGCTACCATAAATGGACAGATAAAAATTAAAATAAAGAAGTTATATAGATAGACTGATTTTAATTTAATTTAATTTTTATACCAAAATGGATGATTCACAACAGCAAAGCCAAGGAGACAGAGGAGTACGCCATGGGAGTGGACGCTACTGTGGGTCAAAAAGTTGAGTTAGTGCAACACAATTGCCAACTCAGGAAGAAGACAGGAGAGGAAAGAATAACAGTGAGGTTGCAATGACATAACCAGCTCAAGTTGCACAGGGTGCAAAGGCACAGAGTATAAATTGTAGGGTCCCAAAGCTGACCATAAATTAAACAAAGGCCACCACCAAAATGGTAAATGACACTGCCACTGGGAGGGTGTCCTTAGTATACAGCTCTGTATACTGTCATGATGTTATTTTGGCTACTATTATGGAAAGGGTGAAGCCTGTCCTTGACACCGCATATGATCCTTACATGAGTGATAGAAAAGGGCAAGATGATGACCATAAGCCACATTATTTCCAAACCACATATGGGCAAAAGGTGCTGAAAAAAGTTGCTGTGCTCTACAGACAAGTGCATATGCCCTGTGTTGTGGCTGAGCCCACAGAGTCTCTGCCCACTGCCAAAAAGCCCAAGTATCACATCATCCCCAACACCATCTGCAAGACCTTTATCAGGCTCATCAAGGGGACATGAGACTAAAAGAAGGCCACAGCAATTGTCAATATTTTGGAAAAAT
Organism: Entomophthora muscae; assembly: GCA_014839935.2. Lineage (NCBI taxonomy): Eukaryota > Fungi > Entomophthoromycota > Entomophthoromycetes > Entomophthorales > Entomophthoraceae > Entomophthora > Entomophthora muscae. The sequence goes on along the minus strand of QTSX02004334.1, from coordinate 140,245 downwards.
ATGTGCACAGGGTGTATAGTATTATCAGTGATTCTTTCCCTAACTACTTCAAATATTTGGATGAGACCTCTCAATACAAAAAATACAAGGAATCCAGCAATCAAGTTTTAGAAACCAAACTGTCCTCTGGAAATGAACCAGATGGGGATTGAACCCAAAACCCTAAATACCAGGACAATGTTAGTTCAAAAGCAGTTAGTTCAGTTACATTATCTTTTAATATTGAACCAATTTATTTGGTTTTTGCTTTTAAACTTCAATCCAAGTGAAAAAATGTTAATATTATAAGAAACAACGTCACTTACCGCTCAGCTTCTGATTGGATGTGAAAATCATGTTTTATGCCTCAAAACCCACTTTACTTAACCATATGCCAAGCTCCATACTTGATGCTCCTTGAGATGCAAAAATTAAGGCGCTTTCTTATTATTAACTTGTGGCTTATCCCTGGCTCCTCTGATATCAAATTAAGTATCTTATACCTTTTTTATTAAGCTCCACCTCAACTACCACTTAAAAATAGTACTTTTTTATCTATCAATTCATGTAAATCCCTCTTATCCCCTCAATAACCGCTTAAATTTGTCAGCCCCCATTTTAAGGCTATTTAAGTGGGCAACCATTATCCATTCTACTTGTTTCAACAATAAATAATTATTTCTATTATATCTCTGCTCATACCAATCTCCTGATTCTTATTTTGAAACCATGAAAGTAATTTTATTCCTGTTCTGGTTTCTAGCTTCCTTCTTGCCTGTTGTGCTAGCCTTGGAAAACCCAACACCAACTACAGACTGGCACAATTCATCCCCCAACAACGCTCACCAGAAGGAGTCCCTTGCCAATGGTTGGTTTAAATACCCCTCTGGTCATTAGGGGTGCAAATTTCACTATGGTTGTTCTTCCACTCCTCCTCCAGAAGAACCTTTGCTGATTAGACACAATACTTCATTCTATCTGTTGACATACATAGTGGGATACTATCTGCTAGGTTTTTTCAGTTTGATGTTGGGAAGATTTGCCTATCTAGGCTACTTAGGCCATCTTATCATGATCACGGTACCAGTTGGATCAGTAATTGTAGGACTCAACTTAGGGGCTTTGGTCCACCAGGTAGGGAACTTGTTCCCTATCAAGTGAGTCCCTTACAAGTATGCTCCTGAAAACAGGTACTGTTCTTCTTTTGGAGAAATCCCAGCGCAAGCCAACCCTATTAGTCAAGAAGCACAAATGGGCCATCTGTCAGTGGATCAACCAAAACTGTCATCTTGAACTGGAAAATATTCAGTCCATGGTTGAGTCTTTTTTTGGGATCAAGGCCTCAGTTTCCACCTGCTATTGCGCTGTGAAGAAGTTTAAGATTCTACTGGAAAAAACTTGGGGGTTCTCTGAACAATTGGAACAACCCAAGCAACATCAAGTACTGTCAAAAATATGCCAAGACATTCACTGGCTAAAGAAGAAAGGGACAGTCAATTTCTACTACATTAACAAATTGTCCTTTGCATTGTCCATGCACAATTAATATGGCTATGTGCCTAAAGGTGAAAAAGATGGTATATCCTGGCGTGCAGCTGTCTGTTCTGTTGCCTATTTAATTATAGCTCAACTTGGTCACATTGGTATTGATCTCTATTAAATGATCAAGGGTTTGCACAATGGTGGGACTTTTCTGGAATTTCTCCAATTGGTTTGGGAGAAACTCCAAGTAACCAGTTTGGGTGCCACCAATGTTATTGTATTGGATAATGTTGGGCTCCATAAGGTGGCTGATATCCTTGAAAAAATTTCCAATTGTTGAGCCTAGGGAAGAAATTGGCTCCCAGCAATTGGCTACAGCGTCTTTACACCTTTTATTCCTCCACGCCTATTCCCCATTCCTGAATCCAATCAAAGAATTCTTTGGGTAGCTCAAGAAAGTTGTCAAGCAGGGGACATCATCTGGGCTGATGGCTTTTTTAATTTGCTGCAGGTTGGGGTCCATACCCTCCCAGCTGAGACTGTGGCTGAATACTATGGCCACACTGATTTGTTTCTCCCTGTGTACCTTACCAAGCAGCCAATCAATTAAAGGCTTATCAATTCTTTATATTTAGTTTGTATTTTATTTTTATATTTGTTTTTATTTAGTTTAATTTTTATCAACATACTTTCTGTAATTCTGCTTGATATACTGCCAGGTATAATAAAAATTAACAAAGCAAAGAAGAATTAGTGAATGTAGAAATTTTTATATTTTTATATATACATTTATTTGTTTTAGAAGAATATTTTAAATTTTTTTAGATTTTAACTGTAGACATATACAAGAGAATAAAATTTTAATATGATTTAATGAGATTTATTGGGAATGTGATTGATGAAATTCTAGGATTTGTTTTTGAAATGAACTGGAAATTTCTATTGCCAAAGCATATGTTGACATAGCTACTATACTATATAGCTTGCAGCAGCTTGAGTATGGTAACACTGTGATAAAACTGAAAAAGATATCTTTTCTGGTGGAGCTGACATTAGATAGGTGGTGGCAAGAATACAATAGTTTTAAAAGCTATGGTGACAAGCAAAAATACTTCAGATTTAAACAAAAATTTATCAGATATAAACAAAATTAAAAATAAATAAATCTATTATAAATTAGCATAAATTTATTTATTTTCAATTTTGTTTAAATCTGATATTTTTAAAGTCCAAAGTATTTTTGCTTGTTGTCATAGCTTTTAAAACTACTGTAACTGTGTCCTGAATAATGTGCTCTATTGAGCTGTAACCAGGCGCAATCCTTTTTTCATCTAGTAAATGTTGAATTTTGTCCAGTTTAATTATTATTTCAAGTGTGTTGCAATCCTCTGTTTTAATCCCCAACATTATAAAAAGACCTAGGTAAACAATTAATTGAAGTCTTTTATCTGCAAACAGGGCCAAGAACCCACAGAATTTATTGTATAGGGTACTGCTTTTATTTTTGGAGGTTATTGTAAAGGTTTTTTTCATGGTCAGTAGGATACCAGTTTTTTTGGAGCATAAGGAGGCCTCAAAATCTCCAAGGACGCCCACAACGTGGTGCAGGATGGCAGACAAACTTTTGGTAAGATTGAATGCTTTTTCTTTAAGAAATTAGAATGTACAATATTGTGTACTTGGGTGGGAAACAGAACCTGGCTTCATCTTGTACTCTCTCTAATTAGGGTAAGTTGTGATACAGAATAGTGTTGATGAAGTCCCAGACAAGGAGTTTGAATAGCTTTCAGAAGTTGGGGGCAGAACATACTGGTTGAGGTAGATCTTTGGGGCCCTGGTTAAAGCCGTGACCCACCATTCAGTGTCATCTGGGTTGTGTTGGAGCTCAGCAAGTTGTGTTTGGTTGATAGGGTACATTTTATTTAAATTTTATAACATTTCAGATTATACAGCTGGTGTTAGAACCAACTGCCACTCTATGTGGGGGATGTAGTTGCTGTAAAAGGTCTGGGTCACATAGAGTTTTAGGTATTGATGGACTACTCTTTTGTTCTCTTCTATAAATAAAAAGTTAGTTTAATCTTTTTATTTATTTAATGTTTTATTTTTTACCTTCTTCTATATCCTTACCTGCTGCCCCCTTGACAGGGGCTGCTCCACAGGACTTCTCACTTGATGGTTGCTGGTATTCTTCTGTTTTTTATGTTTCTCTTTATTTTTTAGTTGCTCAAACATCTCAGGATTTTTTTATCACACATCTGCGGTCCTGAACCCCTATGGCTTGAACTGCAGGTTGGTGAGAACATATTTCTGAACGTTTAGAAGCCTGGCTGCAAGTTTGTCTTTTGTATTTGATATCTTACTTTTTAATGCCTTCACATTAAGTTTGTTTAGTTTTCATCTTCTAGTACTACCTCTTTGATTTTGTACTTCAACTTTTGATTAACCTCCTTAATCTTGGCCACTGCCACGTCCAGCTCATTGATCAGTACTTCCAATTCTACCATGTTTTCCTTGTGCTTATCATATCTCCTTTTATACCAATAAAATCATCTCAATAAAATACATATATGATTTTAAATCTAATTAATATGTAATAAATTTACTGCTAAATTTAGTTTTTTCATTTTTATTAGCTTTAAGTCATAATATTGAATGTATTATTATTTCATATAATTATTTTTATTTATCAACCCACTCTGAGTATTCTAAGTGACATGCTTTGTCCCAGTACAACATACTTTTTCTTAAATTGGTATAATAATTATGTGTGGAACACAAATTTATTGGAAAATATAATAACTTTCAGGGGTTATAGGCAAACAATCCATTTCAGAGTGTATATATGGTGAGATGGATTACTTTTTTATTAATTCTATTTGTTTATACTATAAATTTAATCTTTGTGTAGCACTACAATAAAGTTAATCAATAATAGAAATAAATATAATAATAAATATTAAAGCAGCTGAATTTATCTTGTGGCATTATTAAAATCAATAATCACTGTTGTTAAATGTAAAATATATTTTATCACAATAAAAATGCATACTAGTTAAACTAATATATATTATATAATTAAAAAATTGTTTGGGGCAAGGTTTATTTAGCAAAATGTGGGAGTGGAGAGAGCAAACTAGTTGGCAGAATGGGTTATGGGGGAGAACTTGATTGGCAGGGTGGTTGGGTTCTGGTCAACTGGGAGAGTTGAATGGGGACTGTGGCAGCTGGAGGTCCTAGCAGCGCGCTGTTGCCTTGATTGGCTTAGAAAAATTGATGGTAAATTATATCATATTCAGACTCTAGGAGAACATTGATTGGCATGTACACTGGAAAATTGCGGGGGGAAGCTGAGGATCCTTTGATAATTGGCGGCTGAGTGTGCATTGAAGGCCATCTTGGTAAACATCTTGGTGATCTTCTGACTGGGGAAAATCACAATGTGGTCATGGGCCACAATAACCGCCTGGTTGAAGGTTGTGGGACTGCACTCTTGGATTGTGTCCCCAATGTTGAAGAACAATACATCACCCAGGTGAAGATCAGCATGCCCAGCAGGGAAAATTGAGACGTTGTGGCCGCCTGCTTGAATTTTTTTTGGGGGTCATTTCAGCACACTCCATTTGGTGGCTAAGGGATATTTGGAATTTTGAGTTGGCTGATCTCCAGATGGCTAGCAGGCTGTAGAGAAATTTTCCATACCAGTACCCATTGGTGTAACTGTTCGTGGTTTGGTAGAATACAGTCCCTTTTTAGGAAGCTGCCATAAATGCACCAATGACAGTGTCCTCTTTTTCCTTCTTTTTACCCTTGGGGGATGTTTTTACCCAAAGTCCCATAATCCTGGACATGTAATGCCAATTAATAGTGATATATAAATATGTCATTATCCAAAATAATTGACAGGCAGTGGTGATTGTGGCACCAATCACAGGACTGTAGGGCAAATCAGAGCCACCATCCCACTCATCCCCTGGCTGATTGATTAGAATTAAAATGCCAACAACAAGCCCATGCATTCAGAGCTATGCAGTGTCTGTAATACCCTGAAATGATGGGCACCACTTGGAGTATGTATGGTAGCAAATTGGTGAACTGGAAACTTGTCAAGGCAGTGATTATGGGATACACTGTCATCAGCCAACGGAATACCTTGGTGTGTATGTTGAAGCGTCCAAAGCTCCCAGAAAAGTAGGTGAGGATGTAGTAAGCAGACGTATACATGGCTATGGAGAGTGTCAAATGGGGAGATACCAGAGGCGGTCAGGGTCCAGTGTTTGAAGAGTTAAGTTGGCCAGGGTCGTGGTATGGGTCATAACCTAGTCCTTCTGTGGAGGGGTCAAAGAACTCTGAACTCTGTTGGTAGCCTCCAATCCCAAGGCAAGCTGTGAGTACAGCTGTGAAGATGAGGTGATTCATCTTCACTGGGTTGGAGGGTTGGCAGGGGCTTGATCTGTAAGTTTTAACTGTAGTTGAAGTTGAAAATTTCACTTTATTGAGGGTATTAGTCTCAATAATAGCACAAGCTACTACTGAGATGAGATCCTTTATTTATAGTGGGCTCCCACTTACAAAGTTTTGCAAGTGGGAGAAAAAATATGGGACTGGAGCCCCCAAATGTTTGGTCATGGGAATTGGGAATTGGTGTTTGAAAGGATGGCCAAACCCTTGTTCCTGGGCAATCTGTTGGGGTTTTAGACAGTTCTGCTTGGGACCAATAGTTTCCTCTGGATGGGTGGTCAGGTGGTGATGACAACTCTTGGTTTTAAACACTTCTATTTTTGGTTTGGGGATGCTAGTTTGGTTGGAGTCTAGGCCTAGCTGATTGTTGCCATCCACCTGGTTCCAATGACTGTAGGTCAAGTTATTTTTATCTTCTGAAGTTAATTTTGGCTTTTTCTCTATATTTTTAGAATTTGGTCTGGTTTTTGAAACATGAATTTGCCCTTCTTCTTGGGCCCAAGAATTATTCCTAAAATTTTCCCTTGTTTCAAGGGACTTTTCTGATTGGCTGGGTGTCATGGTGGGTTTTAGTTGGCTGGGGAGTGGTCCCTGGAACCTGTGTAGGCAACTTGCAGTCAGCTGGGGCCCGGGGAGCGGGTGGGTGGGTGGCCTGGGGGCAAGCAGCGGGTCCGCTGGGGGAGGGGTGGGCAAGCAGGTGGCTGGCAGAGGGGGGCAGGCGTCTGCACGGTGGCGGCGGGCGCCTGCCCAGATGTTAAACTATTCTGGCTTCCATAAAAATCTTTTTTTCCAAATTTTGATTTTTCTTTTCTCCTGATAGTGGGGGAAATTCCCTATCAAATTTTGTCCCTCCTCTTGGGCATTTCTCTACTTTTTTCTAACGTTTTTCCTCAGCCAAAATCTGGTTTATGTCAGGAATACTCCTGACAGTGTGACAGTCAATGAATATGCTGTGGAGCCCAAGTAGGCAACAGACCTTGGTTATTTGGAGGTAAGGGTCCCGTTGAAGAAGGTCAAGCATGATGGTATAGACATCCTTAATCTGGGATTTGACCTGCTTCTTGGTCAGCTTTTCACTGCCTCTCTTCAAGAGGGCACAGAATTTACATCTCGCCACTGCCTTGATGAATTGTAGGTGTGTGGAAATTTTGGGAAATGCCACATCACTCTGTTTGAGGCTCATTATCTCTTCAATGATCTCATTGGTTACTAGTCATTGTTTTTGAGCCCACTGGGCATAATGGGACCCAGATTAGACAGGGCTTGCTCTGATTGGCCCAAATTCTCAAGCAATAGTTGGATTGGATTAGAGGGGGCCACAGTTGCCCAGTCTCCAGAATGTGTCACAGGCACAGGCTCAGGTTGGGCCTGGTCTTGGGGTTCAGAATATTGGCTGTCAGAAAAGCCACCCATGGATGGGCCTGGTGACACATACAACTCAGCCTCCTTGTGACTGAGGTTTAGTTGGGTGTACATAGGGGCTGTGTCAGTTTTAATTCCTTGATCAGCAGCCTGAGCTTAGAGTTGCTCCTGGTACTGCTCTTCAATGATATCAAAGTTATCTTCACTTGTAAAACTCATTTTAAACAAAAAAGCAATAAAATTCTATTAAAAACATAAAAGCAAGAATTTCCGGAGTATTAATTTTTTAAATGTGTGATCCTATTTGAGACATGCTCTCAGACATAAAGGGCCAAATTTAGAAGCATGTACATTAAAAATAATGCTGTAGATCCCTGAATAGATTTTGGTGAATTCACTCCTGTAATCCAATATTTCTATTTTGAATTTCAAAAATGATCAATATTTTCAAGAAATGAGTTGTTTTGTGTTTGAACATATCAATTTTGTGACTGAAACTCATGAGCTTTCTGTTTGTATCCTTTTTGCCACACACTTATTATTGAATTTGATGTAGAATGCTTCAGGATGTAATGGGTTTGTGCTATTTTTGAATATGTCAGGGAATTGATCCCTGACTACCAGAGTGGTGATTACATCAATAATATTTTCACTGCTCAGGATATTAGTTCACAACCCCCCAACAAAGATTCCAAAGTTAAAACAAAAAATGAGACCAGCTCCCTGGACAGGATTCAAACTCAGGACCACCTTTGGGACATTAAAGTTAATGTTTTTAAGGGTTTTAAATATAATTTACCTATTTATAACGGCTCTATTCACTTGAAGTTTGCTTTCAAGTTTGAATCTAAAATGAGTAAGGTTAATAACTACATAATACATGCCAGCAACTTCTTAGATTCTGATTGGCTGCTTTCACAGCAGTTTCTGCATACAGTCACAACAGCCACTTCAGCGGCTCTTGGCGCTCTTCTCAGTTTACAATGTATGCAACTCCACTTCCTCAGCCTTCTTGTGCCTAGTCCTTTTTTTACCCTCTGCTATCACCACTATCCCTTGTGTTTGAAGATGTTAACAAATCAGGTTAAGGAAAATCTTCTTAGATTCCTCTTAAATGGCTCCTGCCTTAAGAAATTTGGTTTCAAATCCCCTTTTATTTCTAAATGAACCTCTACTCATATTTTATTCCACAAGCAGTATTTAAGCTAGCTTTGATTATCCTTTTCCTTGTTTCAACAATAAATATCATCTTTCCACTTTAATTTTGTTTACAACTTTTCATGAAATCCTTTTTGAAGTCATGAAGGGAAGTTATTTCCTGTTCTGGTTTCTAGTTCCTTTCCTATCTGTAGTACTGGCTCTGGAAAATCCTACTCCCACTACAGAATGGCCATAAATCCTTACCTGATGACTCCCACAAGAAGGAATCTTTGGCTAATGGGTGGTTCAAATATCCCTCAGGACACTGGGGAAGAAAGTTCCATTATGGCCGCTCCACAACACCATCACCTCCAGCCAAAACTTCCTTGGTTAGACCCAATGCCTCCTTTTACCTGTTGATGTACTTGATAGGATATTACCTACTGGGAAGATTCAGCTCTATGATGAGAAGGTTTGCATACCTAGGACACTTTGATCACCTTTCTATGGTTACAGTTCCTATTGGTTTGGTGATTGCCAGGATGTTGTAATGTGGTTAGTGAAAACTAGCCATTACTGACGTCAATATACCCCCCATTGATTAGGCTTGAGCTCAAAGCTTTGGATAGATGTGTAGCACAGATGAGCTACTAGTCCAGTTGATCTACAGGTCATAACTCTAGAGGGTTGATTAGCCTATCAAACAATCATATCAATTGATGGGCTAAATACCAACATGATCTTAGATTCAGGTCTGATCTGAGCATCAGTATCTTATGATACTTATAATTCCCCTATAAAACTCTTCCCTTGTTATATTAAATAAAGAATCAAATTTATGAAATATACACATACTCATACTAGAGCAGTCTTTTATTAAAGAAGCTTAGTTTAGGGTAAAGTATAACCATTGTAATCTGAGTTAAACATATAACACACACCATAGTCTATGTTACAACAAGGGCTTAACTTAGGGGCCTTGGTCTACAAGATTGGGGACCTGTTCCCTTTTAAGTGGGTCCCTGACAGAATATGAGTTCCATTAATTTTCTGTCTCATTTCCAGGTTTCAGTAATTGACTTTATTTTCATTTTTTTATTGATAATTTTTGTCTTCCTGGCCTAGATAAATGTAATTTTTGTTAAGTGAATTGCCCTTCAGCTGGTTCCAGTTGGAATTCATTGTGTGACTCAACCTCTGCGTTCTAAAATGGATCATATTTGTTTATCTCAATAGGTTTGAAAGCTAATGTACCATTATACATGTTAAATTAACTTTTAATAGTGTAATAAATTCCCACACTTACAGATAGATATTAAAGGGTAAATTATAAGCAGAGACATCTAACCTTTTGAAAGTCCATACACCATCTATTTTTGCTCTTAAAGTCATGGGCTACCATTTGATAAACCCTAATAAACCCCCTCCATCCACCCTGAAGGCTAAAGTTTAACCCATTGAATAAACTACTACTAGGGATGCTTTGGCTCAGCCCTGGCTAGATTGTGGCTTTGGACTGTCCGTAAAAAATGGAGCTTACTAATATTTAAACACTAGGTGGTTGCCCCATCAAAGGGCAGATATAAAATTGAATTTAACATATCAAATTAATATATTTTTTGAATTTTTAGGTTAGGGTTAATTATCACCAAATTAATATAAAAATATTATTTCAAAAGGATTTCTTAAAATTCAATTTAATTTAAATATCATTTATTTATTTATTTAAAAATAAAAGTGCTTATTTCAATTATAAATAAAAAATCTAATTAATAAGAGTATTGTTATTAATTTTAGCAAAGCTAAAATAACTGTTTTAAAAATTTATATTAGATTTCCTAAATCCCTTTAAAATTTAGAGCTGATATGTAGCTTTAAAATAAGCTATTGAGCATTAATACTGGCTTAGTATTCACAGAGATATGTTTTTTTAATTCTTTTAACATGTACTAAGAGTGAATTGATATGTATCAAATTGAGTCCAGGTCTTTGGTTATGACACAAGCCAGATTCCAGCCTTTCAATCTGTATCTCAGCATCTAGAGTAGCTAGCGCTAGGGATGTTTTGGCTCAGCCCCAGCTAGCTAATGGCTTTTGGCTGCTTCAGATAAAAGTGATTTTTAAAATTTATTTAAACATATTGAAATAAATATTTGAATCAAGAGGTCAGGAGCCAAAAACTGGCCGCGGCTGCCCGGGCTTGGCCAAAGCAGCCCTAGCTAGAGCTAACATGCTTGGTACCTTTTTGATTGGGCTTATATAAAAAAATCTATCTAAATGCTTTAAATTTAATGAAAATCTTTTTGATAAGTCTTTATATTACTACTGCCTCTTAACTCCACTATTATCATTTTTTAGGATGATACAATAGCAGGTAAGGTTAGCTACAAAACAATATGAATTCACTTGGATCTGGTAATGTATTCAAGTGGAATATTATATTATTTTGCTTGAAAATAAATAATTTTGAAATGTGAAAGTCAGCTATCTCTTACTTAAAAGAATATTTATATTGTTGCAACATCTTTGATTACTCCCTCTCAGGGAATTAACGCCCCAAGAAAATCACCAAATGGCCCACCAAACGGTTCACCAACTAGTCAATAGGTTGGTGTCACTCCTATAAGTTGACCATCTATTACAGGGATCAAAAATCCAGATCCTAAAGGGAACACAACTTGAACAAGCCTTGTGACTTAAGAGGAACATTACTCAGATAAACCCCATGACGTACATGGACAGTATGTGGCTTTTCATGATACTATATATTAGCCTATATTCATACCCAATAAAGTATCATTCTCTTTTTAAATCTTCCCCTTTTTCTGTTTATTATACTTCCTAGAAGTATAATCTTGACAGTGGTAGCACAGGTAGGTTATCCATACCTACCCAACTCAAAGGAAAAATTCCTCCTAAGAAAAGGACTCAAGCAATAGTACTCCCTAACAGCTGGAGAGACTACAAAGAAGGACAAGAAATCCCCACAGGCTTTGTTATCTACGGCAATGTCCTTGTACCCGTTGAACAATACAACACTCTCAAAGCCCACAAATTGTTACCTGCAGCACTGACCACAACAGGACCACAGCAACCTGAGATACCCAATATTGTGTTCCAGCGCCTACATACAGCTGAAATTGGCGCCTTTGCAGGACCACACCAGGAAAACGCCTCTCTTTGGATCAACAGTACACAAAGCAAATTTGAGCAAGTGGACTACCCCCAAAGACTCTGGGTCAGTGAAATTGCCCTCCGCGTTACAGGAACCGCATCACATTTTTTAAGCGGATGGATAGCCCAACACCCCAACCAGAAGGGAAACTGGGAGCTATTTAAGAGCTCATTCCTTGAAAAATTCTCCATGAAGGATTCCAACATAGTAATCATGACAGAACTTTGAACCTTCAAGATGACAGGAACAATTGAGGAGTACATTGCTGCATACAAAGACCTATGTGACTGTGCACCCAACATCATCAATTTTGATGAACCTGGACCATGCTTGGACTTCTACACTGGCCTTCCCACACACATTAGATGTCAGTTTGACATGACCTGCTGCAAGAACCTTGAAGACATATTCTTGGAAGGAAACAAGCTGTGCAGAAATCTGACAACCTTCATGCAACCAACAAGAAAAAAGAGAGTCCTTCAGCCAAGAAGGATACTGTCATGGTAGGTTCCATAACGACAGGAATTATACAGCCAAGTAGAAAGGCTTGAAAATCCAGAAAACCTTTAACAAATTTGATCAAATTGTTGGATTTAAATCAAAAGGTCAATCAAAAATGGGTTACAGATGCTCCAGTCTGCCATCTGAAACCAACTCCTCCTTGCAAACGGATGTTAATAAATTGACGTAATTTGAGGGTCACCCAATACGAGCTTGTTAATCAGCATGGTCATCATAGGTTGGTCACTCAAGGTTTCTTTGCAAACTGGACTAGATACTTACTTGACAATGAGAAAGGAATAGGAGCTCTGGATTCAGTTGGTATTGCTTAGTCAAATTTTGATATATATTAAATAATTTTCACTGTTTCAACTCTTAAGAGTTGAGTCCTCCCAAATTTTACTCAAATAAAATCAAGTATCTCTTGGTCTAATCTTTATTTTAAATGCATCCTGTTGTTGGCCTTTTGCGCTATATTCCTTACAAATTAATCCTTAGCTGGATTATTACTGGAAGATGGGGTCCTGCAGCTGAAACTTTGTTGTTGGCACCTCCCAATGTTAATTACATGCCTGACAATCTTGAAGCTTTCCCCCATTCTGGAAAATGAAAATTGTGTTGCCACCCAATGTCCTGAATTTTATGCCAAAGACACCCTGATTCTCTCACAGGCCATTTACCTTGGGCTCTTTTGGTTGGGGTTAATTATTTTACTTAACCCTAGTATCTCATTTGGAAATTTCACAAAAAGGTATCTGAAGCTGCGTTGGTGGTTAATAATTAACTCTATGTGGATTTGGTGGGTGATTCCCTACCACATGGAGACAGTTTCTTGTTATCCTGTTATTTCTGTCACAGATACTTGACCCAAAAAACAGCCCAACCAAGCCAATAACCACATCCTTGGGACAGAAATTGTACAGCTCAGGTGAACCAGATGAGTACTGACAACACTCCTGAAGAGGGAAAAGCTCAGGGGAGTGCTTAGGCAAGCCACCCTCACCCACTTCACAAGACTTGTACAGAGAACAGGACGTGGATTCAATCACCATGATACAAGTTCCTTCCAGAAATCCTCTACTGTTTGCTGCCTGAAATGAAAATAAAATCCTCACATATCTTTTCTGTTTTTTCAGATATCAGGGCACATCACTATTTGACACTGGAGCAGACCAGTCCCTTGTTAACAAGAAATTTGCCAACCTCATGAAACTACCCACAGTTCAAAGTAATGTCAAGAGAGTTATCATGGCATTTAACAGGAGCACTCCAGTCACCAAGGAAGCAAAACCTTTCTGTGCCCAAATAGGAAACATACAGACTACCCTTAGAGGCCCAATCATACCAATCCCCAAGTATGATGTTGCACTTGGTCTGGACTGGATGAGAAAGACCAAAACTCATATTGACTGAGATAGTGCTACCCTCACCATACAATGAGGAGAAGTACACCACCATGTGTATCTAACTCACCTTGACACCCTCATGAAGGACCACATATTTGTAAAGATGACTGAAATAGAAGAATAAAGGTACACCAGTAAAATTTCCTGGAATACCTGCACATATGGGACTATACATTTTTTAAAAATGTAGAAGTCTCCCTTAAACAGGACCCAATAATTCAACAACTTTTTCAAGAGCTCCCTTTGGTATTCCAGGAGAAGCTGCCAGGCCTGCCACCTGACAGGGGTATCCAGAAAAAGTTGACTAAAGGGAAGTGTATTGAAGTTGCGCCTCATCTATTGATTGACACCACAAGAAGACAACAAATTAAAGACTTACCTGAATAAAGCCCTTGAAAAAGAGCTCATTCAACCATCAAAGTCTCTCTTTAGTGCAGCAGCTTTCTTTGTAGCTAAGAAAGATGGAGGGTTACACCTTGTCACTAATTACAGAGCACTTGTCAGGGATCCAAGCTTGGGCGGCCAGCCATCATTTTCCAGGATTACATGGGCCAAGTCTTTTACGGGCAGAGCCCACCACAAGAGAGGGACTAACTTAAATAGGTAGGAGAAGGACTTTCCCACCAAGGACCATGGGCCAGCGGCCAGGATTATAGGGTTGATCACCCCTGTGAGGGTGATATACACAATCCCAAACTGTTTGCTAGAGTGGTCAGTTGGGATGTTGGGTGAGGAGGCGGGCATTGGCTTGGGGGTCACAGGTGTTTCCATATCAAGTTTATAGGCAGACAGATATTTGAACTTGCTTCTAAACAATTTAGGTGATGATAGGATCCAAGCCCCTTGACAATTTTATCTAACAGCTGATTGTACGTGGGCCAAAGGATTGAGTTTGAGTATCTTTTCTGGGGTATAGTCCTTATATTTGGGCTTTAAGGGGTAATCAGTGAAGTGAACGGGATCAAAGGGAACACCTGGTGGACAGAAAACTGCAGGAAGCAGGGCAGGAGATCTGTGAGATGTCATACTGATTTGGTAGAAGGCAAATACAAAATAGGGCAGTAGCTGTATAAGCCAAAATAACATAACCTTTATTAAAAAATGGCAATAATTTTTAAGTGCAGGGTCCTTTGGTATATATAGAACCCACTTCCAAACTTAATATTTTCCAAGAGGGGTTCATCAGGGCATTAGAAAAGGCGGCCTGGGGATTCTGGGTGCTCTGGTCCAAAGGTGGTGTTGTAACTGTGCTGTTTTAGCAGAGTTAATAGGGGAAAAATATTTAGATGATAGAAAATAATCTTTATTGTGAGATATTGATTATATAGCTATTGTGAATCAATGGATAGCATGTACATGATTGGTGATCACATGGCTGGATGGGAAAGGGGGTGGCTTGATCCTGCTAATGAGTCAAGCGCCAAATTGAGGTATCCACCGTGAGGCATCATCATTTGTTCATGTTAATTGATTTGGTAATCCGAGTTGACTTCCTGGTCTGGCTTTGAGTGACCGGGTAATTGGATTGCGGGTCACAAACCCGCTTGGTTGGAACCTTGCTGGCGGGTTGAGCCTGCGGTTTCAACCCCCCCCCGGCTGAAAGTTGGCCTCCTCAAGAGGCAGGTTGTCAGGGAGGTTGTCAGGAGCCCAGGCGCCATATTGAACCAGTTGTTGCTTGGTGGCAGGCAGGGCAGTTTCTTGTTGTCTCTGTCTCGCTTTGCAAGGTTGTAGGTGGTTGTGGTGTAATGTCTTGTCTTGCTTGCGTTTCCCGAGCCCTTGCACGAGGTAAGTGTTATTGTCATTTACCTTTAGGATTATTGCTAACCTACTTTTTTGGGTTGTAGTTTGCTTTTGTCAACATTTATGAACCAGACTTTGTCCCCAACTTCATGTCTCTGGCAGATGGGTACAAAGGTTTTTTGTAAGCGTTCCTTTTCTTTGGCTGCTTGTTTTCTGTTGGCCTCTATTACTTGAGGATCAGAGCAAGGGGGACTTGACTTGGAATTTCCAGTTTAGGTCCTGTTAATGCTTGAATGATATTAGGCTGTGTGCCGTATACCAGTTCAAACGGGCCTTTTCCGGTGGATCTGTTCACTTGGGTTTGGCACACAAGTAATGCAGTTGGTAGCTGCTTATACCAGTCTTCAGGTCTCCCGGCAGTGAGTTTGGCTAGGGCTTGCACAAGGCTACCATTAAGCTGCTCTATGCGTCCATTGGCCTGTGGATGGTATGGTGTTGTGACGGTGTGTTTGACCCCATTTTTGGCAAGGTACACGTTGGTGTTTTTGGAGGTCAATTCTTTGCCCCCATTGGTTATAAGGAGTTCTGGCTTTCCAAACTTAGTGATTATTTCCTTGCCAATGAATTGTTGGACGTTGTTACCGGTGTGTGTTTTCACTGCTTGGGCTACTGGCCATCTTGTTGTGTAATTAATGGCTGTGATGATGTACTTTTTGTTGTTGTGCTTTCCTGGCATGGGGCCCACAATGTCCAGAGCCCATACCTTGAATGGTAGTTGAGTTTGGATGGGGAGTACAGATTTTGGCGGGGTTTTGCTTCTGGCAAACTTTTTGCAGACCATGCACTGTTCTAGCACTTCCTGGACATTGCGGTATAAGGTTGGCCACCAGGCTTTATGTTTTAGGAATTCATATAGATTTTGGCTTTTAGTATGTCCAAAATCTCTGTGGTAGCAAAGAATGGTATTGACTTGTTGATGTGTGGGAATGTAGGGAATATTTGTGCCATCTGACATCTTTCTATGAAGAGTCCTGTATACGTCAGCAAAGAGGTGCTCATTCTTGATGACCGTTTCTTTGGTGATATTGGTTGTGCCCATGGGGAACCCTTTGTCTTTTTTACGGAGCACTAGGAGAGGCCAGTCTGGGTCAAGCCCATTCTCTCCCCTAGAAGCACAGACATACAGGCGGGACAGGGCTTCTGCCATGGCAAGTTTGGCCCCAGGATTATATTGGATGAGCATGTTAAACCTTTCTAGGATTTTCATACACTGCGCTTGATGGCGTGAAAAGTTTGCCTGTGTCTTGAAATAGATGAGCAACTTATGATTGGTTAGTGCTGTGAATTCTTCCTGCCGCTCCAGGTAACAGCGCCATTTGACTAGGCAGTGCACAATAGCCAACAGTTACTTGTTGTGGATAGGGTATTAACACTTGCCATCTGTCAGTTTTTGCAATTTGTAGGCTATGGGCAGGAAATCACCATCACTATTATTAATTTGTAGTACTCCCCCAATGGATTCATCTGAAGCGTTGGTTTCCATCTGGTACTCCCCATCTTGTTTGGAGTATTGTAGGATGGGAGCTGTTGTGAGCTTTTCTTTGAGGCGTCTAAAGCAGAGGTCACATTGGGGAGTCCACACAAACTTAGACTTGGCGCCTGTTATGGTGGATAAGGGGGCATTCAAGATGCCACAGTTGGGTATGAAACGTTGTACATAAGCCACCATTCCCAATAAGGTGTGGATTTCTGACTTGTCCTTGGGGGTGGCATTTTGCAGATGGCCTTTATCTTCTGACTGTCAGGTTTGATGCCATCTTTTGAGATTATGTGTCCCAGGAAGGGTAATTGCTTACAAAAGAACTGGCACTTGGAGGGCTTGGCCAACAGTTTGTGTTGTGCCAGGGCAGCAAAGACTGCCTCCAGGTCTTTGTGGTGTTGTTCCACCAAGGGGCTATAGACAATAATATTGTCCAGGTATACTAGGGCATGTTTGCTTATGTGGGGCGCAAACACTTTGTTCATGAAGGTTACAAAGGTGGACAGGGCATTGGTCATGCCAAAGTTGAGTACCACACATTTGTAGGGGCCATACTTAGTGCAGAAGGCTGTCTTGGGGATGTCTTCCTCCTTGATGCAGATCTGGTTATAGCCTGTGGTTAGATCAATCTTGGAGAAGACAGAGGCTCCTCCCAGGGCGTCAAAGAGATTGTCAATTAGTGGTAAGGGGTAGCAATTCTTGATAGTGACTTTGTTCAAGGCACGGTAGTCTGTGACCAGGCGTAAGGTACCGTCCTTTTTAGCCACAAAGAATATGACGGCCCCAAAGGGAGACTGTGAGGGGCGGATAAGTCCTTTTCCAGTGCTTCCTTGAGATAGGCACACAGGGTGTTGTCCTTGTTTGGGGTCAGCCTGTAAATGGGGCGTGCCTTGGGTACAGCCCCCTTGAGTTGGATGGAGTGTTGGATGTGCTTCTCAGGGGGTAGCCCAGGTAAAGCTTCTTTAAAGATTTCTGGGTGACAGGCCACAATGTCGCAATCTTGCGGCGTGAAGGTGTCCTGGTGGTCCTTGAAGTTTATGATTTCATACTGACAGGAGTCCCAGTCAATAGCTTTCAGGTTTTCCTTCTCATCCAAAGTCTCTGTGATGCGTATGAAGACGTGGTCTTGTAGGAGTTGGTCTACAGAGTCTGGGTAGATTTGGTGGTTGACACCTTTGCGCTTGATGGTCAGCACTGAGGTTGCCCAGTCCACGTGAGGGTTGTTTCTCCGTAACCAGTCTAGTCCCAGTACAATGTCAAACTTAGGGAAGTCAATGACAGGACCTTGGATGGTGGAGTGGAGGTTCTCAAGCATGACAGAGAAGGGGGCAGTTTCCTTTGTCACGGCAATGTGATGTTCATCAGCCAGGACCACATTTTTAATCCGCAAAGGATTAGTGGCCAGCTTGAACTTATCCACAAAGCTGCTGTTGACTAAGGTTTGGTCTGCGCCTGTGTCCAGGAGTGCTGAGCCTGTGTAAATGCAAAAGCAGAAAGGGTAAGACATCAATTTATTGGGATGTCTGGCAATGGTATACAGTACCGGGTCTTCCAAAAACCTGGATCATTGGGCATTGGTCCACGTCCTTGGGTTAGTATTCATTGTTGGGCAAGTCAGGAGTTGCGTGGGGAGAGCTTGGATTGCTTAGTGCTCTCCCCGGGCTTTTCCCTCATCTTGGTTGCCTTGGGTGGCGGTGACACGGAAATGGGTACAATTCAATTGGCCGTTATTCCTGTTCCCATTCCTGTTCAAACCTGTGGGTTTGTGGTTGTTGTTGTTGCTGTTACCTCCAGGAGGTAGTTGCAAGGAGCGCCCACTTGAATGTGAGTCCTTGGGTCTCTCTTGTTTCCCATTCTGTGCCTTGTGCAGAGCGTTGGAGGTTTGTTCTTCTTTTTCTGCTTCACGGTACAGGCTTTGTAGGTTGGTAACTTGGTCCAGGTTCACATGTTTCATCATGTGCAACTTGAGAGCGCTGTAGTATATGTGGTGTGTTGCTGGGGTGTCAAAGGCCATGTCAGATGGGGCACAGAGACAGAGTTCCTTGTAGGTGTGGGTGATTTCTTTAGCGGTACCTGTCTGGGTCAGGTTCTTCACTTGGTGTATGATCATGAGTGCTGTATCCTTAAGCACAAATCTCGCCAAGAAGTCCTGTTTGAAGGTGTCCCAGTTCTTGTCCATGTGCTCTTTGTGCCATTTGTCACACCAGGTGCCAGCATCATGGGTCAGAAAAATGGAAATCTCTGCAATCCAAAACTGCTGTGGGCACTCCATCTGAGCCAGCTTGCTTTAGGAGGACTGAATCCATGCAGCAGCATTGTTGTCGTTGGCCCCCACAAAGGGTTCCAAGGCGGCGCTGCAAAGTCTTTGTGCAACATAGGCGGGCATGGTGGTCTTGTCAGCTGGTTGTGGCGTTGATGAGGGTGCCTGAAAGAACCCTAGGGCAGACAGGGCGTTGAAGGCGGGTAGCAGGATCACTGTGTTTTGGTAGAGAACAAAACCATCAGGTATCTCAGTACCAGGAGTATACGGCGTCCAGTTGGGCGGGAGGCCAGACATGATTCTGTTGAGGATTTGTTGGCCGTGGCGTGTGCGGGCAACAGGCGGAATTTTTCAAGATAAGGTAGGATGGAGAGCCTACCTGTGCTACAAATGTCATAACTGTGCTGTTTTAGCATAGTTACAAGGGGAAAAATATTTAGAGGATAGATAATAATCTTTATTGTGAGATTATAATTATATAGCTATTGTGAATCAATGGATAACAGGAACATGATTGGTGATCACACAGCTGGATGGGAAAGGGGGTGGCTTGATCCTGCTAATGAGTCAAGCACCAAATCAAGGTATCTACTGTGAGGGATCACCATTTGTTCATGTTGATTGATTTGGTAATCCAAGTTGACTTCCTGGTCTGGCTTTGAGTGACCAGGTAATTGGATTGCGGGTCACAAACCCGCTTGGTTGGAACCTTGCTGGCGGGTCAAGCCTGCGGTTTTGACAGAGGCAAAATGGCATCCAGGCCGGGAGTTCTTTTATTGGCCAGAGATTTTGAATTGCCTACTTGATTATCTTGCTCTAGAGTTTTGGTCATGGGGTCAGGCTGCAGGCCTGTGCCTCCTTCTGGGTTGGCTCTTGATTGGTCACCAGTGTAGAATTCAAGCTGATGAAGCTAATGATTGAAATTTTGTTGCCTCCATTAGATGCCTTGATTACTCCTTCATTTGGTGCAATGATTCCTTTAGTTTGGCTTGCTTCACCATTCAGACCATCATTCTTGGCTTCAGCTTGTGAGGGTCAACCCCAGGAAAACACAGACAGGAAGCCCCTTGGTCCTCAGGGCCAGCAGCCTGCAGGAATTCAGCGTCAGGGGTTGATTCCTGCTCTTGGGCCCAGGTTTCAGGGGGGAAATAATTGTCAATCCTGACAGTACTCAACAAAGTCACAATCAAGAACAGGTATTCCCCGCCCTGATTGACAACCTTTTTGACACTTTAGGAAGCCAAAGTTCTTCACAAAGATTGACTTAACAGCAGGATATCATCAAATCTGTGTTAAACCTGAAGACATCTCAGAAACAGCATTCAGAACTAAGCATGGCTTGTTCAGAGGTGTGGTTCTTAATTTTGGTATGACAAATGCCCCATGTACTTTTGTGACTTTCATAAACAGAGTGATCAAGAAAAATATTGGGAAACAAGCCATAGTCTACCTAGATGATTTAGTTATCTATATTACCAACACAGAACAGCATTGGAAGGACGTTTGTATAGTTCTAAACACCCTCCAGAAAAAGCAATTGGTAGCCAAACCATCCAAGTGTGAATCTTCTTGACCAAGCTACCTTTCTTAGGACTCATTATTAGTAAAGATGAGATTGAATCAGACCCAGAAAAGGTAAGGGCCATCACAGAAATGCCAGAGCCATGCAACAAAAGTGAACTCTGGACATTCTTGAAACGGTTGTGCATATCAGAAAGGCTCATCCCAGATTGGGGGCCCTAATCTCCCCCTGTCTGCAATCACTGACAAAACAACAAAATTTGTCTGGACGCCATTAAGAGAACAACATTTCTGACAACTAAAGGAACAAATGGTTACCACCCCCATCCTAAAGTACCCTAACTGAAAAGTGGTCTATAAATTGGAAACAGATGCCTCTGACTGTGCAGTAGGAGGAGTACTTAGAATCTAAACCCCAAAAAAGGACTTCCTCCCTGTGGTTTATGAATCAGGAAAGATGTCCAAAGTTGAGCAAAGATACACAATGCATGCAAGGAACTGATAGCCATTGTCTACTGGTTAATGAAGTGGCAGTGTTATCTGGAAGGTGCACAGATATTCAAAGTGCTAATAAACCACAAGTCACTGGTATTCTTTAAAGCTCATCAACATCTACATAGACAACAAGCTGAATAATATGAGCCTTACACAAAGGTATTCAATGATAATTGAATATAAACCAGGCAGAGAATAGTTACCACAGACGCCCTATCAAGGCTATACTATAAACATATCCTATGTGCTGATGGAGACCCCAATTGGCACATGTTGATCATGGGGAATCTCCAATAAGCGTTCCCACCTGGTACACCAATGGACATCCAAGAGAAAGACCTCAAGAAAAACATCTTTTTAATCTGTATACAGCACTCTACACCACATATTACTAAACAGCAATACAGTGCCCTGCATACCTTTAACACAAAAGATTGACACAATCCTTTGCTATCACAGAGATGTGGGCCATACACATAGCAGGAACTTATAAACATATCTCAAGACACACTACAGGTGGCCCAAAATGCTGTCTGGCATCAGAGAAGTATTAGAACAGTGTAAACTCTGTGAAAAGTACGTCCAAACCAAGGCACCACCCAAGTCAGTGGTACCAGTATCCATCACACAACCTTTTAAAGTGTGGGCACTGGACATTATGGAACCCATGCCTGGAGATAAAAAAGGCAAAAAGTACATTATCACAGCCATTGACTATGCAGCTAGGTGTCTTGTGGCACAGGCCATAAAAGAACACAAGGGAAATAATTTGAGACAACTTATTGATAAAGAGATCATAGCCAAGTTTGGGAAACCTGAACTCCTAATCACAGATGGAGGAAACAAACTTAAAGCTAATGAAACCAATATCTACCTTTCCAAAAACAGAATCAAACACACCATAGTCAGCCCTTATCACCCACAAGCAAACAGGAGAGTTGAAACACTGAATGGTTCCCTCATAGAAGCCCTAAGTAAACTGTCTGCCAACCATCTGAAACTCTGGGCCAACATGCTGCCAACATCACTTATGGTGTGAAGAACACAATCTAACCCCAACACAGGCAAAAGCCCATATGAACTTGTCTATGGACATAAACCCACCATTGTTAGCACTACATCAGGACCACAATTACCTCTGCCTAAGAAAGTGTCAGACAAAAATGACTCTGATGTACAGCACACCAGAAGAAACCAGGAAGACAAGGAAAAAGAAAGGGGTGAGAGAGAAGCAATCCCATTACAGCAGGAACACTTCCAAGTCGAGGAAAAAATCTGGGCTGTTGATCACAATATGCACAAATTGGAACCAGGATCATGAGGACCAGGAATTGTCATGGAAGTCAAATCAAACAACACCTATCTCATCAAAGGAATAAGCCCTTGAACAGAACTCAGATGTATGCACTATGACCGGCTCCGCCTGTGAAAAGCAAGAACAGCACAACATAACTCTCAGCTACCTGTCCTCAATGTGAAACTAGATCAATGTCAAGCAGGAATCACCAAAAGTCTCAAGAAAATTCCTAAGGCTCTATCTTCAAGCACCTTAGGGGATATGTTGCAACATCTTTGATTACTCTCTCTTGGAAAAGTAACTCCCTGAGTGATTTTCCAACTAATCATTAAGTTGGTGGCACTCTTATTATTTGCCCATCTAATCTGGGGATCAAAACTTTTGGGTGCTAAGCAGAACACTACTTGGATAAGTCCCATGACTGTCATGGCATACATGAACAGTATATGGCTCCCCGTGATACTATATAGCCCTCTTCTTGTATATCAAATAAGATATCATTATCTTCTTTTATCTCCCATGTTTTTTAAATACTTTATGTAAGTATATATGTGGCATTATCTTAAAGAATGGTAATGACCTGTTACTCTAAGAGGGTAAAGTAGTTATGGTTCCCTTTGAAAGATCAACTTTGAATTTAATCCATCCATTCAAATCTTGAAAAGGGTAAGTACGAATTTGTCTCTGGAGATTGATCTTGATCAAGGATGCTTCAGCTACCACTGTCAAACAACACCTTCTAGTATTATTATGTTCTTAAATAACTCTTTGGTACCAGTGGCCAGACTGGAATGAATCAGCTGTAATCCTAGTGCAACCCCAAGGCTGGAATTGAGCTTTTGGAGAGCTATGTAAGGTTGGGGACCACGATTGACTTTACTAGTTCTCCCTTGGTAGGTAAGTTAACCTGGATTTTAATTAGATTTCCAGCCTGAACCTGGTGAGGTTAGTTACTTGATATTTTGGTTTCTTACCACAGCCCTAATAAATTACCCTCTGTTCTGTGGTTAGTATGGATTTCTGCCTCTAGTACCACTACAATACATATAAGCTTTGATAATTTGTAGAATAATAAAGGTTGAAAACGGAAATTGGAACAATACTTTATTGGTGACTTGATGTTAGCATATGGTTAGTAAAGTGAGTAGGAATAAAAGATAGATGGTGTGATAATTTGACAGTTCTTTGGAAAAGCTACACCATTTCTTTGAAGCTTATGGCTTGATCTAAATTTAATGTATTGGTTTAATGGGTTGGATTTGGTGGGTTGGTAAACCTGCTGAGATAGAGCAAATGAAGTTGGCGTGGCAGTAGAGGTTGTGTTTCGATACAGTATATCTGATCAGTTAACCCTGGGGTTTAATTGGTGGTTTTATTTAAGCTTTTATTGAGATTGAATCGTTTTCATATCAGATATAAATAATTATATGATGGAGGATATAGGCTTGGCTCCTGCTCAGGAGGGGCCGATCAAACTTCACAGATGAGTCTGTCCTCAGGGGCTTAATACGAACTTACCAAACTTGGAGTTTAGCCTTTCTTTCCTCGATTAGCTACACTTGTCTAGACCCGTAAACAACTTTCCTGGAAGTTCACATCCAACATGTGCTCGATTTAGCCTTTATTAGAAATAGTAGATTAGTCATTATAATAATACATTGTCAATCCAAGGGTCCCCAAGGAGGGTGTTAAAGGGGATTATTTATTGATGTTGAGAGAAGTAACAGGAAGAAATGGAAAAGGAAGTTTCGTTTTTAAATATCAGCTCCTGAGCGGGGCCTTCCTTGTGGATCCTCTTGCTGTGCTTGTTGAGGTCTTGCTTGCGCTTGAAAGACTTGGTGCACACCGTGCATTGGAAGGACTTGAGCTCGATATGTACCCGCAAATGGCTCGTGATGTGGTCACGCTTGTAGAACTCCGTCTCACACGAGTCCCAGTGGCAGTACAGGCATAGGTTCCGGCTAGCCTTTCTTCCGACGTGCTCCTGGCTGAGGTGGTCGTATAGTGCATCCTGGCTTGGGTAGCTTGCGTGGCAGTTTCGCCACTTGCAATTCAACATCAATTGGGGGTCATACTTGATGAATCCTTCCATGCCCTCCTTGTCCTGAACCCATCCAATTTATCATCTGCCAATCTTCCCCATACTTCTACTCACATTATTTTTCTGGGGCACCATTTAAATCGTTTGTCATCCCCTGCCAAGCCATACTAACAACCACTGCCTTACTAACATCATAATATGTTCCTCATTAAGCGCTATTAAAAAATTGAATGGATATCTGCTACCAAATCCCAATCGAGCTGCTTACAACACCCTGGAATTTAAATTGATTGAATTGATCTGTAATAAACCACCTATTTAAATTCTATCAATCAAATAGCTTATATTTATCTAATTAAATTATCCTACATCCTATTCCATATAAATCACAATCCAAATGACCCATAACAATAGCAAAATATCCTTATAAACCAACAAATGATCGTCACTTAAATCAGGAACTAACACGGCCATCCTTCTGGGGTAGCATCTATAAGACCTTAAACTTTAATTGCTTCCATCGTATTCCTTGGCTATGCGGTGAAAGATAATATCTCAAAGTAGAATATAAACCTATTCAAAATGGCTGGCTTGGCATATAATCTTCTCCCAGATACAGATAAGTTGATACTTTATCCCTTAGGGATTCAAAGTAAAATATACAGGTTTAAAATGTTTTTATCATCAGCAATACATACCTGGTTCCAGTTAAAGGTACCGAGTTCAAGCCATCACCGCACTTATAAACCAAGCTTATAAAAATTCACACTGAAAAGCACCGATACCTTGCACTTTCCCGGCCACGTCTGAGTTCAATACCTGGATGCTTGCTGAAAAGTTAGAATAACCCTGTTAATAAATCAATCATGTTGCTCAATAGAGTAACTAAGATTTAACATCAGAGATCAAGCAAATAGGGGTTGGTTTATAATATTCCTTCCATAAAAAACAATAATCCACCAATCATGTCTCCCTATCTTCCTTTCAATTGGTAACTGCCTGGGGTTGAAATGATTTCATCAAAAACCATACTTTCACTTCAAGAAATACTCAGCAAACCTACCAGTTAAAACCCCATCCAGCGTTTAATTTCTCATTTGAAAAGCTATTTTTCCAATTGGGTTGATTTTTTTTGAACTAAACCTATTCCATTTGATATGCCGCTGATTAGTTCATAACTCAAACCCCTTCTCTTTCAACTTGCCGTAGATTTAGCCTTCCAACCGACTGGAGGACTTCATGGTGAGTGCAGGCTTAGAAGATCAAAACAAAGTCCATCTAAATTGGTCAATAACTGAATCTGGTCTTAAGTTTTTATCTATTATAAGGAAATAACTAAAAGTAGCCTATGTATTTAATCAATTTAATGATTAATGTAATTATTAAATCAATAAATAAAAATAAAAACATTTATTTCCTTTAAAAAGGATATATATTTTTCAATTCTGTAAGTGATTAAGCATTATCAGCAGCACAGGAACTAATGTGTACTGTAAGTAGGCACCCCCAGACATTTTCAAATTTTCTGGTGCCTGGTTCAAATCACAAAGGTAACAACAACTCTTTCTATTTAATATTCAATGGTTTGCTATTCTCTTAAAATGGACAACTCTAATTTCCCTTCCCTTCAGCAGTCTTAGATATCTCTACCTCATCATCCTGGTGATGGATGATCTAACTGCCTACCTAGTGTTTTGTGGTTGTATGAAACATTATACCTTAAACTTCAATCTCCAATAAAGTTCAGGTTCAACTCATTATCCCTCCTGGTGTATTTTCCATGCTTTTGTCAGGGATCCACTTGTTGGGAAGCCTTTCCCCAGTTGAATGGAGAAGAGCTCCCAAGTTGAATTTGATCAGAGTGAAACCTACTGGAATTCCTATCATTAACATGTGTAAAAGGTGACCAAATAGACAGAATCTTCCCAAGAAGGGAGTGAAGTGATTGAGAAGATAGTAAACACTGATGTACCCCAAAACTAACCAGGGGGCCTTGGGGTGGATGATTGGTGGGAATCAAGCTGTTTCAACATAAGGGGCATGTATTTGACGCAGACCAAAATAATACCAAATTGAGTCTTCAGATTTGTCAATAGGAGTTGGTTCATGGTTTTCAAAATTAACATTTGCTTGCCCATAATTGATTAGCACACACAAAGTCCAAACAAGGAATATGAACTTCATGTTGTTAGGGGAAACCTTTAGAATCTACTAATTGAGTGTTTAGAATTGAGAATATAGATTTATTGGGTTGATAGGAAAATAAAGAAATTGTTGGAGCAATTTGGATGGGAGGAATTTGTCAGTTTAAATAATGACTTCAAGGGAGGAAGGGAACAGTGTGGTTACCAGGTGGATCTGCAAGAGTGATCTGAGAAGTATTGCCTTGCAGGACTGCAGGTGGCTGCAGCCTGCAAATCAAGAAGTGAAGGTGGGGTATTACATTGCAGAATTGTACCTTGTTTTGGTTGGGAATGGAATCTGGGGTTGGATGTGAGATACTTCTCTGGCTTGGTTGGTTTGTTGACTTTGATTGGCTTCCTTGGTCTCTGACTAATTGATTTGGATAATTTCCAAATTTATTTACCAGTTGATTGGTTGTTTTATATTGACTGGAACTAAATTCAAATGCTGAATCAATACTTCTGTCGTCATTATGAGTGTCTGAAGCCTTGAAAACCGAATTTAAAGTGGAATTTATATTTTGATCTTTGATTTCCTGCTTGCTTTTGATTTTGCACTTGAAATTGATTAATACATGTTCATTAATAAATTTCAAATGTATTTTTGAGTTGATCTTATTGGCAGATTTGGCTTTGTTCTCGGCTTGTATTTTAGCATTTAAAATGCAATTTCTGGTTTTTCTACCATATTAACACCATTTAAGTATAATTTGTGATTTGTGTTAGGGATAGAGTCCCTTACAGCTTTGGACCCCTCCCAACTCTGCCTAGAGAAGAATGGTTTATATTATGCATTCCCAGGGCATAAAGGTAAATACCTTGTTTATCCTTAAAGGCTAAACTTCAGCCTATTATGAGCTAACACTACATTTATAATTTTTTGCTGTGTTCTTTAGATGCATTTAAAGAAGCATATGTCAAAACCGCAGGCTCAACCCACCAGCAAGGTTCCAACCAAGCGGGTTTGTGACCCACAATCCAATTATACAGTCACCCAAAGCCAGACTAGGAACTTGACTTGAGTTATCAAATCCAACAACATGAACAGATGATGATCCTTTACGGTGGATACCTCAATTTGGCGCTTGACTCATTACCAGGATCAAGCCACCCCCTTCTTCCATCCAGCTGTGTGATTACCAATCATGTTCCTGTTATCCTTGATTCACATGAACTATATATTCACTATCTCTCAATAAAGATTATTATCTATCTTCTAAATATTTTCCCCTGTGTAACTCTGTTAAAACAGCACAGTTACAACATTGGTAGCACAGGTAGGCTCTCCATCCTACCTTATCATGAAAAATTCTGCCTGTTGCCCGCACATGCTGCAGCCAACAAATCCTTGACAGAATCATGTCTGGCCTCCTGCCCAGCTGGACTCCGTATACTCCTGGTACCGAGATACCCAATGGTTTTGTCCTATACCAAAACACGGTAATCCCGCTACCCACCTTCAACACCATGTCTGTGCAAGGTTTCTTTCAGGCTCCCTCATCAATGCTGCAACCAGCCAATGAAACTACCATGCCCGCTTATGTAGCACAAAGACTACAAAGCACCGCCTTGGAACCCTTTGCTGGGGCCAACAACAACAACACCGCTCATGGATCCAGTCCGCCCAGAGCAAGCTGGCGCAGATAGAATGTCCACAGCAATTTTGGATCACAGAGATTTCCATTTGCCTGACCCATGATGCTGGCACTTGGTGTGACAAATGGCACAAAGAGCACACTGACAGGAACTGGATACCTTTAAGCAAGATTTCCTGGCAAGATTTGTGCTTAAAGATACAGCACTCATGTTCATACACCAAGTAAAGAGCCTGACCCAGACAGGCACCGCTAAAGAAATCACCCACACCTACAAGGAACTCTGTCTCTGCGCCCCATCTGACATGGCCTTTGACACCCCAGCAACACACCACATATACTACAACGCCCTCAAGTTGCACGTGATGAGACATGTGAACCTGGATCAAGTGACCAACCTACAAAGCCTGTACCGTGAAGCAGAAAAAGCGGAACAAATGTCAGAAAGCCAGTCATAGGTAGAGGCATTGGGCGGCTCAGGGTGAGGTGCGGTTGAGCCCGCGGGTAGGGCCCACCATAGAATGGGTGCTAACTTGATAATATAAGATAAAGATCGCCCAAGCAAGGACTAGGGTCCAGAGTTGGGGACCACGGAATCCACCAATCCTGTCAAAGTAATATAGAGTACTCCAAACAGTTGGGTAGAGGTGGTCTTGGCGGTGGCAGTGGGTTCCAAGGGGCAGTCTGGTCTTGGGGTTAATGGCAGAGTTGTGGGAACAAAGTACACTGGTAGGTAGTTGTACTTGTCCTTGAATAATAAGGGTGATATCTTGACTCTCTTTCCTTCACGTCCTATTTATTTGGTACTTCTAGTCCTTGCCAAAGGGTCAGCAATGAGAATGGTTTCCAAGTTGTACTCTGAATAGGCTGGGTTGGGCGGGTACTTGGTAAAGTGCACAGATCCAAAGGGAGCTCCTGGGGGGCGGTATGATGCCTGGGGCAATTTGGCAGGTTGAGCTCAGAAGGGGGCAGCGGCCTGGTAGTCTACTTGACCCAAATTAAGATGAAAGATCACTAAGACTATATAGAGTAATATTTGTTTGAGCCAAAGGTTCATAAAACTTTATTATTGAAAATGACAATGGGGTCTTCACCGCACTGCCAGGGTTTTTATACCATGGGGCTTTGCTTCTTTAATTTTTGCAGGATTCAGGTTTGCAGACAAGGCACTGGCGGGGTGTGGGTCTTGGCTTGGAGTCTCAAGGGCGGCAGATCCAGGTTTTGCCTGCTCTGGCAAATAGAAATGACAATGCTTTGTTCTGCTGCCACTATTCACTATGTTGCCTGAGTAGTTCAATTGTACTACCCTTTCCGGGTGGAAGGCTGGAAGCTGCTGGTGGTCATTGGCAGAGTTAAAAATAGGTTTTGTTTTAACCTCCTTAAGGCAAGCCACAACCTCTGCATAGGTTCAGGTTTTTGGTGGCTCAAGGTTGGCATCAATCTGATGATCATTTGGGGAATTGTCCTTGGGAGACTGGCGGTTCTTGGAGTGACTCATTAACTTGGGTATGTAATTTAGCAATTGGGCAGGTTCCTGTCCACTCTGCGTGACTTGGGTAGTCTTTGAAGGGTCAGGGGTTGATTCCAGGGCTTCCAGCGTTGATTCCAAAGCTCCAGTATTGGCTCTTGGCAGGTTGGCATTAGGTCCTTCCTCAACCTCTGTTAGCCAGGTTACATTTCCTTTGTTGGTATAGGTCTTCATTGGCACCAGTTTGGCTGCAGACTGGCAACTATTCTGGGAATTCTCTGTAGTAGGCCGGCGGGTTGCGGAGTAATTCATCAATTTGAGCCTGTGACTTAACGGGTTGGTGGGTCCTGGAAGTCCTGGAGGGTTTGATCCGTCTTTTGGGAACTGGGGCTCAACTCTTGAGTCTTCAATACAAGTATTGAAATGTCATTCATGACAACAAACGTCAAACGCTCCGCACAAGGCACATACTGGAAAACAAGAAAGGCCCAAGGATTCCCATCCAAGCGGGCGCTCTGCTTGACCACCTCCTGGAGGCAACAGGAACAACACCAACCACAAACCCACGGGTTCAAATGGGCATGTAAATGGAAACAATGGCCAGTCTAATTGCACCCATTTCTGTGTCATTGCCACCCAAGGCAACCAAGATGAGGGAAAAGCCCAGGGAGAGCACTAAGCAAGCCAAGCTCTCCCCACACAACTCCTGACTTGCCCAACAATGAATACTGATCCAAGGACGTAGACCAATGCCCAATGATCCAGGTTTTTGGAAGACCCAGTACTGTATACCATTGCCAGACATCCCAATAAATTGATGTCATATCCTTTCTGCTTTTGTAGTTACACAGGCTCAGCACTCCTGGACACGGGCGCAGACCAAACCTTAGTCAACAGCAGCTTTGTGGATAAGTTCAAGCTGGCCACTAATCCTTTGCGGATTAAAAATGTGGTCCTGGCTGATGAACACCACATTGCTGTGACAAAGGAAACTTCCCCCTTCTCCATCATGCTTGAGAACCTCCACTCCACCATACAGGGTCCCGCCATTGACTTCCCTAAGTTTGACATTGTACCAGGTTTGGATTGGCTGATGAAGAACAATCCTTACATAGACTGGGCAACTTCAGTGTTGACCATCAAGCGTGAAGGTGTCAACCACCTGATCTACCCTGACTCTGTGGACCAACTGCTACACGACCACATCTTTGTACGTATCAAAGAGACCAAGGACAAGAAGAAAAACCTGAAGGCAATTAACTGGGACTCCTGCCAGTATGAAATCATACACTTCAAGGACCACCAGGACACCTCCACACCGCAAGATTGTGACATTGTGGCCCGTCACCCAGAAATCTTTAAAGAAGCTTTACCTGGGCTACCCCCTGAGAAGCACATCCAACACTCCATCCAACTCAAGGGGGCTGTACCCAAGGCACGCCCCATTTACAGGCTGACCCCAAACAAGGACAACACCCTGTGCGCCTATCTCAAGGAAGCACTGGAAAAGGACTTATCCGCCCCTCACAGTCTCCCTTTGGGGCCGTCATATTCTTTGTGGCTAAAAAGGACGGTACCTTACGCCTGGTCACAGACTACCGTGCCTTGAACAAAGTCACTATCAAGAATTGCTACCCCTTACCACTAATTGACAATCTCTTTGACGCCCTGGGAGGAGCCTCTGTCTTCTCCAAGATTGATCTAACCACAGGCTATAACCAGATCTGCATCAAGGAGGAAGACATCCCCAAGACAGCCTTCTGCACTAAGTATGGCCCCTACAAATGTGTGGTACTCAACTTTGGCATGACCAATGCCCTGTCCACCTTTGTAACCTTCATGAACAAAGTGTTTGCGCCCCACATAAGCAAACATGCCCTAGTATACCTGGACAATATTATTGTCTATAGCCCCTTGGTGGAACAACACCACAAAGACCTGGAGGCAGTCTTTGCTGCCCTGGCACAACACAAACTGTTGGCCAAGCCCTCCAAGTGCCAGTTCTTTTGTAAGCAATTACCCTTCCTGGGACACATAATCTCAAAAGATGGCATCAAACCTGACAGTCAGAAGATACAGGCCATCTGCAAAATGCCACCCCCAAGGACAAGTCAGAACTCCACACCTTATTGGGAATGGTGGCTTATGTACAACGTTTCATACCCAACTGTGGCGTCTTGAATGCCCCCTTATCCACCATAACAGGCGCCAAGTCTAAGTTTGTGTGGACCCCCCAATGTGACCTCTGCTTTAGACGCCTCAAAGAAAAGCTCACAACAGCTCCCATCCTACAATACTCCAAACAAGATGGGGAGTACCAGATGGAAACTGACGCCTCAGATGCATCCATTGGGGGAGTACTACAAATTAATAATAGTGATGGTGATTTCCTGCCCATAGCCTACAAATTGCAAAAACTGACAGATGGCAAGTGTCAATACCCTATCCACAACAAGTAACTGTTGGCTATTGTGCACTGCCTAGTCAAGTGGCGCTGTTATTTAGAATAACAGGAAGAATTCACAGCATTAACCAATAACATATCACTCATCTATTTCAAGACTCAAGCAAATCTATTGTGTTGCCAAGTGCAGTGGATGGAACTATTGGAGATATTTAACATGCTCATCCAGTACAAGCCTGGGGCCAAGCTCGCCATGGCAGATCCCTGTCCCGGCTGTATGTCTGTGCTTCAAGAGGAGAGAATGGGCTTGACCCAGACTGGCCTCTCTTAGTGCTACATATAAAAGACAAAGGGTTCCCCGTGGGCACAACCAACATCACCAAAGAAACAGTCATCAAGAATGAACACCTCTTTGATGACATATATGGGACCCTTCACAGAAAGATGTCTGACGGCACAACCATTCCCTACATCCCCACTCATCAGCAAGTTGACACTATCCTTTGCTATCACAGAGATCTTGGACATACCAAGAGCCAAAATCTATATGAGCTCCTAAAGCATAAAGCCTGGTGTACAACCTTATACCGCAATGTCCAGGAAGTTCTAGACCAATGTGAAGTATGCAAAAAGTTTGCCAAAAGCAAAACCCCATCAAAGTTAGTACTCCCCATTTGCACACATCTACCTTTCAAAGTATGGGCTCTTGACATTGTTGGCCCCATGCCAGGAAAACACAATGAAAAAATACATCATCATCATCATTGACTTTGCAACAAGATGGCCAGTAGCCCAAGCAGTGAAGGCACACACCGGCAATGACGTTTGACAATTTATTGGCAAAGAAATAATCAGCAAGTTTGGAAAGCCAGAACTCCTGATAGCCAATGGAGGCAAAGAGTTGACCTCCAAAGACACCAATGTATATCTCACCAAGAATGGGGCAAACACACTGTAACCACACCATATCACCCATAGGCCAATGGACGTGTAGAGCGGCTTAATGGTAGCCTTGTGCAAGCCTTAGCCAAACTCACTGCCAGGAGACCTGGAGACTGATATAAGCAGCTACTGACTGCATTACTTGTGTGTCAAACCCAAGTGAACATATCCACCAGAAAAAGCCTGTTTGAACTGGTATACAGCACACAGCCAAATATAATTCAAACATTGACAGGACCTAAACTGGAAATTCCAAGTGAAGTCCCCCCACGTTCGGACCCTCAAGTAGTAGAGGCTAACAGTAAGCAAACAGCCAAAGAAAATGAATGTCTGCAGGAGACATTTGTCCCCATCCACAATAGACACAAAGTTGGGGACAAAGTATGGGTTATGAATGTTGACAAAAGCAAGTTACAACCTGAAAAAGTAGGACCAGCAATCATTCTGAAGGTAAACAACAATAACACTTACCTTGTGCAAGGACTTGGAAAACGTAAGCAAGACAAGACCCTACACCATGATTGCCTACAACCCTGCAAAGCAAGACAGAAGTAACAAGAAACCGCCCTGCCTGCCTCAGAACAACAACTAGTCCAATACGGCGCCCAGGCTCCTGACAACCTCCCTGACAACCCGCCCCCAGAGGAGGCTGACCTTCAGTCAGGGGGGTTTCAAAACCACAGGCTTGACCTGCCAGCAAGGTTCCAACCAAGTGGGTTTGTGACCTGCAATCCAATTATCCGGTCACCCAAAGCTAGACTAGGAAGTTGACTCAAGTTACCAAATCCAACAACATGAACAGATGATGATCCTTTACGGTGGATGCCTTGATTTGGCACTTGACTCATTACCAGGATCAAGCCACCCCCTTTTTCCATCCAGCCGTGTGATCACCAATCATGTTCCTGTTATCCTTGATTCACATAAACTATATAATCACTATCTCTCAATAAAGATTATTATCTATCTTCTAAATATTTTTCCCCGTGTAACTCTGCTAAAATAGCACAGTTACAACACAAATAATAATAGAAACAATCACATATATTAAAATGCTTTAACTGTGCTGTATTAGCAGAGTTACAAGGGGAAAAATAATTAGAAGCTAGATTATGTCTTTATAATGATATGAGTGATTATATAGCTTAAGTGAATCCTTTAGGAGGAATATGGGACTTGCTGATCAATTATTTGGATGGGTGGGGGTGGCTTGATACTACTGATGATTTAGGCTCTACTGGAATCTTTTCACTGAAGCTTTGAATGCATTCCTTTAATATCAAGTCCCCACCTTCATACTGTCCTGCTAAAAAAGTTATGCTACTTCTGGTGCCTCATGCTTTGTCTATACCTCCAGGTTCCCAAGTAATATTATTCTCTCTTTTTTTCATGAACTATCTATCAAAATGTCATGGAGATGTATGCCCCTGAATCCTTGGTAAGAAATAAACCCTCTATGTGCCCCAGAATCCTTGAAGTTACTCATAAGTGACCTGTCCACCCATTGCTTGCAAACATTACCATTGTTGTGTTTGACTCCTGGGGACAACATCCAGGAGGACACGGCAGGAAATCTTTATAATAAAAGATTTAGGTTTGAAGCTAGCCTTGGGTTAGCCTTCAGGGCAAAATTAAGGGCATGTACCTTAATTTCTTAGAATACAAGATGAGGAATTCCTTTTCACAAAAAGGAAAGGAAAAAGCTTGAAGATTATTAAAGCCAACACAAATGTGGATAAACTTGTCTTTATTAGGAGAGTTGATTCTACTTAAATAGTAGACAGAGTGGCAGAGGGGGTCAGGTTGGGGTGAGGTCATACCAGGATTAGACAAGAGCAGGTATGATATTCCAGAATGGGTGGAGATCGGATCAGACCCATTTAAAGAAGGCAAGGAATTTCCAAAGTTGAAAGCAAAACTGACCAAATCTTTGCACATATCACTATTTGAAGGCCATGTCAAAATAGCATTAATGGCACAATTTAAAACATCTCACCTCTCAAGATTGGACATAGGGAGTTGATATTTGCAGAGAAATTTTGAATTAACTTGGGGAAAAGGATAGCCAGATGACAGCAGCTTCATGATATACTCAACGCCCTTCTTGAAAGTGACTTCACAAGGTCCAACCAAGAGGGAGTCAAGTTTATGGGATATGCCTCCAGTAAAATTCTGATAGTAGAGGACTAGATCACCTACTTGGTACTCAGGGAGGGGGGCTCTAGAAGCATTGGAAGGCAAGAGTTCTAAGGCCTTGACCTTATAGGGAGTTAAATATGCTGTTGCCTGAATGTCAATGATACAATTAGTCAAGACTTTGACATGAGCTTCAGGATTGGCATACACTGTTATGGTAGAAAACCAAATGGAAGGGATAGTACGCCCTTGTAAAACCCAAAATCAGCAAAAAACCACAGCCAAACCCCTGAAAGAGATTGACAACTTAAATGCTGTCATAGACAAAAAATGGGTCAAAGCTTGGGTTGCCCAAATAGCCCTAAAAAATCTGGACCTGCCTGATTTTTCCCCAAATAATTATGACAAGAAAATTACGTGTTTTACACTATTTGGGGATGGCAGCGCTTGACCTGCTGGTTGCCAGAATTTTTTGAATTATGACATCATTAACTAAAATTACAAGGAGGGATCACCAACTGCTGAAAATATTCTTGCCAGCCAATCAGAAGCCGTGGAATCTCCTCCTGACCCATCTTGAACTCCCTTAAGACTTCCCCATTTCCCCTCTAGAAACTTGTTTCTAGATAGCTTATTATCACTGAGAAAAATAAAAGAAGTTTATCCCAAAATAATGGCTCACTTGGGGCTGTTTGCCCCTATCCTTGAAAGACTAGCCTTGGTGGCTGTCAAAGTTGCCATTATTCCATGGCTGCAACCTGGCCTGCACTTTACATGTTGACGCCTTCTGACTCTCTCTCAAATTTACCCCTAAAAATCACCTGCCTATTGACAATTTCCATTTCAATCTTTTGCTACATTGCCATTGGATCCAAGATGTTGAAACAGTCTTCCTGATTTGGTCTCCTGCTTGTCAAGCAACTCACAATTTGTTTGTTATATCCTAATTGTATATCCTTGAATCATGCTGCGTACCACTTTGCTTTAAAAGCAACACCCAGACCAAAAACAAGGGAGATGCCCAACAGCAGCAATGCTTGCAGTGTGGAAGGCAAGTTTGGGGGGATGAGCTTGAATTGATGTTGGGAAGGTTGGGCTTGTTGGAGCTGATAAGAATGACAGGACACAAGGACGTCAGGGATTAAGAGGCACATGTTTTCCCAGTAAAAGTTCTTGCACAACCAGTCATGAGTTTTTGCTATACCCCATTCCCAGTATCAATGTGGGCTTGGAGGATAATGGCTATTCTCATACCAGGACAAAAAAAGGGCAGGTAGACGTTGTTGACTTTATTAAAGAGTTGTTGTCAGGATTGACAATCCTCCCCCTCTGGAACCCCAGGCCCAAGAGCGGGAATTGAACCCTGAACCTGGATCCCCCAGGCTGCAAGGCCTATGACTGCGGGACTGCCTGCCCACATTTTTATAGGATTGAGCCCCTGCAAGCTGACGCCAAAAATGATGGCCCATGCAGTGAAACAGACCAAGCCAAGGAAATTATTGCATCAAGTGGAATGCCAATCACAGCACCTAATAGAGGTACCAAAGCAACAACTATTAGCTTCATGAGTTTGAAGTCTATACCAGCAACCAATAAGGAGCCAACCCAGGGAAGGGGCACAGGCCCGCTGTTGCAACTGAACTATGAGGATTCAGTATTTGGAATTGGGGAAGACAACAGTCCAATACAAAGGACAGAATAATAAGAATAAGGTATCATTTATTGAGGAATATTGTGATTAATATACCATATGGGGAAAGCCACAAGGCCACAAGAAGGTGGCATAGTAGGAAGTTCCATGTAAGGTTTGAAGCCAAGGAATAACTTGTGCAGGGATCAGCAAGTCAAATTGGCAGCGCTCCTAATTAGGATGAAGTACCCACCATTTGATATTGCCATCAGATTAATCCATAACGTTAGATATGTCAAGGGGCGGCTCATCAAGCACCCCCTGTGTATTGTAAAATACATTAGCAGGAAAGTCTGGAAACTTGGTTGCAACACCCCCCTTGCCCCCTGCTTGTCGTCAGATACCAGGACTGGAGTATGTGGAAGATCTGGGAAGGTCCACACAAAAAACCTTTGCATGGGGATGGTGCGGCAGGGGCGCAAGCAATCATGGTGGAGCTTATTGGTATTCCCTTGGGCATCTTCAAGTTGATAGGTGTGATTGTCATAGACAGCAGCTATCTTGAAGGGCCCTAGGTGGTTGGGCTTCAACTTTTCAGAATTGGGGTTGAGGGTGTAGACGGGGTCACCTACAGCGTATCTAGCTTCAAGGTGCTTTGTCCCTCCTGCAATTGCTTGTGTTTGATTTACTGGGCTTTGGCACACCATTGGTCTAGGGATGGAGTTGTTACCAGGGGAGGCTTGTTGGAACCTTGGACCGTAGCTTTTCCTGTTCAACCCCGGTCAGACTGTCAGGTGTTTCAAAGACCAGGGTACTGGGGCTGAACCCTGTGCCCCTGTTGATTCTTGCTCAAAGGATAAGTAGAGCGGTGGGCAGGTGTTCAGTCCATGCGGTGTTAGGGTCTCTTGTGAGAGCTTGGCAATCAATTGAACCAGTGAGCCATTTAACTGTTCCACATGTCCATTGGCTTGAGGATGATAGGGGGTTGTAACTATAAGTTGGGTGAGTTTTTAGCACAGTATGCCTTCATGAAATGCCCAACAAGTTTGGGGCCGCCATCTGTGATGAGGCGTTTGGGTTGCCCAAAGCAGGCCACAATTTCCTTGCCAATAAAGCGGGTGATGGTGATGGCAGTGTGGTTCATTGTTGCCCAGGCTACTGGCCAGCAAGTGAAGTAGTTGATGGCAGTGATAATGTACTTCTTTCCCAGTCTGTCTTCAGGGAGGGGCCCCACAATATTGAGGGCCCACTGTTTGAAGGGTTCCATGGCCTTGATGGGCAGGACAGACTTGGGGGTACAGGTTTGGATGTGTTCTTTTTGTACAACACGCACATTTTGAGGAGGTCCAAGATGTCTTGACGCATGCGCGGCTACCAAACCTTCTGTTTCATGATCTCAAAGAGGTTACACCCTCTGATGTGACCCAGGATTTGGTGGTAGTACAATATTGTGTCCCCTTGTTGCGTGGTGGGAATGTAAGGCGTCTTTTTGCCTGTCTCTGCCTGGCGGCAGACGTTACCAGCATTGGTGGTGAACTGACTTTTGTTGTCCTTAAACTTGGATATGGTTAACAAGTTAAGGCCCTTGTAGCAAGTTGCATCAGGGCAGAGGTAGAGCATGGGTCAATCTGGATCCAAACCATTGTCCCCAATGATGGACGCTATGTAGAGTTGGGAAAGAGCGTCAGATGTGACAAGTTCCTTCCCAGGCTTGTAATTGATGCGCAACTGGCAAGGGGATAGATGCTTGACCCAGCCTGCTTGGTGGCGTGTCAAGTGAGACTGTGTGTTGAAGTACTGGAGCAACTTGTGGTCCATCAGAACACGGGGTGGTAAGATAGCTCCTTCCAGGTAACAGTGCCACTTCTCAACACAGTGTACAATGGCCGCCAATTCTTTATCATGGATGGGGTAGTGTTGTTCTGATTCAGTAAGTTTCCTGGACTCATATGCCACAGGGAGGAAGATGCCATTGTCAGTTTCTACGCTTAGCACACCCCCTATGGCTCTGTTGGAGGCTTCAGTCTCAAGTTTGTACTGGCAGTTTTGGTTGGGAAACTGCAGTACGGGTGCTGTTGTAAGTCTTTGCTTCAACGTATCAAAGGCTTGATCTCTTGCAGGTGTCCAGTGTAAGTGCTGCTTAGTGTTTAGAAGTTTGGTGAGAGGTGCAATTAGTTCCCGCAATTGGAAATGAACTTGCGCACGTAGGCAACCATGCCTAGGAATGTTCACACTTGACCCACATTGGTGAGGGGGCGGCATGCTGGTGATTGACTTGATTTTGGCAGGGTTGGGCTTTTTCCCTTGGGCAGAGATGGTGAGGAGGTCAAGGGAGGGACTGCTGGTGGTTAAGCACGGATAACTT
Organism: Entomophthora muscae; assembly: GCA_014839935.2. NCBI lineage: Eukaryota > Fungi > Entomophthoromycota > Entomophthoromycetes > Entomophthorales > Entomophthoraceae > Entomophthora > Entomophthora muscae. Next base: position 101,122 of record QTSX02004334.1, on the reverse strand, counting down.
TGACTGAGCATTGGTTGAAGTCTAGTTTCCCCCCTTGAAGTTATACAAGCCTGTCTCTGTTATTCTAACAAACACAGTGTTATGGAGTGGTTTGTTCATTTCCATGGGGTAGATCTGGAACCCCACCCCGTTTTTATTGAGGGTGATGACAGAGGTATCCCAGTCAATGTAAGTGCGGTTATGCCAGAGCCAGTCAAGGCCAGCAATTACGTTGTGGCTGAGGCCTGCCATGATTGGCCCAGAGAGCTTAACCTGGACGTTTCCCATCCTTACGGAGAAGGGCACCGTCTTGTGGGTGGTGGCAATTATGCAGGAATCAGCTACACGTACTGCTTTGAATCTGCTGGGTACTTGGTCTAATTGCTGGGAGTTGGTGAACGCCTGATCTACCATAGTGTGATTGGCCCTGTTATCTACCAGTAATTTGTGGGTGTTCCCATGGAAACAGAAGGGATAGGACAAGTGTGTTACTTTATTTGAGGAATGGCTTGCCTGCAATACAGGGTTGTCACTGTGGACTTGAAAGACATCCAGGGTTTCAACTTTGTGAATGTTGTATTTACAGAGATTTTTTGCAAGCAGGGATTAAGAGGATAGGTCAGGTGGGGTTGTAAGGCCTCTTGTTGCTACAACCCCCAGGCTTTTCCCAGATCCTTGATCTGCGCTAGCTGAAGCTCCCCCTTGCGGGGGTGTTTAGTCCCATTATCCTGCTGACGTGGTTGGCAGCGGCCTACTTGATTGTGGCTATTGCCAGGTACTGTACGTGGTTAGGGTGGAGCGTCACTGGTACAGCAGAAGCCCATTGAGGCCTAGTTGTTAGCCTTCACAACGGCTTTATAGAAGTCATCAATGAAGGTACAGCAACCTACGGGGACCCACTTACAGATATGGGGTTTTAATCCATTGATATGAGAGTTAGTAACATTGTATTTCTGTTGGTCATGACTTCAGGGGCGGCAGCAAGAGCTTGTTGCCAGGTGGAAAGGTACTCAGGAACAGAACCAGTTTGCTTGATTGCTAGAAGAGGAGTTCCAACAACAATGGGGGAGAAAGTTTCACTGTAACAGGACTTGGCGGCGTCTTGGAATGCCGCCAAGGTAACATCAAGTTCCTGGCTGGCCCAGTTGGTGAACCCCACAGTGGCAGGCCCTGTGAGGCAACCAGACGCGGTGGCAACCCACATGGGCTCAGGAACCTGGAAGATGCAAAGGTGGGTTTCAGTAGACTGGAGCTAACTGACAATGTTGGCCCCCTTGACGCCACCAGCAAAGAATTCTAGCTGAAGGTTGAGCATGCACTGGGACAGATCTGACTGGGGTGGGGTGACACTAGCATCACGCTGCCTGAGGCAGAGCCAATTGTACACACTGGTGAGAATTAACTGTTCTTGATAGATGACGTACCCGTTGGGGATGTCCCCCAAGGGGATTGGCAGGAAGGTCTCTTGTTGGGGAGTAGCCATAAAGCCTGTACTCTGTCCTTTCTTGGGGGAATTTTATTTCAGGTAGGTTGATAACCTACTGCTGCTACCACTGTTGCAACTGAACCAATGAGGATTCAGTATTTGGAATTGGGGAAGACAACAGTCCAATACAAAGGACAGAATAATAAGAATAATGTATCATTTATTGAGGAATATTGTGATTAATATACCATATGGGGAAAGCCACAAGGCAACAAGGGGGTGGCATAGTGGGAAGTTCCATGTAAGGTTTGAAGCCAAGGAATAACTTGTGCAGGGATCAGCAAGTCAAATTGGCAGCGCTCCTAATTAGTATGAAGTACCCACCATTTGATATTGCAATCAGATTAATACATAACATTAGATACGTCAAGGGGTGGCTCACTGAGTTCCCTGTGTATTGTAAGATATGTTAGCAGGCAAGTCTGTAAACTAGGTTGCAACACCATAGCCTGGCCCCATGACCCTGACACTAGAGAAAGATAATCAGGTAGCCAAATTGAGAGTCTTGACCAATGAAAGAACTCCCAGGCCAAGTGCCATTTTGCTGCCTTTAGACCCAAGTACCCAAGTACCCAATTCCCCTGGCCCTGCCTTTCCTAATGCCCTGATGAACCCCCCATGAAAATGTTAAGTTTGGAGGTGGGGTGCTATATAGACCAAAGTACCCCGTGCACCAAACTTATCACCATTTTTAAATAAATGTTATGTTACTTTGGCTCTTACAGCTATTGCCATATTTTGTATTTGCCGTCTATCAATTCAGTTCAAGATCTCCTGGCCCTCCTTCCCCACCGCCCACAGTTTTCTGTTTATCTGGTGCACTCTTTGGGCCCGTTCACTTCACTTATTATCCCTTGAAGCCCAAATATAAGGATTATAAACCAGAGAAAATCCTTGAACTTGACCTGCTAGCCTGCACCTGATCTGCTATTAGAAACAACCGCCAAGGCCCATGGATATACTCCACCCCAAAACTATTTAGAGGAAAATTCAATTATCTCCTGGCCTACAATATCTATATGGAACAACCTGTAACACCCAAACTGATGCCAGCCTCTTCACCCAACTTTCCAACCAACCACACCAGCAAGCTTTTCAGAATAGTGTACATCACCCTCATAGGGGTGGTGGACACCATTGTACCGGTTGCTGGCCTGTGGTCTTGGTTAGGGAAGGCAGCTTCCTACTTTCTAAAGTTAGCTCCTCTCTTGTGGTGGGCCCTGTCTGCAAAAACCCTGGCCCAAGTTACCCCCAGAAACAGCGGGCCAGCCGCCCGAGACTGATCCCTGACAGTTGTCTATCCCAAATCACAGTATCTTTTTATAGGGCCTGGAGTGCCAATTGGATGTCTTCTGGCTCAGTGGTCCAGGAGTCAGGGCACCCTATTAATTCATACAGGTAATCAGCATCTTCAGAATGGATAGCTAGTATAGGCATCCTTGACAATATGTCAGCGTTCTGATGTTGTGTATCAGGGCGGTGGACCACAGTGAAATTTTATCCTTGCAAGTGCAGAGCCCAACATGCTAATCAACCTTCAGGCTCCTTTAATTGCTGAAGCCACTTAAGGGAAGAATGGTCAGTGACTACAGTAAGTGATTTATGTAAATGTAGTGTCAAAACTATTTCACCTCATGCAACACTGCTAGGCATTCCTTTTTAGTGACACTATAGTTCTTCTTGTGTTTGTTGAGGACTTGCAAAGAATAAGCCACAAGTCAATCTACGCCCTCACTGTCAAGCTGGGCTAAAATGGCACCCACAGATACTCCACTAGCGTCAGTGTACAAAATGAACTTCTTATCATAATCAGAGTAGTTTAGGATAGGAGCCTCCTTAAGCTTGGCATTCAGTGCTTCAAAGGATTGCTGTTGGCTGTCAGTCCACTCTAAGGGCACATTGTAAAGGAGTTGGACAAGGGGTTGCTCAACTCATCAAAGTCAGGGATGAACTGGTGATAGTATCCCATCATTCCAAGAAGCACTTGGACTTCCCGTAGTTTTGTAGGAGGCAGAATCTTGTCAATGGCTTCCATCTTATTGTTTATGGGGGCGTATTCCAGTTTAGGTGACCTCATGGCCCAAGAATTTGAGTTGTTCTTTAAATAAGGAGTACTTGGAGGGTTTGAGCTTTAAGCCAGCTTCTCAAATCTTAATAAAGACAGCCTCGAGATGGTCCAAATGTTCAGTAAAGGTGGAGCTGAACACAGTGATATCATCATGGTACACGAGGACACAAGAGAGCTTTAGGTCTTGTAAGATGGAGTCCATAGCCCGTTGAAAGGTGGCTGGGGCATTGCAGAGTCCCTGGGGCATACAAGTGGGTTCAAAGAGGCCTTCCAAAGTAATAAGCACAGCCTTTTTTTGGTCCTCAGGGGATAAGTCAACCTACCAGTATCCTGAAGCTAAGTCCATAGCAGAGAAAAATCCTGAGCCCCCCAATTTTCTGAGAGATTTTGTCAATCCTAGGCAACAGGTAAAAATCCTTTTTTATGAGAGAATTCAGACGGCAATAATCCATCACAGTGTGGTGGCCTCCATCCTTCTTCTTGAGAATCAACAAGGGGGAGGCCCATGGACTTTGGGAAGGGACAAGTAATTCAGCGTCTAATAGTTGTTTAAGCTCCTTAGAAACCTGGACATCCCCTACTCTACTGCAGCAATCAGGCTTTGCACAAAAGGGCGGCACATCACCAGTATCTATCTGATGAATGACCCCCTTGGCTAAGACATAGTCTGTAGGCCCAGAGGAAAAGATATTGTTAAACACGTCTAGTAGTTCTAGAACATCTTTTTGTTGGATGGGTGACAGTTGGGGGAAATCAGCAGTGGCAAACAAGGAGAGAACCTGAAGGTTTTCCTCAGGTAGATTAAAGTTGCTGAAGGTTCCAAAAGGGTAGAGGGACGCCACTTGTTCTGCCCCTAATATGTGAACATGCCCTACAAATTGGCCCCAAGATAAACACATAGGCAAAGCAGTCAAGTTAGCTAGCAGCAACTGTACAGGCTCCTTATGAGTTCAATATAAGATCCCCAGGCATAACTGAGACTCCTTGCAGCTTAGAGATTTAGGAGAGTATAGCTCCAGAAAAGACTTTTCAGGCAGCTTGTACAAGATCTGAGAGTCTATAATCACTTGGTAGCCTGGAGGTATGGTGACAGCTGCAGGGGCAAGGAGAGGCACACCTTTCTCTGCAGGACAGGAAAGAGGGGGAACATGTGTTGGAGGAATGAGTTTTGTACTTGAGCGAGAAGATACCCATGGTGTACTCAACCACACAAGTCTTAAGGTGTTTGCCCAGGAGACGTGAAGGGTCTTCAAAAATTAAAGGGACCTTGTATCCTCAAAGCAATAGGTATCCATCTTGAAGGCTTACAATTCCATTATATTCTTGGGGTAATTGTGTACCAACTAGGATATCATAGCTTTTTTCCTCTAGGACAACAGCGGGGAAAGCAATGAGAAGCTTTCTGAACCTCATGAGCAGGGCAGAGTAGGCACTAATGGCTTGAGTTTGAGCCATGCTGTCAGGATACCAAGAGTACTGTGGAGCTCCAGAAGGTGAGGGAGGAGTCAAAGCAGGTACTGGCATGGCCCACCAAATGATGGGACCTAACTTTACCAGATAAAAAAGGGCCTTCCCAGCCACAGGCCAAGGCCCAGCCGCTGGCAAGGCGGAATCAATCAATCCTGTGAGCGCCAGGTAAAGCACTCCCAGGAATTGACTACTCTGGCCAGTAGCATCAGAGGTGGGTGGGGTTGAGATGGTTGGTTTGGGTGTTGGGAGTGGTTCCATGGGTGCGTTTGGGCGGGTGTACCACTGCAAGTCTTCCAAGGTCCAGGGTTTGTGATTAGGGTTGTGGGGATACTCAGAAAAGTGCACAGGGCCAAATGGAGCGTCAAGAGGGCAATAGTAGTCAAATGCTTTGGTTTTGTCAGCTTTATCTTGGCTATCAATTACTGAGGATGAGTGCTGGTGCTTTGGTGATTTCAGATGAAAGAGTATCAAAAATATGTAAGGAATCAGATGGGTGAACCAAAGGTTCATAACGACTTTATTAGGTAAGGATGATGATACAGAACTTTTCAGGTGCTTCTGACTTGAATACTTACTCACATGCAAGTGCCTCTGGGCATTCTTCTGGTGCTATCTGTGTGGCAAGGCTTGACATCTCAGGTTCTGCTGTTTGGTTGGCTGCTTCATGTTCATTATTGGGGTTTTCAGGAACAGTTGTTTGGCTTTTTGATGGTCCATCTTGGCTTGACTGGCCATTGGTTCTGGCAGGATTGGCTTCTGGGGTTATAGGGTTTTTCCAATTTGATCATCATTTTTAGACTGGCTTGACAGGCTTTCCTGAGCCCAAGGAACTTGATTAAAAAGGGGTCCCCAATTGGGGACCCCAAATTACTTAATGGAGGATGGGCTTGATCTGGGTTTACTGGGCAGCTAAAAATAGCCTGCCCAGGCTTAGCCAAACCCACCAAGGCTTGGGCGTAGCTTTTGGGGCCCAGAAAGGGCCCCTCAGCTGCCATCAGGGCAGGAATTATTCCTGCACCTGGAGTTGCTTTGAAAAGCAAAAATCTAGGTGCAGGCAAATCTCCCCTTCCCGCTAACCCCCACCTGGTGGCTAGGAGCGGGTTCAATTCCTGCCCAGGGCCTTGAAGCTGTTACTTTTGTAACACATGCCAGCAGTACCGTATGATTGAGTGTAGTTGTGGTCAGGGGCCAGCTTAAGATTTTTCATTAGATTGATTTATACCACATTGAATGGAGAGCCTGTATCCAGAATTGACTTGATCTTACCTTTTTTAATTGACACTTCCACACGGGTAGTATCTTTCCCAAAGGGAGGTAAGACAGCCAGTACGTCTTGATCAGCTTCTAACTTTTTCTCCCATTTGGCCAACATGCACTGTAAGGCAGGAATTTCCTTATACACAGTTTGAAAAGGGAGAGAAACATTCACGTTCTAGAAGAGGGCTTCTGATAGCTCTGCAGCTTCTTCCAAAGAGTCTACCAGGGCAGGAGGTCATTGAGCCTGGGCCAGGTAAGGGTGAGACACTATGGCTCTGGATTCCCTTGAAAGTGGGCAAGTGGCAGTTGTGGTTTTCTCTGAGCAAAGCTTGTACAGGACTGCCACAGTTTCTGGGACAGTCAACACAGAGTAGCCATAACTATCCAATTCATTATAGTCAGAATCTTCAGGTTCAGAAGCACTGGAAAGATTGTGGAATAGGTGAAGGATAGTTGGGCCAGCCAAAGAGGGAGATTCCTTGTCAGAGGGAGGATCAGGAGGAGACAGGAGAGATGGGTCAGCAGAGAGCATCTTTGCCTCTAAGCTGACCTCTATTTTTCTGCCTGCTCCTTTGAGTCACAACCTTCTACTCAAGGGTTGGTACAGATACGTGAGTGGTGTCTTATTTGATCACAATTGTGACCTCCTTGTCTCTTAGACTGTCCACTTGAGCCCAGAGTCATAATGCGCAGAGTAAGGGAGGTGGTTCCAGCATTGTTAGACTTATTCTTGCAAACCACAGTACCACCATGAGTCAAATGCATGTTTTGCAAGAGGGTCCTAATACTCTTCATGGACGTAAGAGAGGCTTTGTGCGCCTTAAAGTGCAGGCAAAGAAGCTGATTTACCTTCAAAGCATTTGAGCATGCTGTGTAGTCTTCACAGGGGGTCAATTTATGACTGGTGATTAACTGTTATCCTTCAATATAGAAGCAGTTAGTAAACTCATCTAGGGTTTCCTTGGGCTAAAGTCAATATGCATAAATGCATCTTTCTTGACCTCCAAGATGAGCTCTCCCTTGAATTCCTCAATTAGGAGACTCTTCATGTCCTCCCAATTAACAATGGAAGGGAGCTCAGGGACTACAACTTCTTGGCACGTAGGATGCAGGCATGTAAGAATATTATCCTTTTTAAGCTTGTCAGTAGCCTTACACATTGAAGTTGTGTAAATTGTCAAGAAGGCAGCAATGGTAGACATTTTAGGATCAAATATCTGCTTGAAGGAAGGCTTATAGTTGGGGTCAATGGACAATGAGGTGGATTGGCTGTTATTACCTGGGTTGAGGACATTGATGTGGGGGTTGCCCTCAAACTCAGATTTGGCAGCAGGTTGTCTAGCCCAGAGAAGGCAAAGGCTCACTTCCAGGGTATCCAGTGTAGAGCTGTTTTATCCACTGATATCTCTGGCGGTAGCAGCAGCAGCACCAAATTCATCAATCTTAATCTGTTGCACAGATAGTGTACCAGCAATCCCATTGATACAAGTGGTCAGGGAAGTTGCTTGAGCAGTCAAAGGGGAAACCCGTCCATTAATTGTTTCTGTCAAGCAAAAGAGGGTCTGTCTCTCCCTTTTAAGTGCATCTTGCCTATCTGCAATGTCATTTATTACTTCCACTAGCTGATCCAAGGCAAGAGCACAGTTGACATAGGGTTGGCCTTCTAAGCCAGGGCAACACCCATGATTGGTAGGAGTATCAGTGACTTCAGCCTCCCCTTTAACATCAGAGTCAGAGGACAAATTATTAGGGTCAGAGAGGCGCTGCCTCAAATACTTAATTTCACCTTGCAAAGTAGCTACTTGGTCTGTTAGCATGGCAATGCAAGGATCAGGCGTAGGCTCAGAAGGCGGAGGGTTTGGGACAGAGGCTTGACGTCAAGTAGTAGCTTTGAGTTTGGCTATGGCGTCCCACACCTTAGCTTCAAAGATGGACAGGACATCAACTGAAGGAGCAGGCAGAGTCACTTCAAGGGAAGCCACTCTATTTTCAACATAGTTTTGAACCTGAAACAGAGTGTTTTCTATCTTGGCCTTGTCCAAACCATACTGTAAGTGCAGATGTTGGCCCCAATTATTGACATGGGTCCACACCAACTCAAGTTGGGAATTAACATGCTCTCAAAATTGATTGATCTTGTTAACTAAAGTATCAAAATCCTACAATACTTTAGACAAGTTGCTTCTATCTGATCACGCCAGGTAGCTTGGTGATCATTCAGTTTGCACAGTTGTTCCTTAATATATCCAGGGATTAAGGAGAAAAGGGAGTTCAATGATGAGGTTAGGTACTTCTGAGAAGCCAGCAAGTTGCACTGGTTATCTGGAATACAAGCAAAGAGGCTTTGTGACCATTCTTGATAGGCCATATTTTGTGCATGATTGTTGGAGACATCAGTGGCTACAACAGTCAAAAGCTGGTTCTGTGATCCTAGTGCTAATTGGTGATAAACCAAGGAGGTTTGAATGAATTGGTTGACTAACACACCAATAGTCTCCATAGACTCCATTAACATGGGGGAAGACTAAAGCCCAAGAGGAAGGAATACAGATCTTTGGAAGCATACTGTCACGGTAAGTTCCATAATGCCGGGTATTGTCTGTCCAAGTAAGAAGGCACAGAAGGCCGGGAAACCTGTATTGAAATTTACCAGTTAACAGATTTAAACCAAACGGTCAATTGAAAATGGGTCACGGCTGCTCCAGTATGCCAGATGAAACCAGCTCCCCCTTGTAAACTGACATTGATAAATTGACGTAATATGAGGGTCATCTGATATAAGCTCATTAATCAGCATGGTTGTCAGAAACTGGTCACACAAGGGTTCTTTGCAACCTGAACTAGATACTTACTTGAAGATGCCAAAGGAATAGGAGATCAAGACTCAGGTGGTATTGCTTAGTCAATTTTTCTGATATATATTGAATAATTTTCCCTGTTTCAACTCTAAGAGTTGAGTCCTTCTAAATTTACTCAATAAAAATCAATTATCCCAAGTTCTAATTTTAAATTTTAAAAATGCTTTCTGTGCTTGGGTTGTTGCAGTATATCCCGTACAATCTGATTCTGAACAGAATCATTTCATGAAGATGGGGCCCAGCATCAGGAACTTTGTTGTTGGCGCTGCAAAATGTTAATTTCATGCCAGCCAATTTTGTAGCTCCTCCCCCCATTCTGGAAAATGAAAATTGTGTCACTTCTCAATGCCCAGAGTTCTACGCTGAAGATGCATTGATGCTTTCCCAGGTCCTTTATCTTGGTTTACTTTGGTTAGGATTGATTTTTCTACTTAATCCTGGAGTTTCAATTGGAAATTTCACAAAAAGATATTTAAAGCTGCGTTGGTGGTTAATCATCAATTCTATTTGGATTTGGGTGGTAATTCCCCATCATTTATAAACGGCTTCATATTATCCAGTGATTTCCGTCACACATACCCAGGACAGCAGCCAGGGATAGTGTGCATTGCCACAGCGCCAGTGTGGAGGAGAGAGCAAGCGGCTGCACAAGATTGCTCATAGTTGAGAGAGAAAGCTAGAAGGGGGCCCAAGCAGGCCCATGAGACAACACCATTATCATAGGAGTTGAGGGGGTATTGATGATGTCTTCTTCTAGAGGAAGACTAGAAACTTTAGGTTGCTTGAGTACTTCAAAAACAAAGGGGGAAGGACCAGGGAATGTGCGCGGGAACAGGGTAAACAAGGGGCTTGCAGCTCCTGCAGTGAGCACCATTTTTTGTATTAAGCTCCTGGGGACAACATCCAGGAGGACACAGTGGGAAATCTTTATAAAAAAGATTTGAGGTTCAAAGCTAGCCTTGGGCTAGCCTTCAGGGTGAAATTAAGGGCACATACTTTAATTTCCTGGAATACAAGATGAGGGATTCCTTTTCATAAAAAAGAAAGAAAAAAGCTTGAAGATTATTAAAGCCAACGCAAATGTGGATAAACTTGTCTTTATTAGGAGAGTTGATTCTACTTAAATAGTAGACAAGGGCTGATGATCACTCATTAGGTAGACAGAGTGGAAGAGGGGGTCACATTGGGGTGAGGTCATACCAGGATCAGACAAGGGCAGGTATGATATTCCAGAATGAGTGGAGATTGGATCAGACCAATTTACAGAAGGAAGGGATTTCAGAAGTCAAATGCAAAACCAATCAAATCATTGCAAATATCACTATTCAAAGGCCATATTGAAATAGCATCAATGGCAAAATTTATGACAACCACTATGGCCATCCAAGTGATGAAAACAAGTGCTTGGACATGGTTGCCTGTTGAATGCTCTCACAGTACATTCACTCCATCTCTCTGTCACTTCCAGTGATATTTCCCTGCCTGAATCTGAAACACAAGGCTTGTCCTTGCTCTCTGCTAAGGATTTCCTTCAGCTAATGCATGTTCATTAAGATAAATCTTTAGAGTTATTAGATCACTTTGACAACATTTTTTAAGGCCCCAGCAACTGTGGTCTTGAAATAGTGATGATTCATCAGATTGATACTGGCAATGTTCTCTTAATTCTGAAGCAAGCCTTATTACTGTAGTAGTGTTGAATATGCCCAGACGTCTAAGGAGGTGAAACATTATTAGATGCTGAGATACTAGCTCCCTCTAACACTCTATGGGCATCTCATTTGCTGATCCTAATGAAGAAGGATGGGGGAAACCCAATTATAATGGATTGCCAATGGCTCAACTCTCTCATAAAAAAGACTCATATCTTTTGCCTTATACCAATGATGCTTTCACCCAGCTATGAGGATCTAAATAAAATTTCTGCTATAGACCTTATCCCAGAATACTTTTGAGAGAGGGGAGCTAAACTTACTACGCTTGGCCCCCACCCTGGGGGGAGAGAACCACCATGATACCATCTAGTGTAGGACAGGGATGGCGGCTCAAATGGGTGTCCAGATGAACAAGGAAGGGGAGAGTTATGGGAACTAAGAGTCCAAACCCATCAAAAACATACCAGCAAACAGCCAGGAGGTACACTTAGGAGCATACTCTGGAAGCAGTGGTAAGTCATAAGGCAAGTAAATCTTCATCTCTTCCCCAAGAACAGGCACTGGGATCTCTTCCTTTGGAAGAGTCTAGAAAACTATTGTCACACCCATACCAGAGTTTGGCTGGACTCCCAAAAGGGAGGCAGGCCGGGCCTGAAAGGCCATGTACACAATTGGTGCTATCCTGATAAGTTAATTCATAGCAGTGGCTAGATGGTGTTAACTTCCAGTATAGGGCACAACCTGGTTAACCAGCCCAACTACTATAATGTAGACAAACCCCAACTTACTGAAGTCTCAGACAGGGGGTACATTGGGCAAGGGGGGATGTGGGGATATCCTTCATTGTGGACAAAATTGGGCCTCTAGAATGACCAGGATTAAGATCCAGATGATAAGGGTGGAAGAACTCTAAGTCAATGGCACAAGATGGCAAACCCAGGTGGACAGGAGCAGATCAAGGAGGGCAATGATAGGCACAGGTGTAGTGTGTAGTAGATTCACAAAGAGATGTAAACAGAATGATTATATTGGTACAAAAATAGATAATTCCTGCAAGAAAATAATGGGTTCTAGGCATAAAGTCATTTATTTTAAGATTTCAACAGTGAGTAAGGCTTCTCCTCCTCACTATTTATACTTACTGGGGGATACTTAGCCTTTTGTGCCACCAGAGGCCTAGTGGCATCATTTTCAGTGATACTTGAAATTTTTCCCAGGAATTGTGTACTTAGCTTAGGGATGTATGTTTATTGGTTATAATAACATGATCCTTGCTTGAGCTGCAGCATGCCAAGGTGTCACAGATATTTATGGAACCCACAAGCAATTGAGCGCCTGATTTTGCAATCAAAAATTGTGCTCCCAATGTATCATTTCTCAATAGTTAAGTGGGGTAAATTTGTTAATAGAATTGAAACCGGGGATTTGAGGCTTGTGTGCCTCTCAAATCCCAGGCTATTTGTTATTTGAAAGAGGGGTTTTTTAAATCTGGGAGACTATTGGTAATGATTTTCAGGCTATGGGTTGTTTTGCCTCTAGGAAGGCCAACTGATTGTCCAGGGCATTCTGGGCCCTGACAACTATGGCAGTTGAGGGAAACTCCAGTTCATTGCTGGTCAGGCTTCAAAAAAGGTGCTCACCTGTAGAAGCAGACCATTTGCCTTGTCAGAAAGGTCATCCAGGAGGTACATAAATTTACTTAGACTTTCTCTTGACAAGGAATTAGACAAAGAGATTTGAGACCAGAAACCAGGAGAAGTGGGCCAAATTAGGAACAAGTGGTGCCAAAGTAAAAACTACAGATCTTACTTCTGGGAACAACATGTTGAAAATCTCCTGGAAATTTTGGAGACTTCAGTGACTGTGATGGAGAACAAACAGATGAGAATAAGGCGTTAAAGTTGATATCCCAACTTTTTAGACTCAAATTACAAGTAGGCAGGCCCAGGAGCACTTTCCAGTTGATGTGGGGGACTTGGATGGTGTTGGGATAGAGGTAAAATTCAAGTGACAGGAATCTTCCTGGGAATATTTCTATCAACAATTTGTTGATGGTACCAACTATAGAGGATTATTTTAATTCTGGGCTGTTGGAAACTACTAGAAATGAAGATTCAGTGGGCAGCATTTGTCTAATATTACCTTTTAATTCTGGTCTAGTTGAATTTATTTATTCATTTAATTCAGTAACAGGGATTGAACCCACTGCTTCTCTGCACTTAGTTGGTCACCTAGAAAGTGATGTTAGTGAAATTCCTAATCTTGACTATTTTTTACCTGTTGATTTAAGCTATAGCTAATCAAATAATTCCAATATAACTTCATATTGTTGTTTAAACTCTCATGGTGACGTTACCAAAGTGCTTGATGTTGTTCCCTTGATCCCTGGTTCCAAATACTCTGTCTCTGTTGGCTGTCTTTATCCTGGTCTCCAGTAATTATTTAGAAAAAAATCCAGAGTTTCTCCAGTGCTTGGCCTACTTGGTAGGCATATTACCTGGTGCTAATATTGCTATTATGTTGTTGAGATAATAATTATGCTGATTTCAATTACAAAAACTCTAGTTTTAAGTTCCATTTTCCCCCTAATTCCCCATACTCATCCCCAAATTTCCTGATCTCCTTTACATTTCTCTAAATTATTTTCTTGCTACCATGCTATAAAATGCTGGAAAACTATATTTTGTTATTTGTTCAATCAATAAAGTCTCACATTCATCCAAATTGATTTCCTTTTAATCTTGACTTAAACCTCCCAGCTAAACCATGAGATTTCCCAATAATTATCTATGGAAGGACATTGGGCATAAATGGCTTCTTTGGATAATCTTGCTTCAGGACTTCAAGGCCAGCATTTTGCTGGGCACCAAAGCTGATTCTGGTACCTCTCATGATCCCCATTACTTAGAGAAATCCTGGTGCCATGTAATTCTAGGAGTCTGGTATAATGCTACCCCTTTATCTCACAGTCCACCCCAAAAGGAAGAGCCTCAGACTTATCAGTGTCCAAAGAAGCCTTCCAGTACCATAGTCTTCCATCCTTTGGCTTCTGTCTTTCTACTTAGATATCTGGGGGTGTACTTCTTCTTGGGTTGCTTCAACCCTCTTGTGGGTTAATACTGTCTGTTTGGGGAGCTTTTCCGCCTCAGAATGATGTCCCTTCCTGTGTGATCTTTAGTAACTGGTCTTAATTTCTCTGCCACTATTCATCATCTTGGAAGGTTACTTCCAAGTGGGTGGGTGCCTGACACAAGTGAGAGCAAAAACACTAGAATTTTTAACTTGAAATAGGTAATTATTACAAATTCAAATTGAATTTCTTGGCTTAAACTTAATTTTGAGATAAAAAGTAAGTGATTGATGTTGTTTAACACTAACTTCAACTCTAGGGTCTGGAAGACAAAACCAAAGCTGGGGAAGATATATTATAGGTAATAAAAACAGCTATATTTACTAACATTAATATGAAAAGGGACCCTAAGGAAATGGAGTCCAAATTACCCAAATTAACAGTTATTAAAAGTTAAGCCTTTTATTGAAATAATAGACAGCTTAGACCCAAAGTGGGCCTGATTGGCTTTTAAGGAGGAAGTTGGTTAACATTTGGGCTACTAGGAGCAGGGAGGCCTCCTGGTTGTATGGGGGATAAATCTTTACCTCATGGCCATGGGGATTTGAAGGTTTCTGGATAATTTCTGAGCTGGAATCTAATTTATTAGAGTCTATGGGATAGTTCTGAGAGGTGATGGCATCAGAAGCTTTTAAAAAGTGCTTGAGTTGATTTGGCACCACTTGATTAGTTGTCTCTAATTCTTTTTAAATGGGGCCAACACCAGGCTAATAAGTAATCCAATTTGACCAGTGTTTTATCCCACAACGTCACAGAAGAAACTGGGTGGTCTGTGGGGTAGGCAAAAAAATCCTTCACCAACCATATGTGCTAAATCCCCCAAAGAATTTAATGGTTTGGCAGGGGTTAGAGGCCTTTCTTTATATGGAGTGGAAATATTGTTATATCCAGGGCCAAAGGGGGAAGTAACTTTACAACACTGGCAAGTTGACTTTTCTCTTGCTGACAGATAAAAAACGGCAATAATTATCTCAAAGGGCTTTTTGAACCCATTAAAATGCCTCAGGGGTTTTGTAGCATGCCAGTTATATTCCAAAATGCAATAGAATCAATCCTCTGAGAACTTAAGCTTCTTGTTTGCTCATGTATCTATATGATATCACAGTGCTCAAATCTACCTTCACTGACTATCTAGAGCATCTCAAGACTGTGTTTCTTAAGATTTTTTGGTGCTGGCCTGAAGCTCAAACTGCCTACATGTGCTTTTTTAAGTAACAATATTAGTTTTTGGGTCATGAAGTCATTCAGAAAGGCAATTTTTATATGAATAACAAGGTTGAGGCCATTGATAAGATGCTGCTCCTCACCAACCTCTGTGAATTTCAAGTATCCCTTGGCATGATAGGGTATTATTGACAGTACATTCCTGATTTTACAAGTTGATTGAAAACCTTGATCAGTTACTTAAAAATTCCCTTTGAGTGGACTGATAGCCAACAGCAGTTTTTTGAAGCTCTTGAGACCAAGATCAAGGGAGCCCCCATTCCGGTCTACCTGTATTTTTATAAGGAATTCATCTTGTACATGGATGCCAGTGGAGTGGCAGTAGGTGCAATTCTGGCTCAGTTGGAAAAATATGGTTTAGATCAACCAGTAGTATATTTTTCCAGAGTGCCCAACAAGCATAAAAAATTATAGCTTATTTTAAAAGAGTGCCTGGCTGTCTTGCACGCTGTCAAGAAGTTCTGCCACTACATTTATGGGACCTGTTTTACTGTGGTTACAGCAACTGTGGTAAGTTTGACTTCCTGGTGATTGACTCCCTGGTACTCAACACTTTGTCAAGTACCAGGGAGTCAAGTGCTGTATATGTGAATCTATTAGTATTTTTGGCTTGACTGATTTTAAGCTAATTTTCACTAGTAATTTAGGGTTTTAAAACAAAAAATCAAGGTTAAATTTACTTGAACTCAACTTTGTTTAATAATTCAGTTAACTAAAATACCAATTTAAGGGGCAATTTATAAGTAAATTTACTAATAGAAATGAAAAAACCTGTGTTCAACACTTTTTAAGCCAAATACATGATTTATAAAAATAACTTGTGCTAATAAAATTTTTGTTATTTACTATTATATTTTTCTTATTAGTGTCCATAGTCATCAATTAGGCTCCCAAGCACCACTATACTAGATTTAGTGATATATACATTAATCAAATATACCACCTGTTTTACATTATGTCATTTCTGGGTTTTTGGATTAAGTGGTGCCACATAAATTAAGCCCAATTTATTAAGAGATTTTATATGTAATTTATAAAAAAAAATAGAAACTTAAATCCCCCTCTGTTTGACTCTATTCACTTGCCACATGATTGGTTTTGGATTTAACTAATCAAAGGCTCAAAATCAAGGCTAAATTAATATGTGACGCACTATGAGTGCCACTTGACACTCACCCACTTGACACTTTAACTTGGGGATTAGTACAGAGCTTCTTAACGTTTTAACCAACACTATGGTAAATAATTCACTGCCAGATCCTCACAGCTAAATTAAACACTAATAAACACCTTCCTGATTATTTATTTTTTAACTTATGTTGTATTTTTTGATCATATGAAACTGCCTTGCTTTTGGGTTAACTTTCAGACCCGTTTTAAATTTAAGCAAGTTTTATATGTAAAAAACATGGTAAATTTGATTTTTCTGCTCAACTCCAGCATACTCAACAGTGAGAATTCAGCTTTTCCCAGCTAATCAACAGTGACTAACTTGACACTTTACTGTGTTTTGAATTTTCAACTCCCAATAAAAAAATTCCACATAATAATTTTTTTGCAATTATAATCTACTACTTTTCCTGCTACTCTCCATATAATTTTTATATTTTTTGATTTTTAATTATACTTTTACATTGATTTAGCACTAAGATGTCATGCTGAATCTAAAATCTTTGGAGCTTATCATAAATTTACTTATTTTCTATGCTTCAACCTTTATATCTATACTTTGAGTTTCTATTTTGCTTCTATTTACTTTGTTAAGTTTTTTTCTTGATAAATAAAGCTTTATTTGCATACTTTTTTACTTTTTCCTTTACCTCTGTGTTTCATATCTTTCATACTTTTATTATTTACAATTCTAAACTCTTCTTTAGACAAAATCAAACAAGAACAGCCAACAGCCCAAGAGCCAAGCCTCCAAGGGCTCAAAAGAAACTGCCTCCACTCCCAAGCGTTCCAAGAAGCCTGCAAAGGCAAAGTCTCCATCTCCCCCCACCCCATCACCCCTACTCCTCCCCCCTCCACCCTCATCTTCTACATCCCCTTCACCTTCCCCCCAATTCCTCAAATAAAAGTGATGACTTCCTCACTGACCACTCTTTTTATGAGTCAGAGGCCGACTCCAAACCCACCAAGGAGTGCTGTACCAAGAAGTCAAAGGCTGCCAAGGAGCCACCTCTTCTTCTGGTAAGAAAAAGGAGGCATCCAAGCAGGCCTCAAAGAACCCTTCCCCTCCTTCTCCTGATGGCTCTTCCCCCCTCCCTCATCTGACCCCCAGGATGAGCCTGAGGAATATTCCAAGAAGTTCAAAGCTTCTGATCACGTGGCTTGGGATCTACTGGCCATTCACAATTTATGCAATGTGGACAGAAAGATCAAAGTCCACAAGCGCTTCCTCTGTTTTCCCCATCATGTCAGTAAAGGATGGCCCTGGCTACGTCACAGATAATTACATTTTCAACTGTAATAACCAAAAGCGCAGCACCAAGAGCAAGCACTTCATATGTGAGGATAAGAATTGTGGGGCCCAGCTGAACACCAAGGGTTGGGAGCAGGTTCTTGCTGAGAAGGGGGAGCACACCTGTGAGCCCCCCCCCAATCACCTGATCACTTGTATCCTGAAGTAGTACCTTGTCTAAGTGATCCCTACCTCTGCCAACCTCTGCGCTTTAGATCTGGCCATCAAGGCCCTTCAGCATTTAAAACCTAATAATCTTAAGTTGGTGCCCAACCAGGAGGAACTTATTAAGTTCATCAGCAACAAGAAAATTGCTGACAATCTCCCTCCTCCCAAGGCTTCCAATGTCCTCTCTGAGCTTACGCTCACCCACAAGCTCAAGAAGCTTACAAGTGGGGAGCGCTTCCTCCTTCATAACAATGGGCCCAGAAGTAATGACCACATAATCTACTATGCCACTCAACAGAACCTGCTCAAGTTAAAAAGAGCTTCAACCTGGCTATTTGATGGTACCTTTGCCACTTTCCCCCGGATGTTCAAACAGCTCTTTGATGATCCATGCCCAGATTAACATCTGGATGATTCACACTTCCTTCCTTTCTTCTCCCTGGGGCCACTGAGGCCATCTACACCCGTGCTTTATCCATCCTTTGCCAAGAACTTTCCCTTCTTCCTGACAACAATGATGCCAAGAAGACCCCCTACACCCGCGCCAACCCTCCTGCCGCTGACAAGGACCAGGCCACCCTGGACTTGGAGGAATAGGTAAGGTTAAGAGCTCTTTGGCCTCACATGTGCATAATGGACTTCAAGCCTGCTCAGTTCAATGTATTTGAGCAGCTATTTAGCAGGGAAGTGCAGGGGTGCCACTTCCACTACTGCCAAGCAGTTGCTTGTAATGTGCAGGCTCATGCTGAGCTACGTAGGTTGAGCTGGAGGGATACTTCAGACACCTACAAATTTATGCTGGCACAATTTAGTGCCTTGGCTTTTTAAAGCCAGAGCACACTGCGCAGGGGTTTGAGGTTCCCTCAAAGGATCCTTACGTAGTTAAGCACTTGGAGTTTTAGCCTTTCTTTGAGTACTTTGAGCCCCAGTGGATTGGGAAGGTTGTCACGCAGAGGCAAGGCAAGGCCCGTGCCAAGGCCAGCTGGAATGTGTACCAGGCAGCAGTGAATGGTGAGCTCAAAACCACCTCAGCGCTAGAGGCTTATCAAGACCACCTCAAGGCCAACTTTGGGCTCCACCCAAAATTCAATCAGCTTTTCTCCCTTCTGCAGCACAAGCAGGATAAAACCATCTCCAAGCTGCGTGACTTGGCAAACCGCGTCCCCCCACCAAGCCCACAACCTGTTCCACCCTATTCACCAAGGCCATTCAAAATGCAGCCAAGCATAAATACAAGGCCTTAGAGATCAAGCAGCAGCTTGAGCTCATTGCAACTGCCCTCCTATAAGGAGCCAAAATGAAGAAGGGGAAGAATGGGGAGGAATAAACTTGCTGTCTTGCTTCTATGGTTTCAATTTTTACTTTTTAGTTTTGATCAATTAGTTTTTAGTTTTAATTTTTCTATTTTTTATTTAATTATATAGCACTGAGTATTTTAGGTATACACAGTAAGTTTGAGATGAATAGTTATAGTTGAAAGTGATTGAAATATCTTAATTTTTGTTAATTTCCTAATAAAACAAAAGAAATTCACATTTATACTTATATGAACTATATCAAATAAATATTAATATTTCTTCATATTTTGCATAACTTTTATTTTTGTGTTTGTGCTTATTTTTGTCTCATTGGAATTTTATTTTTTTTGTTAATAAAAAATATTTTTATAATGAAGAGTGTAAATTACATAGTAAAATGAGAAATATTTGCTTATTTCTCCTGATTCACATTAGTTAAAATAAACTTTTTATTGAATTTTGAGCTCTCTGGTGTCACTTTATTATACCATAGCTATAAGGCTTAATTTTTTATATTAAAAGTTTTCAGTACATCAAGATCTGTCAATTAAAAAAGTGTCAATTTCCAGTTGTCAATCAGGTAAAAAGCTGAATTATCACTTTACTATAGTGTTGAGCACCAGGGAGTCAATCACTAAGGGAGTCAAACTTACCATAGTTGCCGTGGTTACAGATTATTCCTCACCCAAATGTTTCCAAAAACTGGAAGATCCTGGAAGTTGGTTAGCTTGTTGTGCCTCACACTTACAATAGTATGGTTTCACAGTGGTAAATAGACCTGTTGATCAACACCAGAAGGTTGTTAGGCTCTCCAGAATACCCATCCTAGCTATACACATTGCCAATGCTGATCAATTATATGCGTTAATTGGATATCCTGATGCTCAGATCACTGAAAAAAAGCAATAAATCTAGCCCTTCAAGCTCTATCCAAGGACACTGTCATTTAAGATTGTCAATTATTCAAGAAATTCAAGGACCTCTACTTGTTATATGTACACCCCAGAATAAGAGCAGTAATTATTCTACAGGTCCATATTTATGCTAAACATGATGATCTAGCCAAGACTTATGAATGGCTTTTTAAAAACTACTACTGGGAAAATATGAGGCACCCTATTCCTGATGTTATATCTTATTTCCATTCCTGCCAACTGCAATGCCCTTGACTCTCACAATAAAAATTCAAGCTTATTCCTCTAAAGAATGCTTTTCACACTGTGAGTATTGATGCTGTTGGCCCCCTCCCTTGATCCTGATCTGGTTGCTGATTCATCCTGAATGCAGTAGACCACTTCATCAAGTGGGTTGAAGCCAGGGCCACCAAGGATATCTGTGGGGTTCCTGGTCACCAGTCCCCAAAGTGTGTCCTGTGTCATATCCAGGGACCAGCTTGGAGGAGTTGTCATTTTCTAGTAGTGGGGGGTGGCCTGCTAGAATTTTGTACCTAGCTTGCATGACTGAAAACTCTTCTGGTACTTTTCTAATCACTAGGTGGGCATCCCCACCATGCACCTGTACTTCAGCTGGCGCCAACTCCTCTATGGGCCTGTACCAGTCCTTCAGCAACATAGTAAACTCATTGTTTATGAATTCTCACCCCCTATCTGTCATCTCAAGATGCCTAGTTAATCTCTCCCACTCATCCTGGGAAGACTTACTGGTGGCAAATTTTCTACAACTTTGACAATAGGTATCCTCCTCCCCTTAACTAGGGTAAAATATATGGGGTAACTCACTCATAAGGCTTGTCTCTATTACTAGAAATTTAGACAGGGGTTAAAATAGGCTTTTATTCACTTTCAGAAGAAAGACCCCCTTAGAAACCTTCTGATATATTTACTTGGGTCAGGGAAACAATATGGGCTTGCCAATAATTGGAGTCCTCCAACATTCTATTGGACTCCTTTTACTTGGTCTTGGACTCCTGCTCCTTAGTCTTGGGCACCTGCACTTTAATCCTGGGTTCCTATGCTTTGCTTCAGCTCCAGCTCCTTTATCTTAGGCTTATGCATCTTTATCTTGGTCTTCAACTCCTTCTGGAGTTCTTGTGGCCTTTGTAATCCACTTGATTCAGTCCCTGAAATTCCCCAGATAGCTTCCCTTTTATAGCTCCTTGTTTCAGTCCAAAATCTCTCTCAGAACTCTGGTTTTTCAAAGCTTAAACTATCCAGTTTCTCTCTCTATAACATATTAAATCTTTTTACTTACTTAAGCCAATAAAAGCCCTGGGTTTTCTGCTTCTGCATCTCATTTTTTAGGCTTTAAATCTAAGTTAAAGCCCTTAAAACAATGATTACATAAACTTTAACTTGAAGCCAATCAGATGCTCAATTCAACTGTTTTGCTGAATAGTTTGCCCATATGAACTTGCTCTTTACTATGGTTCAACCCTGAAGCTGTCTTGCTACGGATAAACAACTGGGACATTATTTTTCTTGTTATGCCTAGGCGCCAGATTGGTTATTTTATAACTTAATCACATTATTCATATTCAAATTATTCAGAAAGAGTAAAATATAATCAATCCCAAATATTTAATTGATCTTGGGCTTGGGTGATTTTTTAAAAAATAATTCATTGATTTTATAATTGAAAATTGCAACTTATAGTACTACTGAAAATATCTTAAGTGCTACTACAAACCAAAAATATTTATGATGAGTTGCATGGGAGAGTAATAGCAGCCCCAAAGCTATAAATGCTATTACCCTATCTTTGGCTCATCATAAATATTCTTAGTTTGTTTCAGAAAAAAATGTTGTTGTTTTTGAAAGACTGATAACTCTATTTAAAATACACCCTCTAGTAAGCTGCCCTACTTCATGAACTTGCCCCAATACACTACTAGCATCTTCTGATATTTTTGTTTCTCTGGTATCATCACGTGATTTCAAATGATAAAATATCTCAGAATATTCTGAGAAGCTTTCAAATGTTAAAGGTGAAGTATATAACTTCCCATCTTTCATCAAATATGAAAGATTAATGTGCAGATTTTTAACTTCAAGCTCTCTTTTTATAGGCCTAAATTTCCTTTCATAAATATAAAAAAATGCTTTTTGGGAAACAATTGAACCAGTTAAAGATGAATTGTATAATTCTTTTCTTCTTTCTTCTTTCTCACAAATATTTTTTAGATCATTAATGTTGTTAATATAAAGTACATTTTCTTTTTCCTTTAAAATTTTTGATATTACACCAAAGTGACCATCAACAATGCTTTTTCCATGGCATTCAACAAAACGGTTATATTTTATGGAACCCTTAATATATTTAGGTGCCTCTTTAAATAAGTAATATAAAAATTCATATGATCTAAAATGATTTCCATTATCTGTCCATACTTTTATATTTTTTATTTTTTTAAATCTATCTAATTTAAGAAGACTTATTAGACATTCACCTGAAAATAAAGAATCATGTGATAATATTTGAGACAAAAAATCATGATATTCATATTTAATTTTATTGTTTTCTTTAAAAACTAATGCAAACCCTAATAATGAGATTGGTTTTTTTGAATAAAAACAATTATTGGTCTCAATTGGACCACCTCCAACCTTTAAGTTTTCTTTATAATCTATAACTACAACACAAGACTCATCATCTAGTTCATTAATATCTTTTTTATATTCACAATTTTGATGAACATAAAAGTCTTGGTGCTGATTAATAGTCTTTAAGTCATTGTCTATAGATTCTGGTAATGGTAAGTTTTTACTTTCACATTCTTCCTTCTTTTTTCTAGTGAATTTTTTAAATTACAAATATTGCACATATCGGTTTGTTTTTTACTTTTTATTATATTTTTAGGGATTAATTTATAGTAAGTGGAAATTGAAACTGAAATTTCATTTTTTATTTTCATATTTTCATATATTTCTTTTTTTGTTTTAAGTAGAGAGTATTTAATTTCAGTTGAGTAATTACTCATCTCTTTTTCTATATCTTTATAAATTTTTTCAGGCACTTTTTTTGTAAACTGGCTTGTTTCAAAAGAATTTTCCAGCAATTTTTTAATTATTTTTTTAGTTATTTCTTTTTTTAATGAATAGTTATTATTTTTTTGGCTTTTTTTGTTTAAGCTTACATTTTTATTTTTATTTATTTTTCTTGAGTATTCAAACTCACTTTTAGTTATATTAAACCCCATATCATTAAGCTCTTTTAAAGAGTAACTGGAAGTAACCAGAGATCGCAAGGCTGGGAGATGTTTTTGGGGAGAAGATTTCATGAGATCCTTTAAGTTTTCAATGAACTCATTGCCTTTTTGATTTTGAATAGTTGGCAGGAACTGAGCTTTCCCAAATTCAGTTTGAGTAAGGAAGTGCTTGATGAAATTATCAAGATCATCACCAGCAATAAAGAGGAATGCCTTTTTTAACATTGCAATTCTCTCTCTTTTTGTTGAAGCTCCCAAGGAAAAAAAGGGTAGCATGGAAGAAGTAAATTTAACTGAGGACATGGTAGTATTTTGAATCTGTAATTAGGTCAGATCTTTGATGTGTGCCTTAATGATGGAGTAGTTATGATCAGAATGTGGTCTTTGAATTGGGTTATTTGGATTAGAAGCTTTGTGGTACTTTAGCTCTTATATACCAAGCTAAATGACACCATTCTGAAAGAAATGGTGTGATAGCTTTTATTATAGTTTGAACTTGAATTTATGTTTGCAGAAATTAATTAAATACCCAGTTTTCATGCACAAGTGATATATGTGAAGCAGCTAAGCATTATTATTACATCATATCCTCTTTGTAATCAATGCAAATCAATTAAAATGATGTATTCAGTTAATTGTAACTCTTCCGCATATTTTTAAATGATAAAATATTAAAGAATTCCATTTAAAGAATGCTCAATTTGAGGTTCGAAGCTCACTTGAACCTTAAAATCAATCTAAACAGTGATAAAAACATCCTAACTTCAAACTATCATAAAATCCTAGAGAATTGAGCTTTTTAAATAAAATAAAATGCTAAAATAAAGCTCTCAATCTTATCTTTAATTTCATCAAATAAAAAACATCTGTTGTGTATTCAAAAAAGAGTATTCATTAGCTTTGAAGTGATCTACTTTATATCATTAGATATAATCATATAATAAAATCTGGATTATGCTCTTTTAAATTACTTTCGCTTTAATATTGAGCATAGTATACATATTAAAATTTTTACACCAATAGAAAGATAAGATTCTTAGCTTCATTTTGATAGTTTACAGTGTGAAAAAATATTAATTTTTCATTGAGTTATTAATGTTTTAAATATAAATTGTGTAATTAGTTACTTTTTCAAAATCGAACTGTGTTATGCTGCGACTTGAGCAGCATGTGCATTAGAAAATGGCCTAATCTCTAAAATAATGACCCATATGGATAAGATGGGCATCTTATATGAGCGGCGAGGGAAGTACTATACATCTGAATGGATCCCCCTGATCTTGCATGGCTTTAAACCGATAGGTAGCCTTTGGGGGGCAAGTGAGATATATATTGGGAAGAATAGGTTTATTGAGAGATGGATTTTTAAGCCATAGTT
Source organism: Entomophthora muscae (assembly GCA_014839935.2). Taxonomy (NCBI): domain Eukaryota; kingdom Fungi; phylum Entomophthoromycota; class Entomophthoromycetes; order Entomophthorales; family Entomophthoraceae; genus Entomophthora; species Entomophthora muscae. Next base: position 76,525 of record QTSX02004334.1, on the reverse strand, counting down.
ATTGTGTCCTGTTAGTGCTCAAGGATTGAGTATGAGGGGATTGTGTGATGGATTGACATGTGATTTGACTATCTTATTGGTGAAGGGAAAGAGAAATGTAGGAGCTTGAAGAGTGGTAAGCTATTTAATAGCGAGCGGAATGATATTTGAAGTTTAGGGAAAGTGGGATTAAATCAGTCTGAATGATGAATGAGGTGATGGAGGCAAAGTTTTAGAGGGCGTGAGGGGGACTTTTTGCGCAGGTTGGATCTTAGCTCGTGGTACATGTCAGGGGTATGCTTGGGGCCATGAGACTGGAGGAGGATGTGGTCGTTGAGATGGTTGAGTGTGCCGTAGGATTTCTGGCATCCCTGGAATGTGCACTTGTAGTGGCGTTGGATTTCGTGAGGCTTCCGGCGGGTGCGCTTCTTTTCAAAGGGCGTGGTTCCCTTTGGCTTTATGTAGGTACGGAAATCGACAACGTACCGTTTGGCTTCTGGTTTAGCGGGGAGCAAGTTGAGTGAATCGTTGGCTTTGGTGTACATACCATGAAATGGGCACGAGCAATAGATTTATAGCCATTTCAACCACAACTTCCTATATAAGCGCAATGATCCAACCCTGGCTGAAATATCACCCTGCCTTAATAAATCCTAAACCAAGATATCGTCTTTGAATCAAAGGGGTGTTCTTTTAGGAGCATATGTCTTGTTTTGCTTATTACAATACATGACTTTTATGCAACATACAGCTTCTACAATTTGAAAGCCCAGATTTCCAACCGCACTATTCTAAACCAAATCTCACTCTTGAATCGGGGCTGGCTGGTCCCAGATTTCTAACATAAATTCACACTCTATTCGATTTAAAGATCACAACCTCAATCCATACTGAACGAAGGTAATTAGACATCAAGAACCCTTGTAATGCATGAGTAACCCATTTATCGCATCAGGTTAAATATCGATTAACTTTAAGATTTATATTTCCTTTGGTAAAGTTTCAACCCCCTTCCCAAGTAGGGCTGAATAATTTTAATTTTATACTTGTTTTTATGTTAGATATGGTGAACAACATGGAACCCTATGCACAAGTCAGTATAAACTCTCTTTTCAGCACTATATATGTGCTTGGAGTATATCGGAATTCTCAACCCACTAAATCTAAGACTAAACCAAAATCCAAACTAGTGGCTTTCGATGTAAATATGGAAAACAGTTTGGTTTGAAGAATTCTCCTTTGAAATATTACTGGTTATAAACATAATAGGCCTTTGAGGTGGACCAATCATTTCCAACCTTGGCATGGATCTATTTAAATTGACATATTCTAGACCTAAGTTTGCAATGTTGAAGTATCTTTAATATATCTTAAGAAAAAATATTTTTAAAATAAATACAGCACAATCTAAATATTAAGGTTAACTTTGGAACGCTCTGCATATAATCAACTCCTGAAGCACCATCTGGCTAGGGCTCCCAGATTTCCATCGCATGGATTCAAAGATACATTTTAGTCAAGTATTTATATTTGATGCAAAGAAAAATTGCGAGCCTACTTTGGTTATTCACTGGACCAATCAACCTCACGCCTGCAAGGGTATTAATCATATCTCGCGTCAAACCCCAAACCCTTGCATCAAGCCTTAAGGTTCAAATGGACAGCTGCAGTCAGAGCTGTCTCCTCTAGAACATTCCACTCTTCTGCAATATCCGCATACAGCTTCCTAGCCAGCTCCACCGCCAAATCACTAAACATGACGGTTACCCAAAACCAATGTACCACCATCCTCAACCACGTGCATCCATATATTTGACTCCGCACCATAAAATACCATGCATATCGCCACACCAATCAACGAATACCGTGCCAACAGCTGTACACGCACGAAAATATTTCCTCTCTTCTCCTTAAGTCACATCTACGAATCAACATTTTTAACCCATCTCCCCTCCAAAACAGGATCAACTTTATATCCCGTCACCTTATTTCCCGATAAATTTCCCGGAAAATCCGGTGGTACCCGTAAACGAGCCTAAATCAACTCAGTATAATCAATCCAACTCTACTTCCCTCATATCGTCCACCACCATTTAAAAGTTATAACAAAACTCGACCCTCCCACCAGACTATATCTTGTTAAAAAAGGGTTTGCAGCTACCGTTGAATAACCCGCACCCAACTTTGCGAGGTAAAGGTCTGGAGTGGCAAGAAACGCCTATACCCGGTTCCCAGACCCCCTTTTTCCCTACAGCTATAAGTTCCTTGGCCATGGAGTTGTTAGCTCTACAGCCCTAGAAGGTATGATATCCCCGTGGTGATCGATATAGTTGGTCAATCCCAATCTATCGTTTTCTTTTTTTTGCTCTTTAACAGGTAGACTTTAAAGCTGTTGTTGCAAGTGGACTAAAGATGCTTCAGCATTCAAAGAAAATACTGGGAACGGGTTAGGGATAAGACGGTCTTCATTTAATTTCTGAGATCTTCGTTACAATCCCACTTCCTCCTTCCAAGGGAAACTTTAGTTCCCATCACATTTGGGGAATCAATTGAGTGCATGATGTTAGATCCATCATGAGTGACTCACCAAACACCCCTGTGTATTGTGATATAACTTAATGGCTGGAATATCCTTTCCAGTTACAACACTCCCACGTTCCCCACCCTGTCATATTTAATAACTATGAAAACTTGTAGAGCATCTGTGAAGGAATGAAGGAAACATTTCTGAGTGAGAGTAGTTCATCAGAGTCCTAATTGGCCCTAGTAGAGATACTTGTTATCACCCTTAGTATCTTCAAGGAGTTATTTTCAGTTATCCCATACCACCCCTACCTCAAGGGGTCTTGGAAGTTTTAGGGTCCAGATACTGTGTGCTTATTTAGGCACCACTAAAGATCATCAAGTTGTCTAACTTTAAAACCAGGTCCATACTACACCTTGGACCAGCCTTACCTGAAAATAAGGCATCTACCTCAAGGCCCAGGGAACCCAGCATATACCGTAGCCTTATCTAGATAAGACCAGGAAGGGTACCCCCAAGTACATATCATGTATAAGCCAGGGTAGCCAGCTGAGCCTGAACTTTATCAGAAACTATAACCATTTTTGATGTTTTTGCAATCACTGAGCATCATGTAGAAAGCCATACAATTGGCAACAGTGGAAAAATTGACTGTAGGGATGTAAAAGTGAGAATCTAAAAGTGGCCATGTCAACACTTTTTAAATTTTCAAAATGGCTTTTTATAATAAAGTAATTACCTTTTCTTGACTTTTTTAGTTGATAGAATGAATAAAAAGTATTCTATATGACCATAATAAAATTTATTTTCAGATAAGCTGTTTTGATTTAATTTTAAAATTTTAAAAGTGTTGACATGGCCACTTTTAGATTCTCACTTTTGAATTCTCACTTTTACATCCCTACAGTCAATTTTGCCACTGTTGCCATACAATCCTCCACCCAATAGCTGGGGCAAAGAGCATCAGGGCTACTGATGGGAGGAGAATCAGATATGGCCCCTTTAGGGGAAAATAAAGCTGGCAAAGAGAAGCACAGAAGGAATCATTGTCTTGGTCAGGGTTCAACTTGGAAAGTGGCAAAATTAGTCCTTTATGAATGTGCCTACTCACAATCTCCCCCATCTAGATCAGCCTGTGGGGTTAGGCTTATGGAAGGATCTGGTGTGGACACCAGCAAAGGGACTCTCAAGGTTGCAGGGTTGACCCGTGCTGGGCTCTGTATAGGATCTAGATCCATACAGCCTGCTTACGGTTACTGGTTTCACTGAGACACTTCCTTCTTGAAGGCTCCTGCATAAAAACTTTGGTGGGTATTGCCTCTAGCGCTGCCCCTCTTTTGCCAAGTTCATTGGTGCTGTCCCACTATTTTGAGACCATTTCTACCCTTGTTTCTTCACGTGACCTTAGGCCTCCAATTTCCCAGCTGTGTGCTACTTCCATCTCCTGAAAGATCTTGTTGAAGCCCCACAGCAAGTTTAGATCATCCCAGGTGAAGATCTGGCTGCCTCGTGTGGGCTTGCCCTCTTTAGAAGAAACTCAGTGGACTGCTCCTCAAAGGCAGCCTTCACCCTCACTGATGATTCCTGTCAGGATTGACAATTCATTACCCCTGGAAACCGGGCCCAAGGGCGGGATTTGAACCCTGAACCTGAATTCCTGCAGGCCACTGGGCCCATGGACCAAGAGCCTGTCCATCCAGGTTTTGCTGAGATTGAGCCCCTGCAAGCTGAGGCCCCTGCTAAGTCCCAAAGTCAGAATACCAGCACAGGTTCAACTATGGTGGTGCCCAAGGAGGAGCTTCTTAAATTGCCTAATGGAGGCAGAGAAGGTGCATCTGTGAACTTCATGAACTTGAAGTTCTCTTGGGTAACCAATCAAATTCAGTTGCCAAAGGAAAACATGGGCTTTAGGCCCGACCCTGTGATCATAGCCCAAAATCAGGAAAATCAAGTGACTGATTTGGACATTCTAACCAATGAGAGAACACCCAGCTGAGGTGTCATTTTCAGTCTTTGAACCAGAGCATCCAGAACCCCTGGCCCAGCCTTTTATATTACTCCAAGGAACCCCCATAGGAAACATTAAGTTTGGAATTGGGGTACTATATAGACCAAAGGACCCTGTGTGTTACAAAAGTAACAAGTTTGATGCCCTGGGCGGGAATCAAACCCGCTCCTAGCCACCAGGCGGGGCTAGTGAGCGGGAGAGATTTTCCTGCACCTGGATTTTTGCTTTTCAAATCAAATCCAGGTGCAGGAACCATTCCCGCCTTTTGGTAGCTGTGGGGCCCATTCTGGGCCCCAAAAGCTACGCCCAAGCCTTGGTGGGTTTGGCTAGGCCTGGGCAGGCTAATTTTAGCTGCCCAGTAAACCCAGTTCAAGCCCACCCTCTATTAAGTAATTTGGGGTCCCCAATTGGGGACCCCTTTTTTAATCAAGTTCCTTGGCCTCAGGAAAGCCTGTCAAGCCAGCCCAAAAAAGTTGATCAAATTGGGAAACCCCCCATAACCCCAGAAGCCAAACCTGCTAGAACCAATGGCCAGCCAGTCCAAGATGGACCACCAAAAAGCCAAACAACTGTTCCTGAAAGCCCCAAAAATGACCATGAAGCAGCCAACCAAACAGCAGAACCTGAGATGTCAAGCCTTGCCACACATATAGCACCAGAAGAATGCCCAGAGGCACCTGCTGTAATACCCAGTTATGGTAGGTATCACTTGCAGGAAGTAGGGTAGCAGGTTGGCAAACTGAAACCCAGTCAAGGCGGTAACAATGGGGTACACAGTCATGAGCCAGCGGAAGATCTTGGCATGCACATTGTACCTCCCAAAACTTCTGGCAAAGTATGTCAAGACATAGTACATGGACGTGTACATGGCAATGGAGAGTGTTGAATGGGGAGACATCAAAGGAGGCCAAGGTCCAGTTTGGGAGGAGTTCAGTTGACCAGGATCATAGTAGGAGTTTTGACCTAGTCCTTCTGGAGATGGCCCAAAGAATTCTGGACCTGACTGGTAGCCTCCAATCCCAAGGCAAGCTGTGAGCACAGCTGTGAAGATGAGGTGGTTCATCTTCCTTGGATTGGAGGGTTGGCAGGGGCTGTTTGGTAGGTTTAACTTGTTAGGGGTAAGTTGGATTTCACTTTATTGAGGGTATTAATCTCAATAATAGCACAAGCTATTACTGAGGGGGGATCCTTTATTTATAGTACTCCCCACTTGCAAATTTTTGTAAGTGGGAGTAAAAACAAGGGACTGGGGATCCCAGAAGTTTGGAGAAAGGTTTTGGGAAATGGGGTTTGAGAAGATGGCCAAATTCTTGTTCTTGGGCAATCTGCTGGAGGTTTGGCCATTCATGCCTGGAGCCAATGATGTCCCCTGGTTGTGAAGTCAGCTGATGGGAAAAGCTTATGGGACTTTCCAAATCTATTTTTGTTTTGGAAAGGTTGGTTTGGCTGGGGCCTAGACCTAAGCAAGGGTTGTGGTCCTCTGAATCCCATTGGCTTGAGGTCAAATTATTTTTAACTTTTGGAATTTGGTTGGATCTATTTTGGGAAGGTTCAAGGTTATTTTGGGACTCTTCACTTTGGTTTGGCCTTTCTTCTGCAGGGCAGAAATTATTCCCTTGATTTTGCCCTGTGGGCAGGTACTTTTCTGATTGGTTGTTGTGGATGGTGGCTTCTGATTGGCTGGGGAATGGGGCCTGGAAGCTGGCAGGGGGGCCGCTGGGGGAGGGGTGGGCAAGCGGGTGGCCAGTGGGAGCCGGGCAAGTGGGCGGGAGGCTGGCGGGTGGGCGGGTGGCTGGCGGGTGGCTGGCTGGGCAGCGGGAGCCTAGCTTGCGGGTGGCTGGCTGGGCAGGTGGGAGGCCTGCGGGAGGCTGGCAGAGGGTGATGGGCGTCTGCGCGGCAGCGGCGGGTGCCTGCCCGGATGTTAAATTGTTCCAGTTTTTACAAAAATCTGTTTCTTCCAAATTTTGATTTTTATTTCCCCCAAATAAAGGGGGAAATTCCTCATTAAAATTGGCCTCTTTAATTGGGAGTTTCCCTATTTTTTCCCAACATTTTCCTCCTGTCAGAATTTGATTTATGTCAGGAATATTCCTGACACCTGCATGTGAGTAAGTATATAAATCAGAAGCACTTGAAAAAGTTCTGTATCATCATCCTTACTAAATAAAGTTGTTATGAACCTTTGGTTCACCAATCTGCTTCCATACCTATTTTTGATACTCTTCCATCTGCATACACCCAAGCGTCAGTACCCATCCACTGGGATAGATAGCCAGACTTCAGTTGATAAACCCAAAGCCTTTGACTACTACCGTCCACCCAACGCACAATTTGGCCCTGTGCATTTCACTGAGTACCCCCCAAATCCTGACCACAAACCCTGGACCTTGTAAGACTTGCAGTGGTACACCCACCCAAACGCACCCAAGGAACCCTATCAAATTGTCTGTGACGGCAAAGAAATCACCATCTACCCTTTGATCTGCAACAGGAAGTACAACAATCCTGCTGCCTACCTGGTCCCCATGGAGCCACCCCTGACACCCAAACTGACTATCTCTACCCCATCCTCCTCTGACGCCACTGGCCAGAATAGTCAATTCCTGGGAGTGCTATTCCTGGCACTCACAGGATTGATTGACTCTGCCTTGCCAGCGTCCGGGCCTTGGGCTGTGGCTGGGAAGGACCTTTCCTACCTGGTAAAGTTAGGTCCCATCATCTGATGGGCCATGCCAGTACCTGATTTGACTCCTCCCTCACCTACTGGAGCCCCACAGTACTCTTGGTATCCTGACACTGCGCTCCAAACTTATTGCCATTTTTGAATAAAGGGTATGTTATTTTGGCTTACACATCTACTGCTTTATTTTGTATTTGCCATCTATCAATTTAGTACAAGATCTCCTGGCCCTCTTGCCTGTCTACCTGCAGATTTCTGTCCTCCAGGTATTCCTTTTGGCCCTGCCCACTTCACAGATTATCCTTTGAAACCTGAATATAAGGACTACACCCCGGAGAAAATACTCAAACTAGATCCTTTGGCCCGCATATAATCTGCAGTTAGATACTGTAAATTCACTGCCACCTCTGGCGTTGGATCGCGCAATTTTCCCTTGTTGTACCAAGAAAGGCTCTAAAACGCCTGCCAAACCCCTCCATTCCTTAAATGATTTAGCTCACACAGTAGATGAGAGGTTTGTGCTGGCCTACCCTGCGGAACCTTTGCCTTTGGTTGCTCCCTCCTGGGAAGAAACACTGGTTAATTTAGACTACTTATTAGCTTGGTATCGCCCACTTCTAAAAACCATTAGAGCTAGCCAATCAGAGGTCGCCACATTGACACTAAGCAACCCAAGTGAATTCCAAATGACCAGTGCCTCTTCCAGCCAATCAGATCTGACTGCAGAAATTGGAATGAAACCCTCCAGTCTCCCTGCCCCTGCCTAGCAAAGTTTTGCCTCCAGCCAATTGGATTCAGTTCCACTGTCATGTGACCCATCTTATTTGCAGCCCATTCCTTTTATGCAAGCAAGAGGACTTCTAGTCCCCTGCTTGTCTATTTTCCAATATTATTAAAGTTTTGGAGCCATCTGCACTTTATTTTAAATTTGTTGTTGTTGGGAACCCAGTTTTGAGTTCCTACAGCCTAGAGATTGTGGTGTTAGTCGCTGTTCAAAGCTTACTTTGTGCCAGCTGGTTTCAAACCTGGCTTCTCTTCTGGGCCCCTATACTAGTGTTAATTTACCTAGTCGTTGTCTTTCCCGCTCTTGCTTTTGGAAACAGAGTTCAAACTTCAAGTTTTCAATTGATTTTCTTTATAATTACTATTATTATTTTGAATTTTCTCTTAAAATCATTGTTTTTGAACCCACTCTCACTTGCTGTTACATCCAAGGCTCCCAAGACCATAGTGAAGCCGTTCAAACCTGTTCTGCTGCTCTTTTGCAATATTCTGTTAAGACTACCCTGTCTACACTTCCCACACTCTTTTTTCATCAAAAATTCATACCAACCTGCTCCAAATTTTGTGGTGAATATTCTTATGATACTCCCAGCTCTTAAATTTGTGGTATTATCCTTGGCTCTGTTCTTGCTGCTTCTGTGGTCCACCTCCCCTGATTTGTGGGGGAAAATCTCTTTGTCAGCCCGTCTTGTAGGTAGAGACCCTTCTAGTCTCTGGGACCTCCCCAGCGGCCTTCTCTTTTCTGGAGAGGCTGTGGTCAAGAGCCTGACGTGTGATGACTTGGACTTGGACACTGTGGATCACACTTCACCCATTTCTGAAGAAGCTGTGCCTCCCATGCCTCCCCTCCTCAACGTGGTCCAGAGCCATTCAGTACCCCTTGGGCCCTCCAAGGTGTCCTCTCCCGCTCCCACCCTCACCCCTTGGTTGCTCACTGGCCTGATACTGATGGGCTTGAACGCCTACTTCCCTCAGTTGTCCCTGGTGTCCTCCCTGTGGTCCCCCCTCTGAGCGGCCATCCCAGTTCTTCACTGGATGGCATCCTGGTGGTTTGTTTCACTGAGATGGGAGCCAAACTTAGTTAGTTTAGCCCCCCTCTCTCACAGATACAACTGTCAAGGCCTGTGGATATTTTCAACCCCTAAATTTTTTAGAGGAAAGTTCAACCACCTTCCTGCTTACAAACTCCGCATGGAACTGCCTGTGGCCCCAAGCATATTCCTGCTTCCTCACCTGACCTCCCAGCTGAACACACTGGTAAACTATTTGGGATTGTGCCCATCACCCTCTCAGGGGTGATTGACATTATAATCCCAGCTGCTGGCCTGTGTCCTGGGTGAGAAAGTCTTTCTTCTACCTTTTTAAGTTAGCTCCTCTCTTGTGGTGGGCTTTACCCGCAGAAAACCCTGACCCGGGTCACCCCAGAAAACAATGGGCCAGCCGCCCAAGACTGGATCACTGACAATATGGCAATCCTTTTTAAACCTGGTACCCTGAGCCCCAAGATGTTATTATTTCTTGGGAATCTTGTATGCTTTTGCTATTGATAATTAATTATTACACCTATAAGATGACCATGAACCTGACCTCTTCCATGTGGAAGAATGTGAACCTAAATGACCCAAAGAAAACCAATACTGCCACTGCTGACGCAACCAATATTCCCTCTTCTCAAGTGCAAAATGTGATTGTAAACCAATCCTTCACAAATGTGGATATGCCCCAGATGGGGAAGCTTACACTTGAGGAAGCTCAACGGGCTATGCCGGTCCTCTGCCTGCATTTCCAAGCCAACACACCCTTCAATGCCAGTTACACCAAGAAGGTACTTGGGGTTGCTTCCATGCTCTTGGGAGATGCCCTAGACTGGTCTGGAAAGGCCATAGCAGAAGGTGTGGAATTCTGCTTAGACTATACCAAGTTCAAGGCAGAGTTAATGGCCACTGGGGAAGATCACAACACTAGGTATTACGCCCTGAACTCCTTGCTAGAAATCTGACAAGGTTCTCAAGCCATCCCAGCATATATTGACAAATTCCTCAAACCAAAAGCCTGCACCCAACTTGAGGACAAACTGGCGTTGTAACTGTGCTGTTTTAGCAGAGTTACAAGGGGGAAAATATTTGGAAACTAGATAATATTATTTATTTAGAGATGATGATTATATATTTATTGTGAATCAGGATAACAGGAACATGATAGTGTTGATCACACTGTGGGATGTTAAAGGGGGTGGCTTGATCCTTGTAATGAGTCAAGAGCCAAAACAAGTCACCCACCAGGGAGATCAGCTTCTGTTAATGTTATTGTATTTGGAAATCCTAGTTGCCTTCCTAGCTTGGCTTTGGTTTACTGGATAATCAGATCTTGGGTCACAAACCCACTTACTTGGAACCTTGCTGTCAGGTTGAGCCTGCTGTTTTGACACCCCCAGGCTGAAGGTCGGCCTCCTCTGGGGGCAGGTTTTCAGGGAGGTTGTTGGGAGCCCGGGTGCCATACTGAACTAGCTGTTGTTTGGTGATGGGTAAGACAGTCTCTTGTTGCTTTTGTCTTACCTTGCAGGGCCTGAGGCAATCATGGTGGAGGACTTTGTCCTGTTTTTGTCTACCAAGTCCTTGCACAAGATAAGTGTTGTTTTTATTTACCTTTAGGATGATGGCAGGGCCAACTTTTTCTGGCTGTAGTTTGCTTTTGTCAATATTCATGACCCAAACCTTTTCACTGACCTCATGTCTGTCTTAGATGGGGATAAAGGTCTTTTGTAGATGTTTTTTTCTGATTGGTTGCTATTGGCCTGTATGACCTGGGGGTCTGAGCGGGGTGGAACCTTGTCTGGCATCTCCATCTTAGGCCCTGATAGCGCCTGGATGATATTGGGTTGTGTTCCATAAACTAGATTGAAGGGGCTTTTGCCAGTGGATCTGTTCACGCAGGTTTGGCATACAAGTAATGCAGTCAGTAGCTGTTTGTATAAGTCCTCAGGTCTCCCAGCAATGAGCTTGGCCAAGGCTTGCACGAGGCTGCCATTCAACCGCTTCATGTGTCCATTGGCCTGAGGGTGGTAAGGTGTTGTTACTGTGTGCTGGACCCCATTATTGGTGAGGTATACGTTGGTATCTTCAGAGGTTGATTCTTTGCCTCTGTTGGTTATAAGGAGTTCTGGCTTTCCAAACTTGCTGATGATTTCCTTTCCTATGAACCGTTGCACATTGTTGCTGGTATGTGTTTTAACTGCTTGTGCCACTGGACGTTGTGTGGCAAAGTCTATTGCGGTGATGTATTTCTTGTCATTATTTTCCCCTGAAATAGGGCCCACAATATCCAGGGCCCACACCTTGAATGGTAGTTGTGTAAAAATAGGTAATACTGATTTAGGCAAGGTTTTGCTCCTCGCAGATTTCTCACATACTTTGCACTGGTCCAAGACTTCCTGGATGTCCCAGTATAAGGTTGGCCACCATACTTTGTATTTAAGGAATTCATAAAGATTGCGGCTTTTTGTATGTCCCAGGTCTCTGTGGTAACGTAGGATTGTATCAACTTGCTGATGTGTGGGAATATATGGGATGCTTGTTCTGTTGGACATATTTCAGTGTAGGGTTCCATATACATCAATAAATAAGTGCTTGTTATTAATGATGGTTTCTTTTGTTATGTCTGTGGTGCCAGGGGGAAACCTTTGTCCTTTGTCTGGAGCACCAGGAGAGGCCAGTCTGGTTCAAGCCCATTCTTGCCTCTTGTGGCTCTGACGTATAAGCGTGAAAGCAGGTCCGCCATTGCAAGCTCTGGGCCAGGCTTATATTGTATGAGCATGTTGAATCTCTCCAGAAGCTCCATCCAGTGGGCCTGACAGTGGGATAGGGTTGCTTGGGTTTTGAAGTAGATGAGTGATTTGTGGTCTGCCAAGGATGTGAACTCTTCTTGTTGTTCTAGATAGCAACGCCATTTGACTAGGCAGTGCACAATTGCCAACAACTCTTTGTCATGTATAGGATATCAGCACTTGCCATCTGTCAATTTGCGGGATTCATAGGCCACAGGCAGGAAGTCACCATCATTGTTTTTGATTTGTAGTACTCCTCCAATAGATGCGTCAGAGGCCTCTGTCTCTATTTGGTATTCCCCATCACGTTTGGTTTATTGCAGGATGGGGACCATTGTGAGTTTCTCTTTAAGACGTCTGAAGCAAAGGTCACGTTGGGGGTCCATACAAATTTGGATTTGGCGCCAGTTATGGCAGACAGAGGTGCAGTCAGGATGCCACAGTTGGGTATGAATTGCCATACATATGCAACTATTCCCAGGAATGTTCAGAGTTCTGACTTGTCCTTGGGTAGTGGCATTTTGCAAATGGCCTGGATTTTCTGGTTGTCAGGTTTAATGCCATCTTTTAAAACTATGTGTCCCAAGAAGGGCAGCTGTTTGCGGAAGAATTGGTATTTGGAAGGTTTTGCTGTCAGCTTATGTTGCACCAGGGTAGCAAAGACCACCTCCAGGCCCTTGTGATGCTTTTCCACCAAAGGGTTGTAGACAATGATGTTATCCAGGTATACCAGGGCATGCTTGCCAATGTGGGGGGCAAACACCTTGTTCATGAAAGTTACAAAGGTTGATGGGGCGTTTGCCATGCCAAAGTTGAGTACCACACACTTGTACAACCTGTATTTAGTGTGGAAGGCTGTTTTGGGGATGTCTTCTTCTTTGGTACAGATCTGGTTATAGCCTACATTCAGGTCAATTTTGGAGAAGACTGTGGCACCCCCCAAGGCATCAAAGAGGTTGTTGATGAGTGGTAGTGGGTAATAAATCTTGATAGTAACTTTGTTTAGGGCCCAATAATCCATGACTAAGCACAGGGTGCCATCTTTCTTCACTACAAAGAATAAGGCAGCACCAAAGGGAGACTGTGAGGGGCAGATAAGTCCTTTCTACAATGCCTCTTTGAGGTAAGCACACAGGGTGTTGTCTTTGTTTGGGGTGAGGCAATAGATGGGTTGCGCCTTAGGCACCGCTCCTTTGAGTTGGATGGAGTGTTGGATGTGTTTCTCTGGTGGCAACCTGGGTAGAGCCTCCTTAAAGGTTTCTGGATGACAGGCTAAAATTTCACAATCCTGAGGGGTGATGATATCCTGGTGATCCTTGAAATTTATGATCTTGTACTGACAAGAGTCCCAATCATTTGCCTTGAGATTCTCTTTTTTGTCCAAGGTTTCTGTGATATGTACAAAGACATGGTTGCGCAGGAGCTGATCTACTGATTCTGGGTAGATCTGTAGGTTGACACCTTCACGTTTGATGGTCAGCACTGGGGTTGCCCAGCCTATATGAGGGTTGTTCTTTTGCAGCCAGTCCAGTACCAGTACAATGTTAAACTTGGGAAAGTCAATGACAGGGCCCTGGATGGTGGAGTGCAGGTTCTCTAGCATGACAGAGAAGGGGCAGCTTCCCATGTCACAGCAATGTGATGTTCATCAGCTAAAACCACATTTTTAATCTGCAAAGGATTAGTGGCTAACTTGAACTTGTCCACAAAGCTGCTGTTGACAAGGGTTTGATCTGCACCCAAATCCAGGAGTGCTGAGCCTGTGTAACTGCAAAAACGGAAAGGATAGGACATCAGTTTATTGGGATGTCTGGCAATGGTGTAGAGTACCAGGTTTTCTGAGGGTACTTGGATCATTGGGCATTGGTCCACGTCCTTGGGTTGGTATTCATTGTTGAGTGAGTCAGGAATTGTGCAGGGAGAGCTTGGCTTGCTTAGTGCTCTCCCTGGGCTTTTCCCTTGTCTTGATTATCTTGTGTGGCAGTGATACAGAAATGGGTACAGTTTGACTGGCTGTTGTTCCAATTTTCATGCCCATTTGAACCTGTGTGCCAGGATTGACAATTCTCCCCCTCTGGAACCCCAGGCCCAGGAGCAGGAATCAAACCCAGAACTTGGATTCCCCCAGGCTGCCAGGCCTGTGGACTGCGGACCTCCTGCCTGCATTTTTCTGGGTTCGAGCCCCCGCGAGCTGACATTGAAGATGATGACCTGCCCAGTAAAGCAGATTGAGCCGAGGAAATTATTGCACTAAGTGAAGTGCCAATCACAACACCTAATGGAGGTGACCAGGCAACAACTATTAGCTTCATGAGTTTTAAGTCTTCACCAGCAACCAATCAAGAGCCAACCCAAGGAAGAGGCACCGGCCCACAACCTGGCCCCATGACCACAATGCTAGAGCAAGATAATCAGGTAGCTAAATTGGGAGCCACAACCAATGAAAGAACTCCCAGGCCGAGCACCATTTTTCTGCTTTTAGACCCAAGTCCCCAATTCCCCTGGCCCTGCCCTGCCCTGCCCTTCCCAATGCCCTGATGACCCCCCACAAAAAATATTAAGTTTGGAGGTGGGGTGCTATATAGACCCAAGGACCCCGCGCTCCAAACTTATTGCCATTTTGAAATAAAGGTTGTGTTACTTTGGCTTATACAGCTATTACTGTATTTTGTATTTGTCGTCTATCAGTTCAGCTCAAGATCTCCTGGCCCGCCTGCCCCACTGCCTGCAGTATTCTGTCCATTTGGTGTACCCTTTGGGCCTGTCCATTTCACTGAGTATCCCTTAAAACCCGAGTGCAAGGACTACACGCCAGAGAAAATCCTTGAACTAGATCCATTAGACTGCATCCAATCCGCCATCAGATACAACCGCCAAGGCCTGTGTATATTCTCTACACCCAAACTATTTAGAGGAAAGTTCAACTATCTCCTGGCCTATAATATCTACATGAAACCGCTTGTAACACCCAAACCAATGCCCACTTCTTTGCCCGACCTACCAACCAACCATACCAGCAAGCTTTTTGGTATAGTGTACATCACCCTCACAGGGGTGGTGGACACCATTGTACCGGCCGCCAGCCCGTGGTCTTGGGTGGGGAAGTCCATGTCCTACCTTCTCAAGTTAGCTCTTCTCTTGTGGTGGGCCCTGCCCGCAAGAAACCTGGCCCAAGTTATCCCCAAAAACAATGGGCCGGCTGCCCAAGACTGGATCCCTGACATTATGGCAATCTTTATAAAACCTGGTACTCTGAGCCCCAAGATGTTGTTATTTCTTGGGGCATCTTGTATGCTTTTGTTATTGATAATCACTTATTACACCTATAAGACAACCATGAACCTGATCTCTTCCACATGGAAGAAAGCAAACCCAAACAACCTGAAAAGAACCAATACTGCCGCCACCAATACCAACAAACTCTCCTCTCAAGTGCAAAACGTAATTGTGAACCAATCCCTCACCAAGGTTGAGATGCACCAGATGGGGAAGCTCACACTTGAGGAAGCCCGACGCGCCATGCCAGTCCTCCACCTGCATTTCCAGACCAACACCCCCTCCTACGCCAGCAACACTGAAAAGATAATGGGGGTCGCTTCCATGCTCTCTGGAGACGCTCTAGACTGGTTTGGCAAAACCACAGCAGAAGATGTAGAATTCTGTTTGGACTATGCCAAGTTTGAGGCCAAATTAATGGCAACTGGGGAGGATTGTGACACCAGATACTATGCCTTGAAATCCTTGCTGGAAATCCGCCAAGGCTCCCAACCCATTCAGGCTTACATTGATGAATTCCTTAAACTGAAGACCCGCACTCAACTTGAGGACAAATTGTCAGCCATCATCTTCCAAAAGGGAGTGAACCCAGCCATGAAGGACTTATTGAAGTACCACCCGCCCACCCTTGGCTTGGAAGACCTGGTCCCCTTATGCAAAGGCCTCAGCATGAATCAAGAGAATGCTGGGCCCTCCCAGACCTGTCAAACCCGAGCCGTGACACCCAATAGAGGGGGGATGACCCCTGAGGAACTTCAAAGACACTATAGAGAAGGACTCTGCTTTCATTGCTGCAAAGCAGGGCACTTGACCAGAGCCTGCCCTAAGAAAACTCCTGCTCCTATCTCTTTGGCACAAATAAACGCCTCTTCCCAGTCTTACAAATTCATCCATGTGACTGTAGATGTAGCAGGTAATCAGCGCAAGATCAAAGCCTTTATTGATACAGGGGCAGACAAAAGTTTTATCAACGCCAGCCTAGCAGAGGAATTAGGCCTGATAGCCTCAGAGTGTAGTCTTTAAGTAATCATGGGAAACAGCTCCTTGGACACAGGCTACAAGTGTGTACAAGAACTCCTGCTGACTATTGGGCATAATGTATACCCGTCATCCCTGATCCTCTTAGAAGGACTACCCCACCCCCTTATACTGGGTGACTCCTGGTCTGACAAACATGGCCTGATTGTCATGAATGACATTTCAATACTTGTATTGAAAACCCAAGAGTTAAACTCCAGTTCCCAGAAGGCAGATCCCACCCTCCAGACCAGTCCAGGACCCGCCAATCTGTTAAAAGACGGGCTCAGATCAGTAAATTACTCCGCGTTCCGCCGGCCTACTACAGAGGACCCTCCAAAGATTAATTGAGTCACACAAAGTGGACAGGAGACCGCCCACTTGTTAAATTGCAGACCTGAGTTAACGAGTTACTCTGAGACCCACCAGCCTCCCAGAGACAATTCCCCAAATGTTCATCAGATTGATGCCAACCTTGAGCCACCAAAGACCCAAACCTATGCAGAGGTTGCAGCTTGCCTTAAGGAGGTTAAGACGAAATCTATTTTAACCTTGCCAATGGCCACCAGCAACTGCCAGTCTCCCGCCCAGAAGGGGTAGTGCAATTGGACTACTCAGGTGACATAGTGAACAGTGGCGGCAAAACAAAGCGTCGCCTTTCTGATTTTCCAGAACAAGCACAACCTGGATCTGCCACCCTTGAGACCCCAAGCCAAGACTCACGCCCCGCCAGTGCCTTGTCTGCAAACCTGAACCCTGTGAAAATCAAAGAAGCAAAGTCCCAGGGTATAAAAACCCTGGCAGTACGACAAAACCCCCATCTTCATTTTTGATAATAAAGTTTTATGAACCTTTGGTTCAAACAAATTGTACCCTATCTAGTCTTAGTGATCTTCCATCTTAATTCCAGTCAAGTAGACCACCAGGCCGCCGCCCTCCCCCAAGACCAACCTGCCAAATTGTCCCAGGCATTATGCCGTCCCCTGGGAGCCCCCTTTGGACCTGTGCATTTTACTGAATACCCCCAACCCAGCCTATTCAGAGTACGACTTGGAAACCATCCTCATTGCCGACCCTTTGACAAGGACTAGAAGTACCAAGTACATAGGATGCAAAGGAAAGAGGGTCAAGATCCCGCCCTTACTGTTCAAAGACAAGTACAATTACCTGCCTGCCTACTTTGTTCCTATGACTCCTCCTTTAACACCATGACCAGACCACCCGTTGGAACCCACCGCCGCAGCCGAGACCACCCCTACCCAACTGTTTGGAGTACTCTACATTACTTTGACAGGATTGGTAGATTCCATGGTCCCCAACTCCAGACCTTGGTCCTTACTTGGGTGTTCTGTATCTTATATTATCAAGTTAGCACCCATTCTATGGTGGGCCTTACCTGCCGGCTTGGCCGCACCTCACCCTGAGCCGCCCAATGCCTCTACTTATGACTGGCTTCCTGACACTGATCCTGAACTATTGCGAGCAAACCTCCACGTTGGGCCAACTGAGATCCTGTGACACTGGTCCCTTTGGCACAAACCAGGACCATTCTCCTTCCAACAAACTCTTGGCTATGAAGTTAGAACCTAGTGTTGGAATATTGCCTACCCCCCTACAGAAATGGAACCATGTGGGTCATTATTTTAGAGATTAGGCCATTTTCTAATGCACATGCTGCTCAAGTCGCAGCATAACACAGTTCGATTTTGAAAAAGTAACTAATTACACAATTTATATTTAAAACATTAATAACTCAATGAAAAATTAATATTTTTTCACACTGTAAACTATCAAAATGAAGCTAAGAATCTTATCTTTCTATTGGTGTAAAAATTTTAATATGTATACTATGCTCAATATTAAAGCAAAAGTAATTTAAAAGAGCATAATCCAGATTTTATTATATGATTATATCTAATGATATAAAGTAGATTACTTCAAAGCTAATAAATACTTTTTTTTGAATACACAACAGATGTTTTTTATTTGATGAAATTAAAGATAAGATTGAGAGCTTTATTTTCGCATTTTATTTTATTTAAAAAGCTCAATTCTCTAGGATTTTATGATAGTTTGAAGTTAGGATGTTTTTATCACTGTTTAGATTGATTTTAAGGTTCAAGTGAGCTTCGAACCTCAAATTGAGCATTCATTAAATGGAATTCTTTAATATTTTATCATTTTAAAAATATGCGGAAGAGTTACAATTAACTGAATACATCATTTTAATTGATTTGCATTGATTACAAAGAGGATATGATGTAATAATAATGCTTAGCTGCTTCACATATATCACTTGTGCATGAAAACTGGGTATTTAATTAATTTCTGCAAACATAAATTCAAGTTCAAACTATAATAAAAGCTATCACACCATTTCTTTCAGAATGGTGTCATTTAGCTTGGTATATAAGAGCTAAAGTACCACAAAGCTTCTAATCCAAATAACCCAATTCAAAGACCACATTCTGATCATAACTACTCCATCATTAAGGCACACATCAAAGATCTGACCTAATTACAGATTCAAAATACTACCATGTCCTCAGTTAAATTTACTTCTTCCATGCTACCCTTTTTTTCCTTGGGAGCTTCAACAAAAAGAGAGAGAATTGCAATGTTAAAAAAGGCATTCCTCTTTATTGCTGGTGATGATCTTGATAATTTCATCAAGCACTTCCTTACTCAAACTGAATTTGGGAAAGCTCAGTTCCTGCCAACTATTCAAAATCAAAAAGGCAATGAGTTCATTGAAAACTTAAAGGATCTCATGAAATCTTCTCCCCAAAAACATCTCCCAGCCTTGCGATCTCTGGTTACTTCCAGTTACTCTTTAAAAGAGCTTAATGATATGGGGTTTAATATAACCAAAAGTGAGTTTGAATACTCAAGAAAAATAAATAAAAATAAAAATGTAAGCTTAAACAAAAAAAGCCAAAAAAATAATAACTATTCATTAAAAAAAGAAATAACTAAAAAAATAATTAAAAAATTGCTGGAAAATTCTTTTGAAACAAGCCAGTTTACAAAAAAAGTGCCTGAAAAAATTTATAAAGATATAGAAAAAGAGATGAGTAATTACTCAACTGAAATTAAATACTCTCTACTTAAAACAAAAAAAGAAATATATGAAAATATGAAAATAAAAAATGAAATTTCAGTTTCAATTTCTACTTACTATAAATTAATCCCTAAAAATATAATAAAAAGTAAAAAACAAACTGATATGTGCAATATTTGTAATTTAAAAAATTCACTAGAAAAAAGAAGGAAGAATGTGAAAGTAAAAACTTACCATTACCAGAATCTATAGACAATGACTTAAAGACTATTAATCAGCACCAAGACTTTTATGTTCATCAAAATTGTGAATATAAAAAAGATATTAATGAACTAGATGATGAGTCTTGTGTTGTAGTTATAGATTATAAAGAAAACTTAAAGGTTGGAGGTGGTCCAATTGAGACCAATAATTGTTTTTATTCAAAAAAACCAATCTCATTATTAGGGTTTGCATTAGTTTTTAAAGAAAACAATAAAATTAAATATGAATATCATGATTTTTTGTCTCAAATATTATCACATGATTCTTTATTTTCAGGTGAATGTCTAATAAGTCTTCTTAAATTAGATAGATTTAAAAAAATAAAAAATATAAAAGTATGGACAGATAATGGAAATCATTTTAGATCATATGAATTTTTATATTACTTATTTAAAGAGGCACCTAAATATATTAAGGGTTCCATAAAATATAACCGTTTTGTTGAATGCCATGGAAAAAGCATTGTTGATGGTCACTTTGGTGTAATATCAAAAATTTTAAAGGAAAAAGAAAATGTACTTTATATTAACAACATTAATGATCTAAAAAATATTTGTGAGAAAGAAGAAAGAAGAAAAGAATTATACAATTCATCTTTAACTGGTTCAATTGTTTCCCAAAAAGCATTTTTTTATATTTATGAAAGGAAATTTAGGCCTATAAAAAGAGAGCTTGAAGTTAAAAATCTGCGCATTAATCTTTCATATTTGATGAAAGATGGGAAGTTATATACTTCACCTTTAACATTTGAAAGCTTCTCAGAATATTCTGAGATATTTTATCATTTGAAATCACGTGATGATACCAGAGAAACAAAAATATCAGAAGATGCTAGTAGTGTATTGGGGCAAGTTCATGAAGTAGGGCAGCTTACTAGAGGGTGTATTTTAAATAGAGTTATCAGTCTTTCAAAAACAACAACCTTTTTTTCTGAAACAAACTAAGAATATTTATGATGAGCCAAAGATAGGGTAATAGCATTTATAGCTTTGGGGCTGCTATTACTCTCCCATGCAACTCATCATAAATATTTTTGGTTTGTAGTAGCACTTAAGATATTTTCAGTAGTACTATAAGTTGCAATTTTCAATTATAAAATCAATGAATTATTTTTTAAAAAATCACCCAAGCCCAAGATCAATTAAATATTTGGGATTGATTGTATTTTACTCTTTCTGAATAATTTGAATATGAATAATGTGATTAAGTTATAAAATAACCAATCTGGCGCCTAGGCATAACAAGAAAAATAATGTCCCATGTGTTTAGCAAAGAGGCAGCCACCAAACTACCCAGTCACTCAATCTACGACCATGCCATAGACCTGCTGCCAGGGACACA
This sequence comes from Entomophthora muscae, assembly GCA_014839935.2. Taxonomy (NCBI): domain Eukaryota; kingdom Fungi; phylum Entomophthoromycota; class Entomophthoromycetes; order Entomophthorales; family Entomophthoraceae; genus Entomophthora; species Entomophthora muscae. The sequence goes on along the minus strand of QTSX02004334.1, from coordinate 55,769 downwards.
ACCGCACCACGGCCCCATCTACAGCTGTAACCACCGCAAGCAAGTGGCCTTGAAAGCCTACCTTGAGGATATGACAAATAAAGGGTTCATACGGGTGTCCAAAGCTCCCTGCTTGTTGCCCATGCTGTTTGTAGGGAAAAAGGATGGTGGGATGTGTCCATGCGTAAACTACCAAAAGCTGAATGACATTACAGTGAAGAACCGCTATCCCATCCCCAATGCTGACAACCTCTGTGATGTACTGACTGGAGCCCAGGTGTACTCTAAAATTGACCTCCGAGACGTGTTCAACCAAATCCAAATCAAGGAGGGGGATGAGTACAAGACTGCTTTCAAAACTTGGTATGGGCTATACAAGTACCTAGTGATGCCTTTTGGCCTCTGCAATGCCCCCTAGCACCTTCCAAAGGATGATTAACACCATCCTAGGGGAATACCTTGACCGTTTCTGTGTGACATATCTGGACAACATCCTCATCTACAGCAAGTCTCACGAGGAACACCTGCACCATCTGAACCTCATATTGGATAAACTCTCCCATGCCAATCTACATGATAAGCTCAAGAAGTGTGAATTTTTTCAGTCTGAGGTAGAATTCCTGAGATACGTAGTAAAGACTGGTGGCTTTGCAATGGCACAAGACAAAGTAGAAGCAATCACAGCCTGGCCTGTACCCAAGTGCAGGAAGGATATGAGAAGTTTTTTGGGCCTGGCAAATTATTGCAGGGATTTCATTCAAAAAAATTCTCACATCACCCTGCCCCTGACCCGCCTGGGTTCTGACAAGGTCACCTTTGCCTGGACTCCAGAGTGTACCACCGCCTTTGAGACCTTGAAACTTGCCTTCACCTCTGCCCCCGTCCTGGCCATGCCAGATCCCTCCAAGCCTTTTGTCCTGGAAACCGACGTGTCTGATTTTGCAGTGGGAGGGGTCCTTCTTCAGGAAGGAGGGGATGGTATGCTACATCCTGTAGCATATCACTCCAAGAAGATGCTACCTGCAGAAGAAAACTACCCAATATATGTTAAGGAGATGCTAGCCATAATGAAGACCCTGAAACATTGGCGCTGATACCTATGTGGTGCTGAACACCCAGTGAAAGTCCTGACAGACCACAAGAACTTGGTCTATTTCTTCAAACCACGCCAGCTTAACCAACAACAAGCAAGATGGGCCCTAGAGCTGGCTGACTACACCCTGACCATAAACTACAAGCCAGGGAAGGTGAACGTGGTACCCAACACCCTAAGTAGAAGAACTGACCTGGCACCCACCCACCTAGAAACCTGTGACCACAACACTCAAGTACTCTTGGACCCAACTAGCCTAGGCATCCATCTGGGATTGATGAAGATCAGAGCCAGTAAAACAGAAGTACTAAGGGCCCAAGCATTAGACAAGCTCACCAAGACCCTGATTGTTAACCTTTCAAAATTCTTGGATAGCTCCCATTACCAAAAAGGTTACCCATTGAAGGGAACAATACTAATGCTACACAACAGAATCTTTGTGCCAGAAGGGGACATCAGAATCAAAGTTTTGAGAGACTACCACAACTTGGAGATGGCGGGACACCCGGGTAGGCTCAAGACCCTCTGAAGCATCAGAAGGAACTTTGCCTGGCCAAAAATGGATCAAGACGTGATTGCATACCTGAAGGGGTGTGAGACCTGTGGAAGGACTAAAACTTGTAGAAACAAACCTGAAGGACTTCTAAGACCCTTGGATATACCCCATGGGCCTTGGAGATCTGTCTCCATGGACTATATTGTGGAACTGCTGCCATTCCTCTCATATAATGCAATCCTAGTCATGGTAGACTGCTTCACCAAAATGGCATACTTTGTACCAACAACCACCAATTGCACAGCGGCGAAACAGCCCAACACTTCCACGACTGCATCCTCACACAACACAGGACACCTGAGGAAATCATCACAGACAGAAGACCCCAATTCACGTCAAACTACTGGACACAAGTGATGAAAGACTTAGGAATCAATAGATGTGTATCAACCTCCTACCACCCACAGACAGACAGCCAAACTGAGCAAGTGAACCAGATCCTGGAACAATACCTCTAATGCTATGCCAACACTGACTAAGACAACTGGGCAAAAATGCTCCCCATGGCCCAGTTTGCATACAACAGTAAGGACCACGCTTCCACAGGAATGCCCCCCTTCAAAGCCAACTATGGATTTGACCCCACCTGGGACCCCCAGATTGGCGAAAAGGAATCAAAGACCACTGGGCGCTCCTGGATTGAACAGATTCACAACACACAAAAAACATGCTTGACCAACCTAAACCGCACAGTGCAGACATACAAAGCCTTTGCTGATTGCAAACAAACCCCGGGCCTACCCTTACAAGTTGAAGACAAAGTATACCTAGACTCCCGGAATGTACCCCTACATGTGCCCTGTAGGAAACTAGCTCACAGGAGAAGCGGCCCCTACAAAATCACCAAACCAGTTGGTGAAGTCACCTTCAAACTGGACCTTCCCCCTCCTGGAAGATCCATGATGTGTTCCACTGTTCCCTGTTGTTCAAAAAAGATGGGAATTTGCTTTCCCACCAACAGATTAAGACAGCCCCCCCACCCACCCATCCAAACAAACCGCAGTGAGGAATATGAAGTTGAATACGTACACAGCAACCGAACTCACTACCACAAACCCCAGTACTACGTCAAGTGGAAAGGATACCCACTAGAAGAAAGTACTTGGGAGCCACTGAGCAACCTGACTAATGCCCAAGAAGCCATCCAACTCTACCTGAACAAGAAGAATTGGGAGGGAGGGAGCTCAGGGAAAGAAGGGGATGATGTCAGGATTGACAATTCTCCCCCTCTGGAACCCCAGGCCCAGGAGCGGGAATCAAACCCAGAACTTGGATTCCCCCAGGCTGCCAGGCCTGTGGACTGTGGACCTTCTGCCTGCATTTTTCTGGGTTCGAGCCCCCGCGAGCTGACATTGAAGATGATGACCTGCCCAGTAAAGCAGATTGAGCCGAGGAAATTATTGCACTAAGTGAAGTGCCAATCACAACACCTAATGGAGGTGACCAGGCAACAACTATTAGCTTCATGAGTTTTAAGTCTTCACCATCAACCAATCAAGAGCCAACCCAAGGAAGAGGCACCGGCCCACAACCTGGCCCCATGACCACAATGCTAGAGCAAGATAATCAGGTAGCTAAATTGGGAGCCACAACCAATGAAAGAACTCCCAGGCCGAGCACCATTTTTCTGCTTTTAGACCCAAGTCCCCAATTCCCCTGGCCCTGCCCTGCCCTGCCCTTCCCAATGCCCTGATGACCCCCCACAAAAAATATTAAGTTTGGAGGTGGGGTGCTATATAGACCCAAGGACCCCGCGCTCCAAACTTATTGCCATTTTGAAATAAAGGTTGTGTTACTTTGGCTTATACAGCTATTACTGTATTTTGTATTTGCCGTCTATCAGTTCAGCTCAAGATCTCCTGGCCCGCCTGCCCCACTGCCTGCAGTATTCTGTCCATTTGGTGTACCCTTTGGGCCTGTCCATTTCACTGAGTATCCCTTAAAACCCGAGTGCAAGGACTACACGCCAGAGAAAATCCTTGAACTAGATCCATTAGCCTGCATCCAATCCGCCATCAAATACAACTGCCAAGGCCTGTGGACATTCTCTACACCCAAACTATTTAGAGGAAAGTTCAACTATCTCCTGGCCTATAATATCTACATGGAACCGCCTGTAACACCCAAACTGATGCCTGCTTCTTTGCCCGACCTACCAACTGACCATACCAGCAAGCTTTTTGGTATAGTGTACATCACCCTCACAGGGGTGGTGGACACCATTGTACCAGCTGCCGGCCCGTGGTCTTGGGTGGGGAAGTCCATGTCCTACCTTCTCAAGTTAGCTCTTCTCTTGTGGTGGGCCCTGCCCGCAAGAAACCCGGCCCAAGTTATCCCCAAAAACGACGGGCCAGCTGCCCGAGACTGGATCCCTGACAATGCGGGTTTGTGGTTTGTATTGCTGTTGTTGTTCCAAGGGGGTGGTCAATTGGTACGCCTAGCTGGGTGAGAATCTTTGGATTGCTCCCTATTTCCAGTTTGCGCCTTGTGGAGAGCGTTGGGAATTTGTTCTGCTTTCTCTTCCTTGCAATATAGACTTTGTAAGTTGGTTACTTGGTCCAGGTTTATGTGTCTCATTACATGTGATTTGAGCGCAATGTAGTACATGAGATGAGTAGCTGGAGTATCAAACGCCATATCAGAGGGGGCATGTAATTGGAGTTCCTCGTAAGCACAGGTGAGCTCCTTCACTGTGCCAGTTTAGGTCAGGTTCTTCACTTGGCAGATGATCATAAGTGTGGTGTTCTTCAGCACAAATCTTGCCAAGAAGTCTTGCTTGAAGGTGCCTTATCCTTCTCAGTGTGGTCTTTGTGCCATTTGTTGCACCAGATGCCTGCATTGTGGGTCAGACAAATGGATATCTCATCAATCCAAAAGAGTGTGGGACATTCCATTTGTGTCAGTTTGCTTTGAGAAGATTGGATCCATGCAGTGGTGTTGTTGTTGTTTGCTCCTGTGACTGATTCCAAGGCAACACTGCACAGACGTTGGGCTACATGGGCAGGCATAATGCTTTTGTTGACAGCTCAGGTTGTGCAATAGGGGCTTGGAAAACCCCCTGAGCTGATAAGGTGTTGAAGGTGGGGACCAGCATCACCATGTTCTGGTAAAGTATGTACCCCTCTGGTATCTCGGTCCCTGGTGTGTACAGTGTTCAGTCCATGGGGAGCCCGGACATGATTTTTTTGTATATTTGTTAACTGTGGTAGATACAAGCAACAGGAGTAATTTTGAAAGGAAAGGTAGGATGGAAAACCTACCTGTGCTACCAATGTTGTAACTGTGCTGTTTTAGCAGAGTTACAAGGGGAAAATATTTGTAAACTAGATAATATTCTTTATTGAGAGATAACTATTATATAGTTGTTGTGAATTGTGAATATCAGGAACATGATTGTGTTGACCACTTGGTTGAATGGCTAGGGGGTGGCTTGATCCTGCTAATGAGTCAAGTCATCCACCATATGGGATCATTAATCAATCATGTTGCTGTTTCTGGTAATTTGAGTCAACTTCCTCATTTGGCTACGGGTTGCTGGGAAGTCAGATTGTGGGTCATTAACCTGCTTGGTTGGAACCTTTCCAGGGGCAACCCTATTGTTTTATCATTGCCTTGTTTTGTTGTGCTTTCTTCATTGTTTTTCCTTCAATTTTTTCTGGGAATTAAACCTGTAGCCAAAAGTTTCCCTGAACTTCTTGGCTTTTTGACCCTCTGGCAACCCGTCTTTGGAGAACCCCTGAAATGTCTTCTTTCACTGAGCTTTGAGATAGTTATACATGCCATGTATGTAGCATCAGTCAAAAGAGGCGCTCAAGGCTGGGTAAATTTTCATATCAGGTGTGAAAGCAAACCCTATCCAAATCAAATGTTTTATTATTTGGTATTTCAAATACTGCTTTGAGGAGATGTAGTTACAAAACAAACTGGAGGGAATGTTAAGACATTTTTAAAATAAATATAAAGGATACTTGCCTCCTGCTTCTTTATATTGGTAAGGTACCCCTGTGAGGAAGTGAGAAATAAAGAAGAAATGATAATTTTATTGAATATTAGAGGGTGGCCTTATAAGGCAATTGTAAAATATAAAATGGATCAATGAATTTCCAGATGTATGAGAGGGTTTCTGGAAGGCATTTTGGAAGTAAGGCATGTTGAGGAGGATGGTAATTATGCAATAGTCATATTTGGATTGCCAGATTTGCCAATCTTGACAATATTATTATAGAATCATGGCTTATAATAAAGATAAATCAAATCAGTATCATGGTTTTTAGTTAACTTAGAATACAGTATTTACAATTGCTCCCACTCAGCACTTAAGTTTTTTTAAAGTTTTAAGTTTTGAGTCACTAAGAGAGTTCCTCAAAATCTGGAAGAGAATCAAACTTTATAGGGGTAAAATATTGGCTTTTAAAAGGTCATTCCATATACTACTCTGTCCAGGTAGACACCCCCACTACCGAATTATAGCAGCATAAGGATATCAATATTTTGAATACATGTTAAGATTTTTTGTTTTATATACCTGCAAGAAATATACCCAATATAATCATAGAATTAAAATATTTTTACCACATTTTACCTTTTTTACATAGTTGGACAAAAGTACAGATTGAGCTTTTAATTTTTTTATCAAATGATAGTCATATTGTATACTTTTATTAAAATTTTACTTAAACCTTAAGGAGACCAGATAGATAGGCTTCAACGAGCTGTTTGTTCAGCCCAGTGCCTTGCATATCTGCATTTGCACCATAGAATGCATTTGAATCACTACTGAATTTAGTAGGATTTTCTTGAACTTCCAAGACTGAGGCACGAAGATCCTCAAGGAACTGTGTTTCTAAACCCACTGTCCGAGATGTACAAGCAATGTGAAAAGCGGAGGGATGCTGAAGTTTGTTTAAAGCCCAGCCCCGGGCTTGCATGGCATCAGCAATATTAAGTGAGTTGATGTCGGGAGAAGAACTTCTGAATGACACCACTGAAACAAGCGGATCTCCCAAAACTTCGATAAATGGTATTTGCCTTGCCCCCACTTTAATCGCCATTGCTGTGTCTACTATTTCTTTGGCCTGGTTAACATAAAAGGTTCGTCCACGCAGCATAAGGGCAGCCCAACAGGCAGCAACAAGGACTCCAGGACGAGAACCCTGGATACTGTGGGTTGCATAGATTCCGCCCGTCCAGTCAGGGTAAATGTGAAACTGGCTTTTAAAGAGCTCACGAGTTCTGTACATTACAACAGAAGATCCCTTAATTGTGCACCCATACTTATGAGTATCACAAGATATAGAGGTAACCCCATCAAGGCGAAAGTCGAATAAGGGTAGCTTAAACCCCGATTCCTCCATGAATGGAACAAGAAATCCACCAAGACAACAATCTACATGTAGACCAATGTTATTGGCTTTTGCTAAAGACGAAAGTTGCTCGATATCGTCTATCATCCCATGAGGGTAATTCATAGCTGAGCCAGTAATCTAACAGCACATGTCAGTAAATAAATGCTTCTTAAAGGAAAACTTACAAGGATTGTATTAGAGCTTATAGCCTTTCTCACTGCTTTTAAATCAACCCGGAAATCTTTATCCAGCGGAATGTGAATGAGCTCAATTCCAAAGTACTCAGCAGCTTTATCGAAAGCGGCATGTGCTGAAATAGGAACTATCATCTCGGGGCGAGTGATGCCCTTTCTTTTAAATGCCTCTTGTTTATAGGTACGACAGGCTAAAATGATAGACTCTGTGCCTCCCATAGTAAAACAGCCAGCGGCTTCGGGTGGAGCGTTGAAGAGAGCCAGCGTCATGGAAACAATTTCACGCTCCATTTTATTGATGGCGGGAAACATATCGGGGTGCAGAAGATTAGATAATCCGAAAAGTTTCATAACTTCAGAGAGGACCTTTTCATCGTCTTGTCCTTTACCTCTATATACACTCCCGGAGACTTTTCCATTCTCCCAGTCAACTTCTTTACGCTTGGAAAGGGCTCTTAATTGCTCAAGGATTTCTTCTTCGGAGAAGCCCTCGGTTGGTAATAGCTTTTGCCATTTTTCATCTTTTGGAAAGAAATTTCCAACTGCTTCCAATTTTCTTGCGCCTTCATCGATTTTCTTCTGAAACTTCTGTTTCAAAAACGGAAGGGAAAGCGCGCAAGAATAAAATCTCTAGGACTCATTAAAAATATAGCTAAAAGAAAACATACCTGGCGGCACTTATCGTAGAGCTGGGCGAAAAGCCTGGATGGTCCTCGATCATACAGGGAGTGAATAAATTGGCAGCTATAGCTGGCGGCAAAGATTACAAAAAAGATATCGCGGGTGCGAACAAATCTTTCGGAATAAAACAGTCGAAGCCCGGTTTCATATATGGGCAACTCTTTTACCAAACTGACTAGCCTAGTTAAATCCGTTCTCTCAGACATGCTTGGACAATAAAAGCTTGGAGAAAGCCGTAACGCGTTACCGAAGTGTTTAAAAGAGCTACAACCTGTACCAAGAACAAACTTAAAATATCCAAAACAATGTACACGTGGAAAAACTCGACAGGTTTTAAAATTTAAAAATTAAAAATTTATTAATAAATTTATTAATAAAAATTAAAACGCGTCTGTCTGTGTGTCTGTGATGTCACCTCGAGTGGGCTCAAGTAGGGCTGCGTCGTCCCACCCCCGGACAAAGATCTTCTTTTTTCCGGCATTCTGGAGGATCGGATTAAAGATCAGCTCCAAATAGAAATTATATTACCTTCCACATTTTCAGAAACTTCGGACAGAATCCGGGTTTTGTCCGGGGGTAGGACGACGCAGCCCTAGGCTCAAGCCGTAAGGGATTAAACTGGATTGATTGATCCAAATTATTTAAATTTAAAGTTGATGGCCAAGCCAAAAGCTTGATTTGGCTCATCCTTGCATGCAATCCCTTACATGCATCTTTGAAAGTACGAAGGTTGAATTCAGTGGAGTGTGGTCTAAATTATATAGAAATAAAAATATAGGCTACTCTAGCTTTAATAAATGCATGTTTAGTTCCTTAATTTTTTAAAAATGGTACAACCTTTGCATATATGACAATGAGGCTTATCTGTATAGATCATCTGACTCCAGAATATATGTATTAAAATTGAAACCGGAGAAGCATATTATTTAAAAATAGGATTAAAGTTCGTATTGATTTAAAACCTTTACATTATTGGATGTTCAAACTTTATGTTGATGGTTGACTTGCTTGAGAAAAGAGAACTAATCAACTTAAAGAGATTTGATTTAAATTAGATATATAAATCTTAGTTTAAGTAAGAGGTGTTTGGTTTGCAAATTTCAACTGATCGGTTTTAGATTGCAAAAGTAGAAAAATCCACTCTGATGCATCACTCGATCCAAGTAGGTGTAGATGGCTTTAGAGTTAATGCATACATCACCTTGTCCCAGTGGCTTGTTGTTGCGGTGAACAACAAATAGTTAATATTAGAGGCAAGAGAGAGGTTTATTTTCACGACGGGTGGTCATTTAAGTGAATTACAAATATTTGCAATCGACTCAAATTTTCAACGGTTGAGTTTCACCGTAACATTGTATATTTTGATTTTATTTGTTTTGAAGTATAATGATATAATATTCCACTGTCGAAACAGCAGGCTTGACCTGCCAGCAAGGTTCTGAGTAAGCGGGTTCGGGACCCACAATCTGATTACCCAGTCACCTGAAGCCAAGTTAGGAAGGCAACTCAGATTTCCAAATACGATAACATGAACAGAAGCTGATCCTCCCCAGTGGGTAGCTTGTTTTGGCGCTTGACTCATTACCAGGATCAAGCCACCCCCTTCAACATCCCACAGTGTGATCAACACTATCATGTTCCTACTATCCATGATCCACAATGACTATATAATACTTAGCTCTCAATAAAGAATATTATCTAGTTTCCAAATATTTTCCCCTTGTAACTCTGCTAAAACAGCACAGTTATGACATTGGTAGCACAGGTAGGTTTTCCATCCTACTTTATCCCCCAAAATTCTGCCTGTTTCCCGTACCCGCCGCGGTCAACAAATCCTCAATAGAATCATGTCCGGCCTCCTGCTAGACTGGACTCCGTACACACCTGGTACCAAAATACCCGATGGCTTTGTCCTGTACCAGAACACTGTGATCCTGCTTTCCGCCTTCAACACCATGTCTGCACAAGGGTTCTTCCAGGCTGCCCCCGCTATATCTTGTACAACTGATGAAAATACCATGTCAGCCTATGTAGCCCAAAGACTTCAAAGCACTGCCCTGGAACCCTTTGCAGGAGCCAATGACAATAACACTGCGGCATGGATCCAGTCTTCCCAAAGCAAACTAGCTCAAATGGAATGTCCACAGCAATTCTGGATTGCAGAAATCTCCATCCAATTGACACACAACACTGGCACCTGGTGCAACAAGTGGCATGAAGAACACACCAAAAAAATTGGGACACCTTCAAGCAAGACTTCTTAGCAAGATTTGTGCTTAAGGACACTGCACTCATGATCATCTGCCAAGTGAAGAACTTGACCCAGACAGGCACAGTGAGGGAGCTCATCTGTGCCTAAAAGGAACTCTGGCTATGTGCCCCCTCCAATATGGCTTTTGACACTCCAGCTATGCACCTCATGTACTACAACACACTCAAGTCATATGTAATGAGACATGTGAATCTGGATTAGGTTACCAACTTGCAAAGCCTATATTGCAAGGCAGAGAAAGCAGAACAAACATCCAATGCTCTCCACAAGGCACAAACAGGAAAGAGAGAGTGGCCCAAAGACTCTCACCCAGCTGGGCATTCCAAATGACCACCCCCTGGGAACAACAACAGCAGTGCAAACCACAAACCTGCAGGTGCAAATGAACATGGGAATGAGAACAACAGCCAGTCAAATTGAACCCATTCCTGTATCACTGCCACTCAAGATAACCAAGACAAGGGGAAAGCAAGGGGAGAGCACTAAGCAAGCCAAGCTCTCCCTGCACAACTCCTGACTCACCTAACAATGAATACCAACCCAAGGACGTGGACCAATGCCCAATGATCCAAGTACCCTCAGAAAACCTGGTACTCTACACCATTGCCAGACATCCCAATAAACTGATGTCCTATCCTTTCCGTTTTTGCAGTTACACAGGCTCAGCACTCCTGGATTTGGGTGCAGATCAAACCCTTGTCAACAGCAGCTTTGTGGACAAGTTCAAGTTAGCCACTAATCCTTTGCGGATTAAAAACGTGGTTTTAGCTGATGAACATCACATTGCTGTGACACGGGAAACTGCCCCCTTTTTGGTCATGCTGGAGAACCTATACTCCACTATTCAAGGTCCTGTCATCAACTTTCCCAAGTTTGACATTGTACTGGGGCTGGACTGGCTGCAAAAAACAACCCCCCATGTAGACTGGGCAATCTCTTGTAAGGAATTCTATCCCTCACACAAGTCATAGCCCAAATACTGGGGCCTTTCAAGCACAACCTGATCATGGAATGGCAAATTTAAATGTGAAAAAAAGGTTAATTACAAATCTGATTTAATTAATTCAATCAAACCAAATCCGCGTTTAAAATTGATAAACAAACACACTTTAAAGAACAAGAGCAAAAGCAAACACTTGAACCTAAACTACAATATAAATCCTAGTTTAAAACCAAACATCCAAGCCAGAGATGAAGAAAGCAACAGCAACAACAAAAATACATTCAAAATAAGCTCTGAAACCCCAAAGCTAGCCAGTCAGACTAAAAATAAATGCAGATCAACAAACCACCAATACACAGGGGACCCACTTAGCCAATCAATTAAAGCAATTCAACTAAGCCAGCAAAATAATACTCATCCAGGCTCACAATACTATCCCCACCATAGTCCAGAAGAATACTGCATCCCAATAATCCAACCTGCCTCTTCTTCCATTGCAGGCTACAGCCTGCTGCAGACCTGCAAGGCAATACTTGCTAAATCACTCTTGCAGGATCTCCTGGTAACCATTATGACCACTTCCCCACTTGACTTCAGTATTTAAGCTGAGGATTTTCCCCATTCCAAATTGCTCCAATAATTTCTTATTCCTATCCAACCAATAAATCTATATTTTCAACTTCTAAAAACTTGATTATTAGATACCAATGGTTCCCCCTTCAACAGCATGAAGTTTATCTTTCTTGTATGGACTTTTTGTGTGTTAATCAGTTATGGGCAAGCCAATGTGAACTTCAAAATCCCTGAACTAACTCCCACCAATAAATCAAAAGAATCAATTTGGTATTGTTTTGGACCACGCCGCCGCCATGCCTGTATGTAGAAACAGCATGATTCCCTCTCATTATCCACCCCAAGGCACCCTGGTTGGTTTTGGGGTATACCAGCGTTTATTATCTTTTAAATCACTTCACTCCCTTCCTGGGGAGATTCCGCCTATTTGGTCATCTCTTGCACATGTTATTGATAGGGATTCCAGTAGGGTCCACTCTAGTCAAATTCAACTTGGGATCTCTCCTTCATTCTATTTGAGAGAGAATTCCCAATGAGTGGATCCCTGACACCTCTGTACTGACCATCAAACGTGAAGGTGTCAACCTACAGATCTACCCTGACTCAGTGGATCAGCTCCTGTGCAACCATGTCTTTGTACACATCACAGAGACCCTCAACAAAAAGGAGAATCTCAAGGAAATTGACTGGGACTATTACCAGTACAAGATAATACATTTCAAAGATCACCAGGACACCACTACACCTCAGGATTGCGAGATTGTAGCTTGCCATCCAGAAATCTTTAATGAGGCTCTACCTGAGTTGCCACCAGAGAAACACATCCAACACTCCATCCAACTCAAAGGAGCAGTACCTAAGGTACAGCCCATCTATTGCCTCACCCCAAACAAAGAAAACACCCTGTGTGCTTACCTCAAAGAGGCATTGGAGAAAGGACTTATCTTCCCCTCACAGTCTCCCTTTGGTGCTGCCTTATTCTTTGTAGTAAAGAAAGATGGCACCCTGTACCTAGTCATGGATTATTGGGCCCTAAACAAAGTTACTATCAAGATTTATTACCCACTACCACTCATCAACAACCTCTTTGATGCCTTGGGCAGCGCCTCAGTCTTCTCCAAAATTGACCTGACTGCAGGCTATAACCAGATCCACATCAAGGAAGAAGACATCCCTAAAACAGCATTCCACACTAAGTACGGTTCATACAAGTGTGTGGTACTCAACTTTGGTATGAAAAACGCCCCATTGACCTTTGTGACCTTCATGAACAAGGTGTTTGCCCCCCCCCACATTGGCAAGCATGCCCTGGTATATCTAGACAACATCATTGTCTACAGTCCCTCAGTAGAACAGCATCACAAGGATCTGGAGGCAGTCTTTGCCACCCTAGCTCAACATAAGCTGCTAGCCAAGCCCTCCAAATGACAATTCTTCCGCGAGCAGCTACTCTTCTTGGGACACATAGTTTTGAAGGATGGCATTAAACCTGACAGCCATAAAATCCAGGCCATTTGCAAAATGCCACCGCCAAAAGACAAGTCAGAACTTTTCACGTTTGTGGGAATGGTCGCCTATGTACGACAATTCATACCTAACTGTGGTGTCTTGACTGCACCTCTGTCTGCTATAACTGGCGCCAAATCCAAGTTTGTATGGACCCCCCAACGTGACCTTTGCTTCAGACTTCTTAAAGAGAAACTCAAAAAGCACCCATTCTTCAATATCCCAAATGTGATGGGGAATACCAAATGGAGACAGACACCTCTGACAAATTCATTGGAGGAGTACTACAAATTAAAAACAATGATGGTGATTTTCTTCCTGTGGCCTATGAATCACATAAATTGACAGATGGTGAGTGCTGATACCCTATACATGACAAGGAGTTGTTGGCAATTGTGCACTGCCTAGTCAAATGATGTTACTACCTAGAACAACAAGAAGAGTTCACAGCCTTGACAAACCATAAATCACTCATCTACTTCAAAACCCAAGCAAACCTATCCTGCCGTCAAGCCTGCTGGATGAAGCTTCTGGAGAGATTCAACATGCTCATACAGTATAAGCCAGGCCCAGAGCTGGCCATGGCTGATGTGCTGTTACAACTATACGTCAGAGCCACAAGGGGCAAGAATGGACCTGACCCAGACTGGCCTCTCCTGGTGTTGCGTACAAAAGACAAATGATTTCCCCCCAATACCACAGATATAACAAGAGAAACTGTCATTAAAAACAAGCACCTATTTGCCGACGTCTATGGAACCCTACACCAAAAAATGTCCGGCAGAACAACCATCCCATACATTCCCACACATCAGCAATTTGATACAATCTTGCACTATCACAGAGACCTGGGCCACACATAAAGCCGTAACCTTTACAAATTTCTGAAACACAAAGCATGGTGGCCAACTTTATACTGGGACATACAGGAAGTCTTGGACCAATGCAAAGTATGTGAGAAATTTGCAAGGAGCAAGACCCCACCTAAATCAGCATTACCTATTTGTACACAACTATCATTCAAGGTGTGGGCCCTGGATATTATGGGCCCTATTCCAGGGAACTTAATGACAAAAAATAAATCATCACCAAAATAGACTTTGCCACTGTCATGCCCTGCCCCAAAGGGCAGGCTCTTTGATTTATTATCTTTTATATTTTCATTTGGTTTAAACTTCCAGTATTTTAATATTTGGATTTTTGAATTTGAAAGTTAATATTTAAGTATTTTAATTTCATTACCTTGTTCTGTTTTTGCTATTTGCATTTGAATTGTTGTTGTTTGCTTGCTCTGCCGTTATCTATTTTCTATATTTATTTCTACTTTAAAGTTAGAAAGTTTTCATCTATCCTTACTGTTTGAACTCCCGCTTACGTCTTTGCTGCTCTCTCCCCAGCTCAATGTGCTGATCAGTGTATAGTACTGGCTTCTGTTTCCCCTTTTCTGGTTCTGGTTTTTCCAACTTCTCCAGTTGCTCCTCTTCTTGGCTGCTTCCTCCTGGCTATCAGTCCCAACTGAAAAGGCTTTTCTTCTATAAATAAAGAGCTTTTGAAGAGTAGGCTTTAAGCTAAAATTCTAAGTGATTTCTTCCCCTTCAATTTTATCTAATTTTAAACTTGAGATCTTAATTTTTAGAAATTTATACATTTTTATTAGTTTCATTTTAAAGTTTAGCTTTTCCTTTCCTTAAACAGATGGAACTTGTAAAACAACAAGCCTTAGGCTTGTTGTATCTGTTGTTTTCCTTTAAGGAAGCATTTAATAGTTATATGTACCAATTTGCGGATGGAGAATATCCTAATATTGACATTCCCTTAGTTACAAATTGTTCACTATTAAATACTTTATTTTATCTTATTTGCTTAGGGTTCTTACACTCAATTACTCCTTTTGTGACACAATATAGGTTTTTAGCAGGGTTCTGTAAGATTATCTTACAGACAGTTCCTATGTTTCTATATCTTTTAAATTTGAATCCTAATGCCTTGCACGCCCTAGTCTATAACCTTGCGCCATTATGGGCAAGACCTTACATTATTTTGGCTTCTCATGGGATTGACCCAGGAAACACTTTTCCATCTCCTCTATTATCTTTTTAGCTTTGTTTCTCACTATTATTATTGTAACTTTGTTATCTCTACTGTAAATTCAGAACTTGAATGTAAAAATGCGGGATTGTCAAATCCTTGGTCCAAATTTTGAATCACCTTTGCGGGATGGCCTTTTTTTAATTAAATTGATTTTTGTGAGTATTTATTTGAATATTTGAAAATGCGGGAACTCATAGACACTTTGCAAAGTTCAAGTCAAACTGCATATTTCCAATGGACAAAATGAATTAACTGGAATCAGATTTGAAGCGTTCAAATCCATCAACCATTTCCATTAAGTTTACTATGTTTTTTGAAATTACGGGATTGTCAAATCCAAGAACCAAATTTCAAATCACTTTTGAATGCCACTAGTAAACTCAAATATTAATTGCGGGAACTGGAAATTAAATTGAATGTACAGTAAGCACACTAGGAAACACCAACCCAAATCAAGAAGCTCCACTATGACTAAAATCAAATGAAAAATTCAATCTTGATAACCATAATTAGACATAAAAAGTGATTGATCTTTAAAATCATCCAAACCCAGAAAGTATACAATATTATTCACTTCAAATCACGGATATAGAAATTCTGTTACTATTCAAGGCTAACTCAAGAGAAAATAACTACTTACAACTCAACCAATAAATCCAAATAAATACATATTTAATCTAAAATATATTTTTTTATTTTATTTTTATGGACCATCAATCACATTCCCAACCCGCTCCTGCACCAGCCTGTGGGGCAGCCTGTCCACGAGGGCGTCCCAGAGGGTCCAAGAACAGACCCAGAATCCAACTTGAGGGGAGTCATGCCAATACACAGGCCTCCCAAGGTGTCATTACCAGCCAACCACCTCCCGCGTCCCAGGACCAATTGACCAGCTTGAATCCCAGGCAGAAGCCATTCTCAAGGCCTGCCACAAAAGTCTCCTACACCAGGGTCACTGGGAACAGTGAGGTTACTTACACCTCCACTGTGTACCCAGTCATCACTTGGCCCCGCACTCTTGACCCAAGAGTTGCTACTTCCTGCCCCCGCGTCTTTGACACCACCTTTGAGCCATTGGCAGCCACTGTTGAGCCACCTGTGCCTGTGTCATATGCCACTATTGACGGCGCCACTGCAAGCAAGCGTAATCCCACCTTCTACACAAAGGTCCCCATCCCCTGTGTTGAGCCTGGTAGCCAGAATGCTGTGATACCTGTCAAGGGCCGGCATTGGTTGACGGATAGTGAGTGTGAAGCTCTCCTCAACTGCTTGAACGGGGGAATGGTGGTTTGGGATATTGCGTCCTGATTTGGTGTCACAGCCAGGTACATTGCCAACATCAACACCAAGTATGGCAATACTGGGCAAATTGCCAAATCTACCAAGGCTAAGCGGCAGCCAAAACTCTTGCAGCCTGTGCACATTGACGCAATCAAGCAGTGGGTAGCCAGGGATTGCCACCTGGACACGCTTGCTGTCCAATCAATGCTTGTCACAGAGTTTGGGCTTTCTGTTTCTAAAACCCTTGTTTATAAAACAATGGTTGATTTGGGCTTCTCTTGGAAGGTGCTCAGAGTTTCTCTGTACAACAGAAACAGTGAAAAGACCATTGAGGATTGACACATTTATGCCGAGACGTATCTGGCACTAAAGGAGACTGGCAATATACAGTTCTTCTATATCAACAAATTGTTGTTTTCCTCCTCACTCAGGTCTAGGCATGGGTGGGTCAAGAAGGGGTCCAAGTACGGTGTAGCCCATCGTGCAGCTGTCTGTTCCCAGACCTATTCCATGGTCGCGCTTTTTGGTCCTTGCGGGTTGGACCAATACCAAACAATCAAGGGTTCCCACAATAGCGGGACTTTTCTTGATTTTCTCCAAGTTGTCAAGGAGTACCTTCAGATAAATTATAGCGGCACAACCAACGTTGTTGTGCTTGATAATGCCGGGCTCCACAAAGTAGATCTGGTTGTGTCCAAGTTCCCCCCTATTGACAAGAATAGCCACTCCTCCAGCCACCGCCTTGCTGATTGTCCAACAAGACTTCTCTTTCTCCCACCATATTCCCCATTCCTGAATCCAATTGAGGAGGTGTTTGTTTGGATCAAGAATAAGGTGAAACAAGGCCTTCTGCAGGACACCAAGGACCTATTCAATATTCTTGAGGTCAGCCAATTTGCGATGCCACCTGATGTGGTGGCGGCTTTTTACAAGCACTCAGAATCCTTCCTCACCAAAGCCCTGGCCTCCAAGCTAATCAGATAAATGGGCGCTCTGGGTTTTATTTGTTTTTATTTTTATTTATTTTGTTTTTATTAGGACTCAAAAATTATTATTTATATATAATAATTTGACAAGTGATTGTATTATAGACATATAAAAATAAGTAGAAAAGGTAAGTAAAATTAACTATACTAGGTATGAAGGATATATTTTTATTATAATGCACTAAATATTGTATTGACTGTTGCGCTAACAAATGAATAAATTAAAAAAGATATAAATAGAATTTTTTATTTAAATAATTGTTAATTGTTGATAGTACTTTAGCTTTTCTAAGCCACAAATTGGACCTTGCGTGTCATCATATGATCCTTGTTATTTCTGTGCCACTATAGCCACACAACACGGCAACCAATGATTTTTATGTATTCCTTACTAATTTGTACTTAGGACATAGTTCAAGTATATTAAATATGTTTATCAAATCATATTACAAGGGAAAGGTAATTTGAGTTGTAAACAATCATTTGTTTAGAACAATAGTGGAGCGGGCCACATGATGCGGATAAATTCAATTCTCCATGTTTATCTTTGTGATAAATGGACCCGTACTCAACAAGTAGTAAATAAAAAAAATTTCATTCTTTTTTTATTTGATGTATTGGCAACTATAACTAAAGTCTTTTAATATACTTAGTTATATGAATGATTATGATTTACATACTAAAATTTAAAATAAAACTAAAATATTAAAATTAAAATATTAATTATAAATCTTAAAAGTTAAATATTTAAGTTTAAATAATTGAAATATAAATTTTTTTATTAAATTGTGATTTATGCAATATCAAAATATTTGATATTAAATATGTCAATATTAAAGATTTTAACAGTGAATATTTTAATATTAAATATTTCACAATTAAAATTTTACCAGTAAAATTTTAATAGTGAAGTATTTGGTATTAAAATTTTAATGTTTAAAATAAAAAAATAAAAAAATAAAATAAAAATTTTAAGTTGCAAGGTAAAATGATTTATTGGGGGAATGCGAATTGCAAGGGGAATGTGTTTATTCCAGGGAATTATACCCCAAAATTAAATTTTCAGCTAATGCATCTAATTGGGACCACATACTCTTCTGTATGTAGTGGATGACTCTGGCGCCAATTGCTAGAGGGGTGGCGCTCAACACCCCAGTGGTGGCCAACCGTCTTATAAAAGGCAAACAGGTGAGGGAATCCACTAGCAGGTTTTTTTTGGGGGTACGTAGTACCTGTATAGAGTAGCCAATGCAAATGAATCATAGAGGACGTGCTTGACTGTCCTGTATCCCCGTGGTGTTTTCTGTCTGTTGAGGGCTACACGGCATATGTTGATCTGTATAGGTACATCTTCTAATTTTTTCACGTTAGCTTTCAGTATGCAATGGAGCAGGATTCACAGGTACACCGCGACGTGGATTCTTTGCAAGGTATACTTTTCCGAGAACATGCACAATTTTTTGAATGTTTGCACTAACCTATTAATATAGGACATTTGGTTGAACTTGAAGAGGGTTCTGGGGGGGCGCCTGACTTGAATCAGCCCCCCAGGCCTCGACAAACAATATCAATAAAGGCTTAAGATTATTCACAAGGACTGCATCCCCAACTTTGTTTGATAGAGCTTTAAAAATTTCATTAAATATTGCAGATTTTAACTATTCATTTCCAATTTGAAAGTCAGTTTTTATTAATTTTTTTTTGTATTCATTGATATTTGTGAAGGGGAACCTTTGAACACTTTCATAAATGTATTCATTGAAGTTCAGTTTTATATCCCCACAAATTTCATTCATTTCTTTGATTTTGATTGTTGATCCTAGTTCATATGCTTCCCTTATCCATGGCGAGCACCCCACAGGTGGTTGATATTCCCTATCTTGAGCTTCACTATTAAAAAACATATTCATATTCTGCTGAACTATTTTATTTATTTGATTTTTATTTATTTGTTTTATAGGGGCCACCAGTGACTGATAGCCCCCATAAAACCAACTTGGCGTAAAAGCCACCACTTCTGCAACATCATCCCCATCCCTGGTGATGACTAAAATAAATATAAGTTAAACATAAAAAACTTACTGATTGTTTCCCCTGTGGCCCCCTCAGCCACAGGCGCCATATTGGCAAACTTCATGAGCGTTGGATGCTCTTCATTAATTTTCTTAGGCTTAATTTTTCTTATTCTTCTTGCAACTTGTGCTTCCTCTTGATTTTCATTTGATAAAGCTTTGGTATTTCTTGATGCGCTTCTTCTTCTTGCTTGTGTTTCATTTTCATCTGTTTCCATTTGGTCGGTTTCCTCTTTGTTGGTGTTAATTTCCTTCTGAATTTCTGTTCCTTCAATTAGTTTTATCTTCTTATTGTTTTCTTTGGCCCCCTGCCAGAACTCCCACAAATTGTAGGCCGCGTTGTTGAATTCAAGACTTGATAAAATAGTTCCCTGTAGATTAAGTGATTTTTCTTTATTTTTTTCATCTATAATATTTCCCAACTTATCCAGGGCATCTTCTTTTGACTGTATCAGTGGCTGGCCCTTGTTACCCAGCTTTCCTGTCACTATTTCTCTGATGTTTTTCTTGATTTCAACAACCTTTTGCAGGTGAGCTTCTAATTTGTTGATTAAGTTATAGATTTTTGACATATTGTTTGAATTCCATCAAAAAACTGGTTTTTATAGTACTATATTCAGCGCATACATATTTTTCATCATTGTTAATAAATTAAAGACAAAGAAGATAAATATTACATTAAAATATTGCAATTAGACGTCAACTCTTGATATTTTAATGTAATATTTATCTTTATTGTCTTTAATTTATTAACAGTGATGAAAATATCCATGGAAATGATTATATGTTACCACATCAATTTACAAGATTTTTTACATATGGGGAATGCTAACAATGTAAAAAAATATTATTAAGTATGAATTGAAAGAGAGATATCAATTTTAATAAGTTGTCACAAAGAAAAGATTTATTCTCTAATCAAAAGACGGGAAGGGGAGGGAATGGGCGGAATGGACGTCACCTTCATCTGCGCCTGTGAAAGGGGCAGCATCAGAGATAGTGGGGAGGGAATGGGTGGTGGCTTAGGAGTCAGGGTTGGAAGGCAGGTGGCTTGATGGGGGGTTGGGGAGGCAGGGTCTGTTGACTTGGAAGAGGCGGCAAGAGCGGTTTGCTTCAATTGCTCAAATTCTTCTTCCGTCACATATACTGGCTTGAAAAAACAGATGGACTGGCGTGGAGGAGACGGGGGTCCTTTCTGGACTTATCACTATCACTTGCATAGAAGATGATGAGATCAAATAAGTCCTGGATGGACGTGGAAAGGAAAAGCTCATACCCCTTATCAATTTGGGTGCATAGTTTGTTGTAGGTGGCAGGCTTCAAGTGCCTGAGGGCAGAACCAAAATTGTAAAGACATACATATGCAAGATGCATGTCAGCGTGGTTGATGGGGTAGGACCAGCAGGTATGCCCCACAGCCCTGATTTCTTGGGTAGCCCATTCCCGCTGCTCCATCTCTGCACTCAGTACAACTGTGTGCACAGTGTTTTGTGTGGCCCACTCCTCCAGCATGGCCTTGAGCTCCGTCTGGTAGGCATACCCATCTGCAGTGTTTGATATTGCCATGTAATAATTGACGCCCAATGGGGAAACTGCCAATAAAACCCTGACAAAACGATACAAGATTGGGCCGCGCTTGTACACGTCAGATTGGATGCGCTTCTCTACAAAGTCTTGGATACTGGCTGAGATCTTAGCATACAACAGGAATATTACGTCATTCTGGGCCCTCATTGCCCTTCCTTTGATAAAATTAATAATTGTTGAATTGTAGGGGTTGGCATCCACCAAAATGGGGCCACTGAGAACTTGATTGGACAAGATTCTAGCAGCAACCATGACTCCATGCATCCATGAATTCACTGTTCTTTTGTTGGTGAAGATGCCGTGGAGTCCCAACTGGAGATGTACCTGGACCAGGGGCATCTGCAGGTCATGTTTCATAATGGCCATCATAAGGGGATGGGCTGTGTCACCTTTGGTTGAGGTATGAGCACCAGTTGGGGTCTTCTTGGTGGGGGGGGCCACAGTTGGCGTGGGCTCGAAGGGTTGCAGCCACAGTTGACTTTGCAAAACCCATTGCGGCCGCAATTTCCCCAAGGGACATAAGCTTGCCTCACTTTTTGACCATTTTGAGAACAATCTCTGGGGTGATCAATTTTATTCTGCATCTTACAGGCTGATTGGCTGGGGGAGGGATATGTTCATCTTGTGAACTGGTCAATGCCATCTGATTGGCTGTTTTGGGGTTCTGGGCTCTCTGGGTGACCTCATGGCTCAAATGGCTGGTTCCAGATGCCATTGTTGATACAGGATTTGGGTTGGCAGCTACCTGTGCATGGTGGGCAAACAGGGCCATGCTGGAAGTTGCAGGGGAAAGAACAGACTCCTGTGTGGCACTTGCGGAGGGGCCTGCGGGTTGGGAGTGGCCATAGAGGGAGGCTTCACTATTAGAAGACACAGTGTAACCCTGCATAATTTTTTCAAGGCCAGGGAACAGCTCATTGACTTGGTTGTTGTTGAAAGAAGACATAATAGAAATTTTATTATAATTTTTTAAACTCAAGAAGAGGAATGTATATTTTAGTCAATTTTATTGTTATATATGTCAATTTTGTGAATATTATGATCTAAATTTTAGCCAACCTAAAATGGAATAGGATGATTTTTGAGAATGCCTATGATTCCTAAAAGAATTAGCACAAATCCACTCTATATCTTTTAACATCCTTTTTGAGACACCCATAAATTATATTTATTTCAAATTCATCACAATTATGATTTGAAACTTGGTTCTTGGATTTGACAACCCCGCAATTTCAGATTTGTTAATTTTCACATGATGTCTATGATTCATTTGATATACAGGAAATCTCAAATTGTACATAAGAATTCTGCATTTCTGATTCATGTATCCCACATTTTTTTGTTGGGTTTTGTCTTTTGTTAGTTGAGTTATCTGCTCAAGAGATTTGAAATTTGCCAGTTTAAATAAACCAAAAAAAGTCAAATTAAATGGTTGATTTTATTAAATATTTTACTTTTCACTCAGCTGAGTTGCCCGCAAAAGTGATTCAAAATTTGGACCAAGGATTTGACAATCCCGCATTTTTACGTTCAGGTTCTGAATTTACAGTAGTAGTTTTCTTACTTGGTTGGTTATACAATAAGGTCTTTTGTAATAAGCAGGATCATACCCCCACTACTTACACCAACCAAACAGTAGTTCTCAATACCTTAGCCCATAGTTCACCACCCCCTAGTATTTTTAACACTTTAGCTTACGCACAGGCCCACTTTACTGCTTATGGGTCTGAGTTCTCCACCAACTCTCAGAAGGTCCTCTACCTTGCGGAGAAGCTCACTGGTCACTACAGAGATTGGTTTAGCTCTCATTCAATACACAATCTGGGAATTCTCCAGAACTATGATCTCTTTGTCAGTTCACTCCTATCTTTCTCTGGAGAAGATGAGGAGCCGTCCACTCTCTCTGCTTCTTGGTTTGCAGGTCTCATACAAGGTTCTCTTCCACTTGGCAAATACAATCAGAAGTTTTTCTCCCTCCAGTCAAGACTACAAGCCTCTAACGCTGAGGCTTGCAGCTTCTACAAGATAGGCCTCAACAGATTGCTCCAGGAATTTTTGGTCCACCACAATCTCCCTGACAAACTAGAACCTCTTATCAGAGAAGTGGTTAAGTGAAAGTGGAAATATCTTTCTTTGAAAACACACACTCCTTCTAACCTATCTCCTACAGCCCGGTTGTTTATCCCAGACAAGGCCTCACCCTCTTCAACTCCTCCACCTGGCACTGAGCCAAAGTCTGGGGGAGGTTTTCAACTTACTGCTGAGGAAGTCCTTAGAAGAAGGAACAACAACCTCTGCTCTTACTGTGGATCAAAGGATCATCTTCTACCAGCCTGTCCTCTCTTCAAACGTCCTCTCTTTGCCAACAAGACCTCCACCCTCACTTTGCTATCCCTCAAAAACACTTCCAAGTCACTTACTGTCCTAGTGACCATTCATGGACCCTTGGGAAAGGAAAGGTGCTTGCTCTTCTTGACACTGGCGCTGATGCCAACTTCATTGAGGAGAAGCTTGCCAAACTACTTGGACTCCCCACCTTTGGATCTCTTGATGTTAAGGTGGGAAACAGTACTCTCATTAGCGCCACACCTATCCTCCAACCTGTCACCATTGACTTGGAGGGCTCTCCATTCTGTGTCACGTGTAACTCTTCCCCCAACTTATCCTTTCCATTCATCCTTGGATTCCCTTGGCTGAGAGAGTCTTTGCTTAACTTTGATCACCCAAACAACAAGATATCATTTACATGCAATGACATTGTCAAATTGTTATCCCTTGTACCTGGTACCTGGTACCCTTGGCTTGACTCCCCCCAAACCAAACCTGACTGCTATCTCTAGTACCATCCCAGATACTCTTTCCTCCAAGGACAAAGATGGATTACCTTATTTTTACTCTGACTTCAAGGATTGTTTTAGTGAGGAGGAATGTAACCTTCTACCTTCTCATAGGCACTACAATATTCAGATAAACCTTAAGCCAGGCACCACTCCTCCCTGGGGAAGGCTTATTCCTCTCTCTGACTCCGACAACACTCTACTAAAGAACTACATCAATGAGGAACTCTCCAAGGGTTTCATCTCTCAATCAACTTCCCCATGTTCTTCCCCCATCTTCTTTGTCAGTAAATCTGATGGCTCCAAGCACCCTTGTATAGACTATAGAGCCCTCAATGAGATCACAATCAAGGATAGATGCCCTATTCCTTCTGCTGAGGCTCTGACAGATTGCCTTGCTGGTAGTTCCGTATACACCAAGATTGATCTCTGAAGCACTTTCAACCAGATCAGAATCTCTCCTGGTCACAAATGGAAGACCGCGTTCCGTACCCAGTTTGGGTTATATGAGTACAATGTAATGCCTTTTGGATTATGTAACGCTCCGTCAACTTTCCAGGACTTAATGAATGAGGTACTTCTACCCTTCCTTAAAAAGTTGGTCATCTATCTCAATGATATCCTTGTATACTCCTCTTCCATTGACAACCATGTCACCCACATCCGCCAAGTACTCCAGAGACTTTGAGACTACAACCTGTTTGCAAAATCTTCTAAGTGCTCATTATTTTGCACCGAGGTTGACTTCCTTGGCTACGTTGTCACTCAAAACGGTTTTGCTGTCTCCCCTAGCAAGGTGGATGCTATTCAAAGCTGGCCTGTTCCCAAAACCTGCTCCCAACTTTGTGGCTTCCTTGGATTGGCAAACTATTGCCGTAAGTTTGTGGAAATCTTTTTCTTCTCTAGTTTTGCCACTCACTACCCTCACTTCTCCTTCCATTCCTTTTTTCTGGACACCTGAGGCCCAGCTTGCGTTTGATGCTACAAAGGCTGTCTTTGTCTCCACACCTGTCCTTCTGATGCCTGATCCTTCTAAACCCTTCTTGGTTGAGACTGATGCCAGCAACTATGCCGTTGGCGGTGTTCTCCTTTAGCTTGTGGGGATGGGATGCAACACCCTGTTGCATAATTCTCTCAAAAACACATTCCAGCTGAACAAAACTACCCTGTGCACAACAAGGAACTTCTTGCCATCATCAAAACTCTCAAGCATTGGCGTTGCTATCTTGAGGGACTTGACAGGCCTTTCCTCATTTACATGGACCATAAGAACTTTCTTTACTTCACTGAGTTGTGCCGCATTTCCCAAAGACACACTAGATGGGTACTGGAGCTGTCAAATTTCTGCTTCAAGCTTGTGTACAAAAAGGGTGTACTTAATACCCTACCTGACGCTCTTAGTTGTCATCCTTCATTATCTGATGTTGACAAAGACTAAAAACTTCTTAATACCAAGATAATTCTTCAACCTGAGAGCTTTCTGAAACTTAATGTTATCAGTAATACAACCCCCAATATACTGAAGCAAATCCACAAATCTCAGCTTTCCAATAAAACCTTGTCTCAGATCATTGACGCTCTTACAAACAATAAGACAGTCACAAAACCTTCATTCTCCCTGCTGGATGGCATGTTATACTTCAACAACCTTTTGGTAGTTCCTTCTCTGGACCTTCAACAGGTTCTAACCATCACATTCCATGACTCCCTTGCTTCAGGCCACTCTGGATACAAGAAAACGCTTTCTAAACTCCGCAATCACTTCTGGTGGCCAAAGATGTCCACCTTTGTCAAGTCATATGTCAGCAGTTGCCTAGTTTGCCAGAGAAGCAAACACTCCACCCAGAAACCCGTGGGTCTTCTATGTCCCCTTCCAGTCCCTGAAGGTCCTTGACAGTCTGTCTCTTTGGATTATATTGTCCAGCTTCCTCAGTCCAAAGGTTTTGACGCCATACTGGTCATTGTAGATAGATTCTCAAAGCAGGCTATTTTTGCTCCCTGAAATTCTAACATTACCGCAAAGCAGACTGCTTCCCTCTTTGTCAAGAACGTCTTCATCCACCACAGTACTCCAAGAGATATTGTCTCTGACTGTGGACCACAATTCCTTTCCCTGTTTTGGAAGGAGTTTATGACTCAGCTAGGTGTTCACCTTTCCCTTAGCACCTCTTATCATCCCCAGTCTGATGGGCAAACCAATTGTACCAATCAGACACTAGAATGTTTCCTTCACTGTTTTTCCAACAAACAACAAGACAATTGGGCTTCTCACTTACCTTTGGCCCAGTATTCCTACAATGCTACTCCTCATTCCTCTACCAAGATGACTCCATTCATGGCAAATTTAGGCTACACTCCTGCCTTTGTTCCTTCTGTCACCTCTTCTGTCCGTTCCCCATTAGTTGAAGAGTTTCTTGTCCAGCTAGAACTCATCCAGAATTCCTTAAAAGAGAATCTCTCTAAGGCTATTGAGGTTTACAAGGTCCAGGCCAACCATCATTGTCAGGAGAGAAAGGGCATTCAGGTCAACAACCTTGTATATCTAAATACAAAGAATCTTCTTATCAGATGGCCTTCCCGTAAACTTGACCCACGGTTCATAGGGCCTTTCCTGTAACAGAAAGGGTTGGGAAGGTTGCATATTGTATCCGGCTTCCTCCAGGGTATTGTGTTCATGACGTCTTCCACATGTCTCTCCTCAAACTCCAGACTTCTCCTCCTCCTTCTCATCAGAACAACAAAGCACCTCCTCCTCACATGGTCCAAGGGACCCCTGAATATGAGGTTGACTCTATTATCAACCATTGTTACCACTATGGTAAACTCCAATACTTGGTTCTTTGGAAGGGATATTCTGTTGAGGAGAGTTCTTGGGAGCCATTGTCAAACCTTGAAAACTGTCCTGAGGCCATCAAATCTTATATCCAAGCACATCCTGAGCTTGGATATGGAGGGGGTAATGTCATGCCCTGCCCCAAAGGGCAGGCTCTTTGATTTATTATCTTTTATATTTTTCATTCAGTTTAAACTTCCAGTATTTTAATATTTGGATTTTTTGAATTTGAAAGTTAATATTTAAGTATTTTAATTTCATTACCTTTTTCTGTTTTTGCTATTTACGTTCAAATTGTTATTGTTGTTTGCTTGCTCTGCCGTTATCTATTTTCTATATTTATTTCTACTTTAAAGTTAGAAAGTTTTCATCTATCCTTACCGTTTGAACTCCCGCTTACGTCTTTGCTGCTCTCTCCCCAGCTCAATGTGCTGATCAGTGTATAGTACTGGCTTCTGTTTCCCCTTTTCTGGTTCTGGTTTTTCCAACTTCTCCAGTTTCTCCTCTTCTTGGCTGCTTCCTCCTGGCTATCAGTCCCAACTGAAAAGGCTTTTCTTCTATAAATAAAGAGCTTTTGAAGAGTAGGCTTTAAGCTAAAATTCTAAGTGATTTCTTCCCCTTCAATTTTATCTAATTTTAAACTTGAGATCTTAATTTTTAGAAATTTATACATTTTTATTAGTTTCATTTTAAAGTTTAGCTTTTCCTTTCCTTAAACAGATGGAACTTGTAAAACAACAAGCCTTAGGCTTGTTGTATCTGTTGTTTTCCTTTAAGGAAGCATTTAATAGTTATATGTACCAATTTGCGGATGGAGAATATCCTAATATTGACATTCCCTTAGTTACAAATTGTTCACTATTAAATAATTTATTTTATCTTATTTGCTTAGGGTTCTTACACTCAATTAATGCCTTGGAAATAGGAAATTAAGTTGCCTTTCTGGGGAAAGCTGTTTTTGCAGAGGCAACTTGATTTTTTATTTCCAAGGCAACTGAAAGTGAAACTATTGTTGAGTATATACTTCTGGGAAGTATAATAAACGAGATAAAGGGGATAAATTAAGAAGAGAATGATACTTTATTGGACATTAATATAGGGTAATATATAGTATCATAGAAAGCCACATACTGTCCATGTACATCATGGGGGTCATGGGGCTTATCTGAGTAATGTTCCTCATAAGTCACGGGGCTTGTTCAAGTTGTGTTCTGCTTAGGATCTGGATTGTTTGATCCCTGTAATAGATGGTCAAATGATAGTAGTACCACCAACTTAATGATTAGTCAGTGAGTCATTTGGTGACTCATTTGGTGAGCTACTTGGGGTGTTAATTTTCCAAGAGGAAGTAATCAAAGATGTTGCAACATCTCCCCCTGGGGTGCTGGAAGGTGGAGCCTTGGGAAATTTCTTGAGAGTGTCAGGGACACGGGCTTGGTATTGATCTAGTTTGGTGTTGGGAACAGGGAGTCTGGAGTTGTGTTGAGCTGTTCTTGCTTTACACAGGCAGAGTTGGTTGTGGTGCGTGCACTTTAATTCAGTTTGAGCGCCAATTCCTTTGATGAGGTAGGTATTGTTGGGGTTGACCTCCATGACAATGCCTGGTCCACATAACCCTGGATCCAACTTATGTTGATTGTGGTTGACAGCCCAGATTTTTTCCCCAACTTGGAATCTTTCTTGTTGAAGCAGGATTTTCTCTTGCTCAATAATTTTACGTTCCATGTCTTCCTGGTCTTTCCTAGCCTGCTGTACGTTGGGATTACTGTCATCTGGCACCTTTTTTGGCAGAGGTAATTGTGGTCCTGCAGTTGTACTAACAAGGGTGGGCTTTTGCCTGTAGACAAGTTCATATGGGCTTTTTCCTGTGTTGAGGTTGACTCATGGTCTATTACCATGAGTGCTGTTGTCAGCATGTCAACCTAGGCTTTTGGATTGTTAGCATATAACTTACTTAAGGCCTCTATTATTGAGCCGTTTAGTTGTTCTACTTGTCTATTTGCTTGAGGGTGATACGGGCTGATTGTGATGTGTCTTATTCTGTTTTTGACAAGGTAGATATTGGTTTCAATGGCCTTAAGTTTGGTGCCTCTGTCTGTGATCAGGAGGCTGGGTTTTCCGAACTTGGCTATGATCTCTTTACCAATAAATTGTCTCACATCATTGCCTTTGTGTTCCTTTGTGGCTTGTGCCACAGGCCATCTGGTTGCATAGTGAATAGCTGTTATGACGTACTTTTTGCTTTTTTGCCAGGAATTAGTCCCACAATATCCAGTGACCATACCTTGAAGAGTTGTGTGATGGATACGGGCACTACTGACTTGGGTGGTGCTTTGGTTTGGGCGTACTTCTCACAGACTTTGCATTGTTCTAGTACTTCCTTGATATCATCTAGTATGTTGGGCCACCAGTAGTGTGTATTGAGATATTCATGCAAGTTCCTGCTACAGGTGTGTCCCAGATCTCTGTGATACCAGAGGATTGTGTCAATCCTTTGTGTTGACAGGACTTAAGGTACAGTGTCACCATTTGGAAGTATTTGGTGCAATGTGCCATATACATTTTTGATCAGATGTTTGTTCTTAAGGACTTTCTCTTGGATGTCCATTGGGGTGCCAGGTGGGAACCCTTCTTGAAGATTCCCCATGATTAACATGGGCCAATCAGGCTCCCCATTAGTGCATAGGACATGTTTGCTGTATAGCCTTGACAGGGCATCTGCAGTAAGCATTTCCTTGCCTGGCTTGTATTTAATTTGCATGGGGTATCTCTGTATGAGACTCATCCATTTGGCTTGTCTTCTTGACAGATGTTGTTGCGTTTTAAAGAATATCAACAACTTGTGGTCAGTGAATACCTTGAACATTTGGGCTCCTTCCAGATAGCATTGCCATTTCATGAGGCAGTGTATGATGGCCACCAATTCCTTGTCATGTATGGGATATCTTTTTTTGCCGTCTGATAGCTTTCTTGACTCATATGCCACAGGAAGGAAGTCCTTTTGGGCTGTTTGGATGCAGATGACTCCTTCTATGGCTTTATCAGAGGTGTCAGTTTCTAGCTCATAGATACCCTCACAGTTTGGGTATTGTAGGATGGGGGCGGTAACCATGCATTCCTTTAGTTGGCGGAAATGTTGATCTTGTAAGGGTGTCCACAAAAACTTGGTTGTTTTGCCTGTAATGGCTGACAGGGGAGCTTTCAGTGCATCCCAGTTGGGGATGAACCTTTTAACGTAGGCTATCATACCTAGGAAAGTACAGAGTTCACTTTTTTTCTTGGGGCTGGCATTTCATTTTATGGCATGTATCTTTTCTGGGTCTGGTTTGATTCCGTCCTTGTTGATAATTTGGCCAAGGAATGGAAGTTCAGACAAGAAGAAGTCCCAACTTGACGGTTTGGAGATGAGTTATTTTTGTTGAGGGTGCAGAGGACCAGGCAGACATCTTCCCAGTGTTGCTTTTAGGCTAGGCTGTGGATGATTATGCCATCCAGGTAGATGATTGCTTGTTTTTCAATGTGTTCTTTGAAAACCTTGTCCATGAAAGTCACAAAGGTGCTGGGAGCGTTTGCCATACCCAAATTGAGAACAACACATTCAAAGGACCTGTACTTGGTTCTGAATGAGTTCTATGGGATATCTTTAGGTTTCACACAAATTTGATGATAGCCTGCTGTCAAATTGATTTTTGTGAAGATTTGGGACCCCCCAGGGTGTCAAAAAGGTCATCAATCAGGGGCAGGGGATACCTGTTATTAATTGTGATCTTGGTGAGAGCTCTGTAATCTGTGACTAGGTGGAGTCCTCTTTCTTTCTTTGCTACAAAGAAGACAGTGGCACCAAAAGGCAATTTTGAAGGTCAAATGAGGCCTTTTTCAAGGGCTTTGTCCAGATAGGCTTACAAAGCATTGTCTTCCTGGGGTGTGAGGCTATAGATAATATGTGCCTTTGGTACACTTCCCCTGAGGTTGATTTTGTGTTTTATGCCACAGTTGGGTGGTAAACCTGGTAAGGCTTCTTGGAAGATGGAAGGGAATTCACTGACCAGCTGTTCTCAGATGTAGTCTTTCTCACGTCTGGTTTCTGTATTTTTAAAGTGGATAACTTTGTACGTGCAGGTGTTCTAATTGATTTTGCTAGGATCAGTTTCCTCTTCTTTTTCCATGATTTTCACATACATGTGCTCTCTCATAAGTGTGTCAAGATGAGTTAGGGAAATTGGTGGTGCATCTTGCCTTGTTGTATGGTGAGGGTAGCACTATCCTAGTTGATATGAGGTTTGGTCTTTCTCATCCAATCTAAACCAAGTATAAAATCATATTTAGGGATTGATATGATAGGGCCACTGAGCGTAGTTTGTATGTCTTCAATTTGGGTGGAGAAAGGTTTTGCTTTCTTGGTGACTGGTGTGCCCCTATTATCTGCCATGATAACCCCTTTGACGTGGCTTTGGACTGTAGGTAGTTTCATGAGGTTGGCAAATTTCTTGTCAACAAGAGATTGGTCTGCTCCAGTGTTGAACAATGCTGTGCATTGATACCTTCAAAAAAAGAAAGGATAAGTGAGGATTTTATTTCCAGTTTGGGCAGAAAACAGTAGAGAATTTCTGGAGGGGACTTGGATCATGGTGATTAAATCCACATCTAGTCCCTGTACAAGTCTTGTAAAGTGGGGGAGGGCGGCTTGCCTAAGCACTCCCCTGAGCTTTTACCTTCTTGTTGGTGTCTTCAGTGTTTGCATGGTTAGCTTGTGCAGTGCAATTCCCATTTCAAGGATGGGTATTATTAGCTCAGTTGTTCTGCTTATTAGGGCAAGGGTCCTTCTTGGCTGTAGGACTCTCCTTGCGCTTGTTTGTTGCATGTAGGTTGTCAGAATTTTGAGCTGTGAGCTTTCCTCCCAAGAATACATATTTGAGATTCTTGCAGCAGGTCATGTCAAACAGACGTCTAATATGTGTGGGGAGGCCATTGTAGAAATCTAATTATGGCCCAGGCTCGTTGAAGTTGATAGTGTTGGGAGCCTGGTCACGTAAGCTTTTGTATGCTGTAATGTACTCCTCAATTGTTCCTGTCATTTTGAAGGCTCTTAGTTCTGTCATGATCACCAAGTTGGAGTCTTTTTGGCAACCTTTTTGAGGAAGATGGCTTTGAAAATATCCCAGTCTTCACTGTGATCAGGATGTTGGTCAAACCATTTGCTTACAAAGTGTGAGGCAGTTCCCGTGACACGGAGGGAAACTTTGCTAGCCCAGAGTCTCCGGGGATAGCCCACTTGTGTAAACTTTCTTTGGGTGCTGTTGATCCAGAGGTTGGCATTTCTGGCGTAATCCTGCAAATGTCCCAATTTCTGCTGAATGTAGGCATTGAAAGACAATGCTGGGTGTCTTGGTTGTCTGTGGGCTTGCAGAAGTTGGAGGTGGGTTCAGGAGTTTACAGGTGTTGAGGAGATTATACTGGTTGGTGGGGACAAGGACATTGTTGAAGATGACAAAGCCTGCAGGGACGTCCTGTCCTTCTTTGTAGTCTCTCCAACCTTCAGGGAGGGCCATTTGCTGGATCCTTTTCTTAGGAGGAATTTTTCCTTAAAGTTGTGTAGGTGTGGATAACCTACCTGTGCTACCACTGTCAAGCATATACTTCTGGGAAGTATAATAAACGAGATAAAGGGGGGAAATTAAGAAGAGAATGATACTTTATTGGATATGAATATAGGGTAATATATAGTATCATGGAAAGCCACATACTGTCCATGTATATCATGGGAGTCATGGGGCTTATATGAGTAATGTTCCTAATAAGTCACAAGGCTTGTTCAAGTTGTGTTCTGATTAGGATCTGGATTGTTTGATCCCTGTAATAGATGATCAAATGATAGTA
This sequence comes from Entomophthora muscae, assembly GCA_014839935.2. NCBI lineage: Eukaryota > Fungi > Entomophthoromycota > Entomophthoromycetes > Entomophthorales > Entomophthoraceae > Entomophthora > Entomophthora muscae. The sequence continues at coordinate 23,063 of QTSX02004334.1, read as the reverse complement.
GTGCCACCAACTTAATGATTAGTCAGTGAGCCATTTGGTGACTCATTTGGTGAGCTACTTGGGGTGTTAATTCCCCAAGAGGGAGTAATCAAAGATGTTGCAACACTATCCAATTAAATTCAAGAAAATTATCAACAAAAAATGAACAATCACTACAACAAGAAAAAAGCAACTTGATAAAAATAGACTGTAATATATAATAATATTTTATCATTAGCGTTTTCTAAAATCAACTGTAATCAAGCATCCTTAATAGCAATACATAAACACGTAATGTAGTAAACTTATGGTTTATCTTTCCTACCTCTCCTTCCTTCATTGAAACTTTTTAAAAAATTGCATCATCAGAAGAGTGTCTCATATAGTATTAGATGGGTTTGTGGTTGCTATATTAGTGATTTGGAGTGCAGGATATTGTATCATTTCCAGCTTAGACAACTTTACATTTTGCTTAATTTTCATGTCTAAACATGGCTATCAAAACTGAATTTTTAATTTGATTTTATCCAGAGTGGAGTTTCTTGATTTGGGTTGGTGTTTCCTAGTTTCTTAGTGTGCATTTGATTTGGATTCCAGCTCCTGCAGTTATTATTTGAGTTTATTAGTGGCATTCATTTACAATTTGAAATTTGGCTCTTGGATTTTAAAATCCTGTCATTTCAAAAAAAACATAGTAAACTTAATGGAACTGGTTGATGGATTTGAACACTTCAAATCTGATTCCAGTTAATTCATTTTCTCCACTTGAAACATGCAGTTTGACGTGAAATTTGCAAAGTGCTTTGAGTTGCTGCAATTTTAAAAATTCAAATAAAAATACAAAGAATTCAATTTAATTAAAAAAAGCCCATCCCGTACATATGATTTGAAATCTGGACCAAGGATTTGACAATCCCACATTTTTATATTTAGGTTCTGAATTTACAGTATCTTGTATAAAGTACAACCCCATATCTTCTATGCATTCTAATACTGAGTGTATCATTGAAATATTTGAATAAAATATGCCAGAAAGATGTGTGCAACTTTTTTGGTTCTGGATGTGATCATCTGCTATGCCTCCTTGGAACTTTAGAGACCTTGGTATTAAAACCCTGGCGCTTCTGGTGTGAACATCTTGGCTCTTGGTTTCTGTTGCCCTGTTGTTTCTCTTATTAGAAGCGCTGTTGCTTTATTACTTGCCCACACATTCATAAAGTCTATTGGCCAACCCTCTGAGATCCATAAACCCTCAGCGCTTGACACAATGTACGCTCATTTGATGCTCTGTTGGCACAAGGCTTTTCTGGTTGAAATCAAATAAGGATCACAATCCCCAATCCTATACTATCTCCCAATTTGTATTTTTGAACTATTTTGGATATTTGGCAGGTTGTATATCATTCTTCACCAGCCATATTATCTGCAGTGTGCCTATAGATCTGATTGAACCACCCTGTTATTGCAGCATTGTCAGGTTTATCCTAGTTGTTTAGCTTTCTTGTCATCTATTTACTTGAAATATACACTCTGGATATCTATATCCAAGATCTGCTTCAGATTGCATGAATAAGTTTGAACCACCCAGTCCCAAAGTGGCAATTGCCATAATCTGCCTGTAGCTCAGCTCTGAGGTCAGGGGGATGGATCTAATACCGACTTTATTCATGTGCATGGGGTTTGTGTTATAGCAGGTAACTTCTGCAGCCCTGGTTGAAGTGTACCAGATCTAATTGGAGTTTAGGCAGGTGTGGGTTGCTGTGCTTGCATCTTGAGATCCCAGCTCATGGTGTGACCTTGGTACATCATGTGCTTGGTATACATGCTGGATGGATGGCTTTTTTGTCTGCCAACTGCTACACTGCTGTTAACATATATCTAAGCATGGGCTTGATGTACAGTCTGGTTTGGTGGATGAGTTCTTCTGGCCCTCTACCAACTCTGGTCTGCTGATATTGCCTGCTCTGAAGGATCCAGTACTTTGTGGGCGTTGAAAGGGCTACCTCTGATCTGGTTTGTCCTGGGAAGTTCTCTTGAAACTCTCCATCCAGCCCAAGGAGCAAGCGAAGCTTGAGTGTCTTTTAAAAAGTATGGTGTCTGGATAAGCTGATGATAAACCCATGCCAACTATTCAGGTGGGCAACCACCTCATGCAGTAACTGGGTGGGTCAGGGGATGAATCCTTGGGACACTTCCTGTCAAGCAATGTATGCTTGATGACTTCCTTTGGAAGGTTCATTTGCTGTCTAAGCTGTAGCACTAAATGAACCCAACTCAGATGCAGATGAAATTAAAAATGTCAGGAATATTCCTGACAACACTGTGGCTCAAAATAATATTTTGTGTACAACTAATTGTAAAAACCAGAATAAAAAATGACAGCAGTTACCCCTTATTAGGGAAACTGCCGCGGGAAGCCGAGGCAAGAAAATAAAAATTAGGAATGGAGTTTTTAATTTGGACGGGTTTTATACCCCGTTCACGGGCCGCGCAGCTGGCTGCCAGGCGCCCGCCAGCCGCACGCTGAGCCTGACTGCCTGCCAGCCCCCGCCCACCCACCCAGTCCCCCAAATGGGGAAATTTCCAAAAGGGGAACCCCAAAAAGGCAATTTTCCCAAACCCAAATGGAGGAGGAACTGCTGCCCAAATTTGGAATCTTCCAAATTTGGAGGGGGTTGACAAGCAGCCCAGCATTACAAATAATGCATCAACTGCAAAGGTTGAATTGAAATGCATAAATGTGCCTGAAGATACTCCAATTCCATGCAATGCCAAGGATAACAATTCATTGCCTGCCAAGCTACTCCCATCCCAATCCCAAATGGGAATCCCAGACAACACCAAGAGTTTGGGGTCCCCTATCCAATGCTTTGTACTCTTCATGCCCCACTAAGGATGATAGTATATAATAAATCTCAATCACTTGATGGTAGTTTGTGCTATCATTGAGTGAAATTACCCCTCAATAGTATACCATAAATCAAAACCAGAACTTTTACTCTACAGAAATTTAAGACACTAAGCCTTGTCTGCCCTTTCCCAGGACCAGAAGATGAACCACTTGATCTTCTCAGCTGTCCTCACAGCTTGCCTCAGGATTGGGGGCCACCAACACACCCACCAGCATGGGCCATACAATGAACCACCCCACGAGTACTTCTACAAGGAGCCCGCACAGCTAAACTCCTCCGAGATGTACTCCTGGCCCACGCTGGTGTCGCCCTGCCCCACCCAGCACGTAGCAATATACACCTTTGTATTCTATGTGCTTACGTACTTTGCTAGTAATTTCAGAAGATTTAACCTACACGCCAAGGTCTTTAGAGGGATGATGATGGTCTATCCCTTTGTGACGGCGCTCACAGGGTTCCAAGTTGCCAACTTGGAACCCTACCTTGCTAAAATACTCCCTCATTTTCTGGGGCTTTACAAAAAACCAATGGATTTATATCAATTGTTGATAGATTTGGGTTCATCTCCATTGTATTCTGAGCTGGATTGGTTTTGCCTAGCACCCCAGCTATTGAAGTTGCTGTACAGATACTTGGATGATGAGAGGTGTAACTGGTCCTTAACCTATTTCCTCTAGTATCTGGACACCATAAGAAGGTGAGGCTACCATAGATATGCTGGTTTAGCAGAGTTAGTGTAAGGAAAGAATTAGATTAGGCTGGATGTAAACTTTATTTTAGGGTGAAAGGGTTATATAGCTTGTGGTATAGCTTTGGGTGGGAGGAATGTCCTGTTAGCTGTAAAGTCATGGTTAATGGACTTGGCTTAAGTTTGGGCCTATCAGGTCTGAGGGTTAGGGTGATTGACCTAGGTGATAAGATGAAATGCAAACACTTTGTATAGTTTCTGGAATTGCTAATGGGGTGTACACAAATGTTTTGTGGCAAAAAACCAGCTGTAAGAGATATGGACAGTGTAGATGTGGTATTTGAATATTTTGTTGGGGCGAGATAAAGAGTTTAGTCTATTAAGTAGAAAGACATGTGTAGCATAAGGTTAGGATATAATTGAAGTCAAAACTAGAAATATTTATGCAGTACGTTGAGCAAAACGTAGGAGGGTTCAACACAAAGTTAGTTGATGAGAGCCGGAGGCGATGTGCTGGCGAACCTTTCTCCAGTAGAAGACAAGGGTTTCTAGAGTCTGGGCCAAGGATTGACCCTGGGACGTTGGTCTCTTGGGAAACCAATCAATCAGCTTCTTGAGGGTGGGGGAGCTGATTGTGAATTGATTTGAGATGTCTTGTTGGATGTCATAGAGCAGGTTGGACTTGAGTTCAGTTGGGAAGCGTACGGAGGTAAGTAACAGATGCGTCTGGGCTAGCAGGAGAATGATGGATCGGGCCAGGATCGAGGAAGCAGTCTGGACACGGGCAATAAGCTCAAGGGGGATCTTGTCGTCTTTCCTGGGAGTGAAGTATTTTTCCAGAGCCTGGGTGGCCCAATCCAGCTCGGGGGTGTATATTAAGATGATATCAAGTAGCGACCCAAAGGACATCTCCCGCCCCAGCGTGCGGTGGCATTCGGCGAGGAGCACGACGCTTAGGGTGGATCGAGCAGAGTTGTCCTTCACGATCTCACGGGAGTCACCAATGGAATTGAAATGGCCGAGAACCTGGAGAACGATCTGGTCTACAAAAAAGCGCGGCAGGCTGTCGGGATTAACTTTTGTCAAGGCAAACCGCTGAGCCAACTGAGCTTCGATTGGGCTTGGATTTATAAAGCGCCTGGCGAGACCACCAGGCAGATGCAGAGTATCAGCCATGAAGTTCAGAAGGGGTGAAAGGCAAACGAAAGACGATTTCCAACTGCCGTAGGCCAAGGTAGGGAGGACAATGTAGTTCACAGACGTGACGAACGTGACTGAAGCACCGATACAACGCAGCTGAGTGAAGCTATGCTGCACGGGATCTGTTACTGAGCACATGATGTTTCTAACGATGGGAGCTACCTCCTCGAAAAACTTATCCGTCTGGTTGGCAACCTTACGGTTTGAATAGTCCATGTGGTCGCATTTATACAGCTGAGCACAAAGGTCTAGGCATGCCATAAAGACATGTGTCTGGGCAATGGCAGAATCAGTCGTCGAATGGAAGATTGCAGGCAGAATCTTCTTCTGGGTTAGCAGAGAAGTGATCTTGGGAATGATTCCCTTTGAGGCTATGGTCCTTCCGATCACTGCGATGGAGCAGATGTGAGCCATCAGCTGGAGGGTCTTGTGGCAGAATAATTGTGCATCGACGCTGTCGATGGCCACGGAATCCATCATCAGTTTCATTAACACTTCATCAAAGTAAGAGTATTCCATGTCTTCAATCCATCCATCAGAGTCAGGCACCTCGTTGATATGAAAGAGAGACACTAGCATGCCAACTATCTTGGCTTGAAACGAGACTAGGAAGCTTCCTTCGACAGCCCCAGCAAGCAACAGATCCTGAAACCCCAATTCAACTGCAGTCTTAAAAGCACAATGGAAAGAATCTTTACATTCTGCATTGTCCATCCAGAAAGCCTTTACGCTTTCTAGTGTCATCAGAGTACCCGAGATGGCTTGGTACCACCCCATTTTCAAGTGGGTTATTAGGGAAGTGTGATCAAACCCATCCTCGGTTCTGGAAAAGGTCACCCTCCTGCTGCAGCTTATCAACGCCGTCAGGAGGTCCATCAGCAGCTTTGCGGAAGGCACCGACTTGAATTGATCCTTCATCTCGTAAACAGTACATGCGATTTCGGCCATCAGATGGGCTAAGCTTGCTATTCCAGCGAGGTTGTTCTTTGAGGGGGCGTGCCGATTGGTGTAATCTACCAGCTGCTGCAGAAGAGTACGTATTGCCTCTAGCTTGGAATGTTTGGTATCGAATGCAGCTTCAATTGGGCATGAAAATATCTTCTTCACTAGCTTTGTTGATTCGTGGAAGTTTAGGCGGTGGATGTGGGCATGGATGATATCGTAGTTGGCCTCCTTGATGCACCAGAAGATGTCTTCGTTCATCCACGTCCCTTGGCCGTAGCTCATGAGATGCATGCTACGCGCCACCTTGTTAGCGTCGATTACAAGAGTGCTGATGCGGCCTATGCCCAAGTCTTTGATGGCAGCCAAGTCTATATCCTTCTCCATGCTGGCTACGGAGATGTTTTTGGCTGTCGAAGTGCGGTTAAGCAGTTGTAAGGACTGCGGCCTCGGCATAAGCTTCAGCCCAGTCCTAAGGATAGAAGGGAAGCGCTCAAGGGATTTCGCTACAAGGATTTTAAACCCATTGCTCGCCATTGCAAGCTCAGCACTGCCAGTCAGGCGGTCGATTTCGTAGCCAATGATCTCATGGATATTCATCTGCATGCATGCGACGTAGGGATCCGAGAAGTCAGCAAGGAGAAGTTGCATATCTTCCCAGAGCTGAGCACGGAAGCGAAAGCTTTCCAACACTTTCCTGTAAAAGACATGATTCTTCCACAAGGTCTTCAGGAAACAAAAGAAGCCGCAGTCGACAGGGCTGGCATCCTTCAGTTCAAACTGGTTATAAGTTTGCTTCAAGGCAACCTCGATCACGGGGGTTAAGAGGGAAGGGATGGAGGTGTCTAAGCCAAGCAATACCTCAAGGTAGTGTGAGTGGGCGTTAGCCAGGCATGAGAGTAAATTCCAGGTGTTCAACTTTAAATTTTCATGGACGGCATCGTCTGAAAGGATGGTGCAGACTTCTTTGCCAAACTCCTGCGTCATTATAGAGAAGGTCAGCCCCAACTTTTGTGAAGCGACTGGGTTGGAGGAGCCAAGCGTCACCAGGAGCGACACCACTTCAACTGCCGATTTTGCAATGAGATGGGAGTTGTTGGTCGTCACATACTTGATGATGTGATGAACAAAATCACACGAATAGCCGTTGCGATCCTCTAGCATCCCCATCACCCAGTGTCTGGCCAGGCCAGAATGATTGGCATGTGCAAACTTCTTCTTGAGAAGCAAAGTCAGAAGCTGCAGCGCCTTGTATATCAGCTCCGCCACCATAGAAGCTTCAAGCTTCTGGCCGGAACGCTCATGCTGTTTCAGCCACTCACGACCAAGCATCACGACATCCATCATAGGTTTCAGCATGTAGCTGTTTTCGTGCTGGAAGAAAGCCTCGGTAACCAAGTTGGTCATATCCTGAAGGACAGGCTTATCGGAATCGCTAGCCTCGAGAACAAGGATATAGAGATCAAAGCAGTGAGTACCTATCTGGTACTTTTGAACCAATGACGAGTAGCTCCAGAAAAGGTAGTGGGGATATACATCGACCAGCGTCGTTCGCAGGGCGGTCAGCACAAACTGCGGAATCGACTCCGAGTGATAGTAGATCTGCCCCTGGAAGCTGAGCTTATCCACAAGGAAGATGGCGCAGCTGACAGATAACTCTAGGCTGGCCTTTAAAATAGGGAATGCATCGTGGCCGGACTTGTTGGTGAGAATGACTCGGGAAAGTGTGTTGCAATCCAGCGAAGCGCCGGTGAAGAAGAGACTGACCCGGCCAAGGAAGTTTCCTACCACCACAGGGTACAATGGAAACAGGACAGATAGAATAGCCAGGGTAGTAGAGAAAATACCTTTGGGTGGATCACGTGAGCAGATGCAGGCATCACAAAGATCGATCAGTTGATAAACAAGACGCAGGTCAGAGCCCTCGTTATAGTGAGCGGGTTGACAAGTAAAGAGGTCTCGGACTTTGACGGGAGAGATAAAAAGCACTTCCTTCAGTAGCTCAAGGGAGCACTGAATCGATGCCAAGGCTTCAGAATGGGCAAGGTCAAGTGGATCATCTTCACACAAAAGATTGTCAATAAGGCACAGCAGCAGATCCCAGCCATTATACTTAACAGACCATATCACATACTCGTTTCCATTAGCATGAGTCGATAACAATCCACGTGTCGTTGGAGGGATGGCAAACATAGTCTTTCTAGGGCTTGGGTGCATCTGGATGGGGGCATTCGCTTCCAAAATGATGACGTCAGATATGGGATCCAAGACAGAATCGACGTTCTCGCTGACCAAAGGCGAGAATGCTTGGGTCAGGGAGATAAGCGAGCTGAAATAGCGTGCGACTCTAAGCACTTGTCTCGTTCCAGTAAGGGCCTTGAGCAGATTGGGGAGGAGATGGGGAGTGGCAGGGTATTTGGTCCGTGAAAAATCCAGCAAGGCGCGGAATTGGGGCTGATGTCTCTCTACGCCCCAGAAGTAGTCGCAAAGGGCGTCGTTACCTCGCAAGAGCCCAGTGGCGCATTCCAGATAGTTTCCGGCTGAAATCCAAGTCTCCTCGGGGAACAACCAAGCCACCGAGCAAACAAAGGCTAGGGTATCCTTACAGATGGCCAGGGTATTACTACCTCGAGGGTAGTCCTGGGATGTGAAGATAGGTTTAAATAGCGCCCAGAAATCCAGTTCGTGAGCACGATGGTAGAAAACAGCCGCAAGGTCAGCATCGATATGGGGGTAGAGGGTATGGTTGAAGATTTCAACAAGCGCCTTGTTTGGGGCAACCAAAAGGTCATACAATTTCCTGTTTTCAGCCTTTTGGGGAGGATTTCCATTGTAATAGACCAATGCCGCCTTGGCCATCAACGCCAATGCCATGGAGTACATGGCGCTGTCGGGGGAGGGCGCGAGGAGCAGGACATCACGAATAAGGACGCACAGGATTTTGGGAGCCGAGTGTATGAGGTGGGCTGGGTCCTCCAGTGCATCAATATTAAGCAGCTTGAAAAAGACAACAAGTTTGAGACGATTGGCATGGAGCCACTGGTACTTTGTAGATTCATGCCAGAATTGAAGATCAACGAAGGGTTTCTTTGAAAAGAGCCAGCCAAAGTATTGCGAGGTCTGAGCCTCGGTGAAGGAACAATCGCCCTCCAGAACATGCAAGATCAATCCCAGCAGAGCCCGCTGCTCTCGGAACTGCTGGAAGGTGAAAATCTGGTTAGACTTGATCGGTTCAACAACCTCATTTAACAGCTGATCAAACAGCTTCGCTAAGAATGCTGAAGCCTGGGGGTAGATTTCAGACTTGATCTCGGCGCAAATCAAATGGCATGGATGTTGCGATTCCTGCGTGTACTGAAACACAATAGAAAGGAGCTCCAGGCAAGCAGAGCGTTCATCAAAGTAAAACCGAATAAACTTCGTGACGATAGCACTTTCAAGCTTTGAATTGATTGGTCCTGTCGAGACTAGATACGCCTTCCAGTCGTCATGACATCCCTTTGAGACCACGAAGTGCTTAAATATGACATGACAGACTGGCTTATTGATAGGTAGATGTTTGGAGACATGTTGCGATGATATTCTTCTCTAGGGGACTTATTTTGATGGCATGACCATTGATATCCACTTCGGAGGGTGAGCTCATTGAGTTGGCACTGAACCACTTGAGCCCCTGCTTTAGTTCATCGAGGACGCCGGCCAGGATCGGAAGAACAACGCTAGGCTTTTCGAACGGCTTTGAATCCCATTCATTCAGGATTTTTTGCAAGGAACTAAAATCCTCAAAGTTAGATCTTTCGAAGGGTTCACACGACAATTACCTTGATTGAGATAGACTCGGAGGGAAAAACTCGCTTGGATGTATAGGCGCCATTGTTCCTAAGCAATATCAAACGATAAGCTTCATGTGGCGGTAAAGCATCAATATTTAACTTAAAAAGAGGAAATGGAAACCGGTATTTTTTTGGTAAATCCCCAAACATCTACACTAAAAGGAGCCCTTTGGCTGCTTTAAAGAGAGCAAAAAACACTGGCTTTAGGTAAAGAAATAAAAATAGAAGGTAAGCTTATGAATCTAGATTACAAAATACATTTGGTTTTGGTGCTATGTGGTGGTCACAATTTTACTCAACTGTTTAAAATTTCCGAGGCTCAAGGTTGTTAGGATTAATACCTATATCTTCCAGTACCTTTTAGATGGTCTACGGTTGATTTCGTTTAAAATAAATGTAAAGCGGCGCTAAATGTTGATCAAGTAAACGAGGCAGAAGCCAGCTTGTCCAGGATTTAGTGCCTATAATTTTTTAAAAAAAAACAAGCGCTGAGTGGTTTGGTAATTCGACTCATAACGAGTCGAATTACCAATCACCAGGCCACTCAGCGCCGATTCGTCCACTACTTCTGCAGCTGGAGTCTCTATCTGCTGGTAGATAGCACCTTCAATCCTGGTCTCATTAATTACAGATTGATCTTGGGTAGCTTCAGGTGGGGGGTTTGAGTGTCAGGGCCTTGTTCATCCGTGCTGTCGTCTCCATCAGAGGACGCATAGCGTCTGGTGGTTTGGCTCCTAGTTTGTCGCTTGCGTTTCGCTTCTGATTTAGCCATTTTATAAATTTTTTTAACTAAAATCTATTTTTTAAATCAAATGAAACACTATTTAAAATCTTTTCAATCGCTTCGAAAACTAAGTGATGCTAGCGAGTGAGAGATGCTCTACCCCTGAGCTAAAGAGGCTGTTTTTTTGGTTTTGTCGAAAAGGCTTTGCTATATATGACAAGTATTACATTAAGATTATCCAATACCTATAATACGAGAATGAGCCTTAAAGAAAAACAATAAAATCTATCTGACTTGTGTATTATTTAAATAATATATCTATAAGGTATTGAAGAAAATTTACCTTTATAACGAATTTAATATCCGCTTTTTTGGCTACTGTTGAGGAGCTGGATGTACGGGTATTCTGGCCACTGCCAACACACTTAACATCCAGTCGTTGCCTGGTTTGGTGCCAATCCAATATACCGTTCTACATACCAAGAAAGACAACAGACCAATATCACATGACTCAACCAAGTATCCAGCGACTCAAACCCATTCTGCACATGACCATCCTTATCTTTGATCCAACTAAATCTCTGCCACAGCCAAATCTATATAAGTCTAAAATATTATCCAATAAAAGATACTTCTCTCCTCTCCTAATTCCATATTTGAAGCTTCCCCAAAAGGCGCTCCTCATCACTAGTAGCAGCTACAGTTTTTTGACCACACCAATGAAAGAGAAAATGACTGAACAAAACCCACCCACCTTTGCTCATGTACTCAACCAGGCCACATCCCAAGATACCTGGAAAACATACTTCTGCGCCCATGACATCAATGAAGATATACCTAGTGGATGCACTGTATTCAAAGGTCTGGTCATGCCCAAAGCATGTGCCAAGATAATTCAATACAGTCACTCTCTCCAACCACAAACAAACACACAACCCCCTATTGCAGGTGAAGTTACCAACACCAAGTACATTGGTATTGACAAGTTCTTTGGTAAAAACAAAGAAAACACCATCAACTGGCTAGACCACTCGGCTACTAAACTCCGCGCCAGCTGCATTTCCCATAAAAAATGGGTTCAGAAAGCCAGCAAGCGCCTGTATGAGGCCGTAGCTAACTGGTTTGCCACTTGGGTTGGCTCACGAACTGACGACCAGCTTGACAACTAGGAAGAGTTCAAAGCTGACATCCCCCACAATTTCCGCGTCACTGAATCCCTCCAAGACATTGTAATACAGTTCAGCAATCTTTCCTCAGAAGACCACTATTGCAGCTTACGCCAAGAAATTTGAGGAAGTACATTGCAAGATCCAAAACCCAGTGCAAGCTAACAACGTACACACCAGAGCATCATTCATCAACAGAATGAAACCCTCTGTTGCTGCCCTCATCCACCCAGAGGCCAACACCTCCATGCCTGTGCTCATTGCAGAAGCCAAGCACGCAGAAAAATGCACAAACATGAAATATGCCGCACACAACGGCAACCACTCCTCCAAACAGCAATGGCAGAGACAATTCTAATTACAACAAGCGCCAAAACACCAATCATAGCAAAGGCAACTCCAATCATAATAATGGCAATCACAGCCAGAGCACAAACTGCTCCTGTCTCAAGAAAGAGGACACCACCAAAGTTAACAACGCTGAAGTAGCAACCCGCTATGAATCTGATCTCACATTCTCTGACCTCAAAGGTCTCAAAACAGAGGAACAGGGAAAAGAGGAGGGGGAACAGGCTTAAGTGCCCCTGTCTCCCCCAAACTGACAAGAAATTGTACCAAGGCACAAACTTTGCTGCTCACATCCCACGTGTCCCGCAATCCTCCATTTTTAGGAACATAAAAATTAAGGATTGCTCACAACTTCTTGTCTACCCATGCACTTATAAGTCCTATACACATAAAATTTTATTTGACTCTGGTGCACAACACACCATGGTTAGCAAACCATTTGTAACCAAATACAAGATGCCAGTTGTCAAATCCAACCTCGAATATGCCAGAATAGCAGACAAATCAAAGGTTCTACTTGAAGGCGAAACAACTCCCTTCAGAATTGACCTCCAAGGCATTTGAACGTCCATTAAAGGACTTGTCATGAACAACATAAACTACGGCATTGTAGCAGGTATGGACTGGTTCACCCGAGTGAACCCCAGCGTATGTTGGAAAACAAAGACCATGACCATCAACTGCAATGGAGTCAACTTCAACATCCTCAAAGAACCTAATGATATCATCCTAAGAGACACAGTATTTGTCCAGGTCATAAATCAAGACAACTCAGAACGTCTAACCAAAAAGAGTACCCTCCACATAATGAGGTACACCAAGTTCAAGAATATACAAACAGCCAAAATTCAATGCCCAGAACTTTCAGCACTCCTAAACAAATATGCTCATGTATTTAAGGAAGAGCTCACAGAGCTATCCCCTGAACGGGAGGTCAAACATGGCATTGACCTATGCAAGGCCATGCCTAAACCTGCACCCCTCTACAGTCTCTCCCCTATGGAGAAATAAACCCTCAAGACCCATATTGAGGACAACCTAGCTAAAGGATTAATTCACCCATCTAGTTCCCTGTGGGGCAGCAGTGTTTTTTTGTAAAGGAAAGGGAAGGCTCTCTCCTCTTAGTAACTGACTACAGAAAGCTAAATGCAAGCACAGAAAAGAATAAATATCCCCTTCCACTCCTAGAGGATATATTTGCAAGGCTCTCCAGAGCCAAATTTTTCTCTGAAATTGCCCTCACCTCAGGTTACAACCAAGTTGAAGTAAAATAAAAAGACATAACAAAAACTGCATTCTGTATGTGAGAGAGGGGGGCTAAACTAACTAAGTTTGGCTCCCATCCTGGAGGGAGGATCCACCAGGACGCCATCCAGTACAAGACTGGTATGGCCGCTCAAAGGGGCGTCCATAGGGAGGACGCGGCAGACACCCGGGGGAAGTAGGAGTCCAAACTCATCAAAACCATTCCGCTAAGCAACCAAGATGCCCGTTTGGGAGCAAGCTCTGGGGAACCCAAGCCTTCCTCTGAGACCAAGACATGAGGATCCTCAGGGGAGAGGAGTGTAGGGTGGGCCAGACTGGGGGGAGTAGCAGAGGCTGTCTTGACAACAGGGAACTCTAAGTCATCACAGGTTAAACTCCTCACCACGTTCTCACTGGTGGCGTAAATGTCCTGAGCACGTGCGGGGATATCCTCAAAAATATTCAAGAGCTGGTCGGGGTTAGTGCCAACGTTTAGGAAGGAATTGGAGATACGACCCCAAAGATCTGGAGAAGTAGACCAGATCATTGCCAGGGCTGGTGCCAAGGTAAAAACCACAAATTTTATCACAGGAACTAGCATTGGAGTCTGAAGTTGAACCACAACAAACTTACAGGTAGGTCTGCAAATTATATAGTAAAATTCAAAAACAGGGGACTCTTTGACACTAGGAATGGACAAAAACAGGAACCACAGACCAAAGGACTCAAAAAGGTTTCAAAAAGGTCTATTAAAGCATATAGTAAAGCTTGTATAGAGCATGTATAAAGTTGAAGAGCAAACAAAAGCAAACCAAGTACAGAATCAAATTTAAAATAGGTAATTATATTAAAATCACTACTAATTTCTAGAATTGAGTTGTTTGCTTCAAATCAAAAGGGGTAAGCCTTAATCTTAACGCTAACAACGCAGTTGGGAGCTTTGGAAAGAGCCAAACAGATCCAAAAATGAAAGGGAAGGTAAGGAAAGAGGAAGCCTTTACTAATAATCTTAGAGAAGTCAAAAGGGTCAGCAACAGACCCAGAGAAACCACTTAAGTTTGAAGGAAAATTCTAAACTTTATTTGTAAGAATAAGCAAGCAGGGGACCAAAAGTTCCCTGTCTTACTTTAAGGAAAGCCCATTGAAATTAAAAGGTCAGGTAACCTCAGCCAGTCATTTGATTGGGTGAGGTAGAATTTTTGCCAATAATTTCAGGGAGTTTGAATAGTTTCTCATTAATTTCCAACCCAACCTCTGATTGGCTAGTGCCTAAAGAACACATCTGAATGCCATCAATTCCAGTTGAATTGGGATTTAATGATTTGGCAGTAGCGCGACCTGGTTGCTTAGACCTAATTAATTTTAAATCTGGTCAAGCCCAAGCCAGAAAATAGTCCAAATTAATCAGGGATTCCTCCCAAGTGGAGACAGAATCCAAAACACCCTTATTTACCACTTGATAAGGGTATGTCAACACAAATCTCTCATCAATTGTGTGGGCTAAATCTTCAAGGGAATTAAGGGGCTTGGCCAGCTTCTGAGTAGATTTTTTTGTGCAGCGCGGGAAGATTGTCCTATCCAGGGCTAAAGGGGGGAGTGACTTTAAATTATCCTTTCCTTTTTCCTGTGGGTGGACGCCTCCTTGAGGGAGAGTGGCTACTGAGAAGTTCTTGTGAGCCTTGGGGATCTTAAGAGCCAGGAGAGACTTAGGAGGCCCCAGTGCCTCAGGGTTGTTACGGTGGAACTCCTGGACCAGGTCCCAACAGTTGCCGCAGTTGGAGGAGCTTACCCAACTATTGTTGTAGAAGGGGTAGCCCTTCCATTTGACACAGTACTATAGGGACTTCCTGATCCGGCAAGACGCCACTATTGCCTCCACCTCATATTCTGGGGAGCCGTCAACCACAATGGGCTCTGAAGTGTCGGGGGCTGGGCCCTCAAAAGGGGAGAGTCAGCAAGCATTGAAAGTGTTGTGGATGCAGTAAGAGGGTGGGAGGTCCAACATGTAAGCTCCGTTGTCTTTGCTTTCTACCACCTTGAATGGACCCAGGCGTTTTAGGGCAAACTTGCGTGAAGGTACTTTCATGTGAATGTTGGTGGAGTCCAGCATGACAAGGGAGCCTACCAGGTAGTCTGGGGCCGGGCGGCAGTTCTTATCAGCTACCTTCTTGTAGGACTCTATGGATTTAGCTAGTGTCATTTTTACTTTGGTGTGAGTGGCTTTTAGGTGGGCTGCCATGTCTGCCGCTGCTGGGACGTGGGATTGTAGAGACAGACCAATGGAGAATGCGGGAGAGAAGCCTAGAGTTGCTTGGAAGGGAGACACACCAGTGGAGGAATGCACTGTGTTTTTGTAAGCAAACTGTTCCAAGGGAAGATCTTCTGACCAAGAGTCCATGATGGTGTTAGCGTAGCAACACAAGTGCTGTTCCATGGTCTGATTCACCCTCTTAGTCTGGCCATCTGACTGAGGGTGGTAAGACGTGGAGCGGCAGGGCTTGATGTTGAGAATGGCTAGCAAGGATTCCCAGAACACAGAGGTGAACTGGGGTCCACAATCACTCACAATCTCCTGGGGCAAGCCAAAGTTGGTGAAGATATGTTTCACAAACAACTTAGCCATTCCTACTGAGTTCAGGGTGGTTAAACATGGGATGAACACCAAGTACTTGGTGAATCTGTCAACTACCACCATGATGGAGTCAAAGCCACCAGATAAGGGGAGTTTCACTATAAAGTCTACCAAGATGGAAGACCAAGGGCCCTGTGCCTGCTGGAGGGGGTGAAGGAGGCCATTGTTGCCTGAGCAATCTGGTTTTGAATGCGCACAGGTGACACACTGCTTAACCCAAGGCCAATGGTATTAGTGATCCCAACCCAACTATAGGTACACCTGATGAGCTCCAGGAGTTTCTTTGTGCCTGGATGCCCAAACAGGGGGGGTCATGATGCTCTGTCATGACACGTGCATGTAAGCTCTTGGGGACCCAAATTTGCTTGTTTTGATAAACTATACTCTCATTTAGGGTGTATGCGCCTTTCTTTGGATGCTCAGGAGTGAGCTTGGAGAGGAGGACCATGCCAACCAGAAAATAGCGTTGAGCCAAAAGCACATAATGGAGAAGAGCTCCTGGGAGTGCAAGCGGGATGTCCTGTTGGGGGGCACCAGGAAGCAGAGACCAACAACCTGCGTGGGGGGAGGGTGACCCAGGGTTGGTGGTGGTGAGGGGCAAAGGATCACCTGGGATGCAGTGATGAGAGTCACAAGGGGGTCCTCATCACCACACACTGGGTACACAGCTGGGCCCCAACTGAGGAGGTCTGGAAGAATGTTAAGTTCACCTTTCACAAACTCATATCAGAACTTGTACCCTGACAAAGTCTACATGACCCGGGCCTGACGGGGAGAAGCTTCTGAGGCTTGCAGAAATAGCAGAGGGCTTTGTGATCTGTACAGACCACAAACTTGTGCTGAGCACCCTGGAGGTGGTGACGCCAGTGAGTGATAGCGTCCACCACCACCTGCAACTCCTTGTCAAACTCGGCCCAAGACGCCTTGTTGGGGGTGAGCTTGCAAGAGAAATACGCAATAGGAAGCTCCTGACCATTATGCTCCTGTAGGAGGACGGCCCCCGCAGCAACGTTGGAGGCATCACAGGCCACAATGAAGGGCTTGCTGGTATCCGTGTGGAGAAGGACTGGGGTAGAGACAAAGACTTTCTTGATAGCCTTGAAAGTGTGCTGGCACTTGGGGGTTCAATTGAAGGTGGCGTTCTTACCCGCGAGGGGGTGCAGTGGGGCTGCAAGTTCCAAGATGGCTGGGGAACTTCTTGAGAAAGATCACTATGCCCAGGAAGCAGCACAACTCCTTCTGGCTCCTGGGAGTAGCCCAATCCTGGAGGGCTTTGGCCTTATCTGGTGACACAGTGTGATCATCCTTCAGGACAAGGTTGCCCAAGAACGTGACCTCATACTGGAAGAACTTGCACTTGCTGGGCTTGATAAAGAGGCGGGCTTTGTGAAGAGCGGCCACCACAGACACCAGATTCTTAGCATGTTGGTTGGGGGTAGGAGAGTGGATCAAGAAATTGTCAATGTAGGCCACTGCACAGGAGAAGCGCAGGTTTCCCAGGGCCTCCTCAATGACTCTCTGAAAGATGGCAGGAGCGTTCTTGAGGCCAAAAGGCATCACCTTAAACTGGAAGCATCCACGCCTGGTCTTGATGGCCGTCAGCCACTCATCACCTTCTGCAACACAAACCTGATTAAAGGCGTTAACCAGGTCCAGCTTGGAGAACACACGGGACTTAGCAATGGACTGGGCAATTGACGCCTCTAAAGGGAGAGGGTAACAATTCAGAACTGTCACATTGTTAAGCAGGGTGTAGTCCACACAGGGGCAGAGGGAGCTGTTGGACTTCTTAGCAAAGACCACTGAGGAGCTGACCAAGGAGGCCTTTTTCACAATCCAACCCTTGGCAAGCATGTTGTCCAACCACTTGCCCAGTGCCTTGTCCTCCAGCTCACTGAGGGGATACATGGGGGCGTCAATTTTGACAAGATGCACAGTGAGTTTAAATGTGAGGTTGTGACAGGTATGGGGAGGAAGGGCATTTGACAGGATAACGTCAAAGGCGTCCTTGCAGGGGACCAGCATGCCAGGAAGAACAAAGGGAGGAGGGGTCTCCGGCAAAGCCTTGAGGGATAGGCATGACTTGGGTGGATCCTCCCCCAAAAGGAGCAGCAAAAAGAGCCCAGGAGCACCATTAAGCAAGAAATGCAACTCATCAGAGAGGATGTCAATCTGGACAAGGTGACGTCTTCACCACCCCACTCCTACTATCACAGGGTAAAGCAAATCCTCAACAGCAGAAAACTTGCTGACAAAGACGTGGTTGCCTGTGCAGTAGCTAAGGGGTTTAGAAAAGGGGTAACAGAGTACTGGTACCTTGCTAGCAGCCACAAGAGACTGGGGGAGGAGGAGCAACAGACCCAAGGACTGGGCCAAGCCAAGGTCCATGAAGTTCCCGCCTGCGCCTGTGTCTACTAGGACAGTTGCCTTTGCCTTCCGCAACTTTGTATAAAAGGTTGCATTGAAAAGAAAGTAAGACAAATACTATTTATTCTGGAGAGCCAGGATGGTACCAGATGGGTTGATGGAAGTCACGTCAGGGATAGCAGCTGAGGCCGCAAACTTAGGCAGAGACCCGGAGTTTGTGGTCCAGTTGGGTGCTTGGGCTGGGCAATACATCACATTGATGGAGGGTGTCTTGGGAGGCTTAGCCACCTTGGCAGGAGGAGCAGACTTGACAACTGGTAAGGTGGCAAGGACTCCCTGCTTAGGAAGGTAGGCTGGTTTAGCACCTAATTTGTGCACTAAGGCAAACACTTTCTCAAGGGAGGGGGGTGTTACGGTAGAAAATCAAATGGAAGGGATAGTGTGCCCTTGTAAAACCCAAAATCAGCAAAGAACGGCAGCCAAACCCCTGAAAAAAATTGACAACTTAAATGCCGTCATAGACAAAAATGGGTCAAAGCTGGGGTTGCCCAAATAGCCCTCAAAAATCTGGACTTGCCTTATTTTTCCCCAAATAATTATGACAAGAAAATCACGCGTTATACACTATTTGGGGATGGCAGTGCTTGACCCACTGGTTGCCCAAATTTTTCAAATTATGACGTCGTTGACTCAAATTCCAACACAGGACCTCCAACTTCTGAAAATATTTTTGCCAGCCAATCAGATGCCGCCAAACCCCCTCCCACTCCATCCTGAACTCCCTTAAGACTTCCCCATTCCCCTCTAGAAACTTGTTTCTAGATAGCTTATTTTCACTAAAAAATAAAAGGACTTTCCAAAAAATGATGGCTCATCTGGGGCTGTTTGCCCTTTTCTTTGATCAATTGGCCTTTGTCATGCTCAAGGTTGTTATGGACTCCATTGGCGCAACCTTGCCTGCTCTACACATAGTGGTGTCTTTGGATTCTCCCTCTAATTTACCCCTGCAATTCATTTGCATCTCGACAATTTTTATCTCCATCTTCTGCCATACTACCAGAGGCACCAGGATGATTAAGCTGTTCTCCCAATTTGGTTTCCTGATACTCAAACAACTGTCAATTTGTTTATTTTATCCTCATTGCCTCTCTTTGAACAATGCAGCTTATCAATTTACTTTAACAGGGGGTGCCAGTTCCCACGCGCCCTTGTCTGCCAAGGCAGGGTCAAGCAAATGACGGAACATTGCCACTGCCACCTTGGCAGGAAGAGCTAAGGAGGCGGCCTTCACTGCAAAGCATTCCACGTGGGTGGCAAGGTCTGGGACCAGTCCCTTAGAACACAGGGTTTCAAAGATAACAGAGGCTTTAGACCCAGGGCAGCCACTGCAGAGGAGACTAGGGTGAAAAGGGAAGCGGTGTTGCCAAGCTCTTGACTCTGGCAAAGGAGGATGCAGACCCAGAGTTGTGTATCTCCATCAAGGGCGTCCAGGAAGGCAACAGAGCGTTGGGCATCTGAGATAGGAACATTAGTAGATGCCAAGTTGGCTGCAAGGCGGAGCTGCAGCTCACCCAAGGCGTCCAAGACTTTCTCACGGACCTCTGTTGTGGGGGGAGTGCAAGGGGATACCAAGGTGATGTTAACTGCCAAGGCTACAGACAAAGCTGTTGATGTAGAGGAGGTCTTACCAATGATATACTTCTTGAGGGAAGACAGAAGCAACCAGAGAGCCCATACAGATAAGAATCCTGAGAGGAGGGACCCAATGCTGGCACAGACCAGGCCAAGAACCAGTGACCACATCCAGTGGCAAAAGGCTTCAAAGGCTGAAGACATTGGCTTGCTCATTATGTGAGAGAGGGGGGCTAAACTAACTAAGTTTGGCTCCCATCCCGGCAAAACAAACCACCAGGATGCCGCTTGAAGGGGGGACCACAGAGAGGACACATGGGACAGCTGAGGGAAGTACACATTCAATCCCATCAGCATTAAGCCGGTGAGCAACCAGGCTGTACGGGTGGGAGCAGGAGGAAGCATCACAGGAGCCTGAAGGGGCACCAAGTTGTTCTTCTCCAGGATGGGAAGAGAGGATATTGACAGTTCCCCACCCACAGGAGTGGGAGAGGCAGAATCAACAGCATCCAAATCCAAGTTGTTGCAGGTCAAGCTCTTTACCACGGCCTCCCCAGATAATAGAAGACCACTGGGGAGATCCAAGAGGATGGAAGGATTGTTGCCCATAAGCCAAGAAGAAGAGGAAATCTTTGACCATAAGTCTGGTGATGTTGACCACAAGAGCAGTAAAAATGGCGCTAAGGAAAATACCACAAATTTCAGGACAGGGAGTATCATGGTAGTGAACTCCACAAAATTTGGATAATATTGATGGGTTTTTTAAACTGGCAGACAATAAAATTAAAGCCAATTGGGGCACTCACAAGTAAGAAGTAGCAGAACAGGATCAGGGAGCTTGGTAATGAACTTGGGTGGCTTGGGCAGAACAGGAAACAAAAGGCGGGTTTGAAATCAAGAGATTTAAAGAAAAAATTCAAAGTAAATTAGATTCTATATTGAATATTAACTAAATTTCTAGGGTTTAAAGCTGGTTTTGAAAGCAAAAGCGTAACTGGACAACAACTATACACTAAATTCTCTATTAGGAGCTTCTGAGAAGATACTGGGTTTGAAGCAGGTTGGCACAAGGTAAGATTTAATAGAACAACTAACAATTTATTATAGATTGTAGAGAACTCCAAAACAGAGTTTTCAAACAAAATAAATTTAAAATAAAGTGCAACTGGTTCCAGAATTTAATAATATTGGAAAATAGACAAGCAGGGGACTGAAGGTCCCCTTGCTGTGTTAAAAGGAGTGTGTTGCAGGGAAATCAAATCACATGACCTTATGACTTGGATCCAATTGGCTGGGGAATAAATTTTGCTGGTCAGAACCAGGAGGACTGGAAAGTTTCACCCTAATTTCCACGGTCCCATCTGATTGGCTAGAGGAAATCCCAGGCATTTGGAATTCACTTGGGTTTTTGAGCGTTGATGTGGCGTCAATTGATTGGTTGGATCTGATGGTTTTCAAAAGTGGGCAACACCAGCCCAACAAGCAGTCCAAATCAATCAATGTTTCTTCCCAGGAGGGAACAACCAAGGACAGTGGATTTACAGCAGAGGTACCTAATACACAATAAGGAACTGCTAGAAATATATCACACATGCAATAAATGGAGATGTTATCTAGAAGGACATTTAAATGTCCAAGTACTAACTGACCATAAATCCTTAATCTATTTCAAAACTCAGAACACACTTGCACGGCAACAAGCCAAATGCATGTCCCTGCTGGAACAGCTCAATTTAGACATTCAGTACAAAAGGGGGAGAGATCTGGTCACAGCTGATGCTCTTTCTAGGCTATGTCAGCCAAGAGAGGATCATCCTGACCACCTGGACCCTGACTGGCCCAACCTATATACTGTAAATTCAGAACCTGAACATAAAAATGCGGGATTGTCAAATCCTTGGTCCAAATTTCAAATCACTTTTGCAGGATGGCCTTTTTTTAATTAAATTGATTTTTTGAGTATTTATTTGAATATTTGAAAATGGGGGAACTCATAGACACTTTGCAAAGTTCAAGTTGAACTGCATATTTTCAATGGACAAAATGAATTAACTGGAATCAGATTTGAAGCGTTCAAATCCATCAACCATTTTCATTAAGTTTACTATGTTTTTTGAAATTGCGGGATTGTCAAATCCAAGAACCAAATTTCAAATCACTTTTGAATGCCACTAGTAAACTCATATATTGAAAGCAGGAACTGGAATCCAAATTTAATGTACACTAAGCACACTAGGAAACACCAACCCAAATAAAGAAGCTCCACCACAACTAAAATCAAATGAAAAATCCAATCTCAATACCCATGCTTAGGTACAACATGCCATTTTGAAAACGGCATCTCAAAAAACACCATCTCAAAATACGGCATCTCAAATTTCTGCTATCTTGATTTACTAGTAAAAACGCCATTTTGATTTACGGCATTTTGACTAAGAAAAAACGGTTTTAAAATTTTAGATTTTTGAACTCCAAAAACTACCCAAAAAATTCCCAAAAATAAAAATTCAAAAAACATTTCTAGGCTTAAAAAAGCCTCAGAATTTCAAATCTGCAATAAAAAATGGGGTTGATTAGTAGCAACAAGGTTGCGTAAAGTCCAAAAGTTAAAATAATCCCAAAAACAACCATTTTCATATATTTTAACTATAAACTATGCTTTAAAATAAACATATATTTGTACCAAATACCAAATAAAATTAAAATAATGATAAAAGTAAAGGAAATAATAGAGAAGATAGAGTGGTGTTTATTGAGGAAGGATCATACATTGGTTGAAAGAGCAACTGAGATAGCTTGGAGATGCTCAAGCTTGCTATCCTTGGGATAGTAGGCAAGGACCAACTTGCTAATCTCTGTATACTTTTTCACCGCTTTGGTTTGCTTGGGGGGATCATCCTTGGTCTTGATGCCTGTTTTAAAGAGGCAGGTGGAGATGGCCTGCTGAGTTTTGAGATGCACCATGATTTTGTTGAACTTGGGCTTCTGAACCCGGACCCTTGTGGCAAATCAACTATGCCACCCTTCAAGAGAAGAGGTTGTTGTGATTAGGCCATTCTTTACCTGCTTAAAGCAGTTCCACTGGATTGAGGCACCACCCTTTCTGATGCAGCGTGCTCCTTGAAACACTCCAACCCATTGAGTTTCAAAATACTCTATGAATGGAGCAAAGGCTGCCTGGTTGGCAATAATGTAGGGATGGCGGAGGAGGGCGTCATAGAAAGCATTTGTCTCCTCCTTCTGCACAAGGGCAAGAGCAGCAAAGCAGTTGAACATGTCCTTTGCTTCCTTTGTGCCTTCAGTGTAGACCAGCTCATGAAGTGCAGAGCATTTTTGAAGGCTGCGGCAGAGTGCCTGCCGAAAGTAAAAGTAGCATCCCTGAGGGCAACTGTGGT